>JAGKQL010000062.1:27099192-27138788 GCA_018398635.1 Cyprinodon brontotheroides
AAATGTCTTAAATTAAGTGTATTTACCCTTAATTTGAGCAGGTAAATTAGATAGATTGCCAACGGAATGACCAATTTTACTCTCAAAATCAGATATTTAGATAAAATGCTCTTGAAATAAGACAATGCAATTGTGTTTTCTTATTTTAAGTGTAAATTGTCTTGTTCCATTGGCAAAATGTCTCTTTTACCTCCTCAATCCAAGAACAAATGCACTTATTCTAAGAAAAAATGACTTATCTAGATTTGGATTTTTTTCCAGTGTATTTTAGTAGCTAGATGAGACATTTTTTACAGAAACTACTCTGTATTTTCTCTATCATTTTAACCCTGTAATGCCAAATGTATCATATTTGATACATACGGTTTCTGAAATGTTTTGCGTCTGACACCTTTTGCATAATTTAATGGTAAAAACTTTGCTCAAAATCCTATTGTACACAATCAGATATACCTGATAACAGCCAGTAGAAGACTACACAAAAAATAATCTTGACTTATCGCATAGTAATAAATTATTAATATCAAAAATGTATTTCTGTTTTTTCTTTTTACATATTTTGTTAAAAGGCCAAATAAGGACTTTAAACCAAAAAAAGTAATTTTCTGTTTTGTTTTATTCTTGGATCGGGCTTTAAAGGGTTAAGAAAGGAATTTAAAAACAAACTCCGCAGTTTTTTTTTGTTGTTGTTGTTGATATTCATTAAAAAAACTACTAAAAAATAAATGTAAACAGATTATGTTTACTTTTTGATTCCTTCAATGTGACTTTATTTCCTCTTAAACATGTAGCAGAATAATAAGTATACATTTTCCTAAATTAAGTGTGTTTACCCTTAATTTGAGTAGGTAAATGAAATAGTTTGCCAATGGAATTAATATTCTTACTCTTAAAATAAGATAATTAGATAAAATGCACTTGAAATAAGACAATGCAATTGTGTTTAAGTGTAAATTGTCTTGTTCCATTGGCAAAATGTATCTTTTACCTCAATCCAAGAACAAATGCACTTATTTTAAGAAAAAATGACTTATCTAGATTTAGATTTTTTCCAGTGTAGGGGTGTTCCAGAGCTATGTTATTTTAAAAATCCCAATATATCATTGTTGTTACTGTATAATCAAATGAGTCGTTTTTAGTGACCGATACAACACTCAGGTCACATAAATTAATTATTGAGAAGAGAAGGCTTCGCGAAGTATCGATGAGGACCAGGTGCTGTCATCTATTGAACTGAAAACTAAATTAAAGTTTTTTAAGTTAAGCTAATACTCTGGTCAAAGGAATGCAGTGTTGTTTTTGTAAGCAGTGGACCAGAGTCTGGCTGTCACGGAAAGTTGCTGAAAGTTTGTGGTTCTATTTATGTTCAAATTAAGACAAACAAATAAAAAATACAAAAAGATTTCCCTTTGGAAAACATTTTCTTTTAAACCAACACTGCAAAAAATGTAAATCTAAATAAGTCATTTTTTCTTAAAATAAGTGCATTTTATCCTGATTTGAGGAGATAAATGAGACAGTTTGCCAATAGAACAAGAAAATTTATTGCATTCTTATTTCAAGTGCATTTTACATTCTGGAATATTCCTGTTTCCAAGAGTAAAATACTGATTCCATTGTAAACTATCTCATTTACCTGCTCAAATTGAGGGTAAATACACTTGATTTAAGACATTTATAAAATTCAGTGCCACTCTTCACACTGCAAAAACGATCTAGAAATAAGTAAAACCTTCTTAAATTAAGTGTATTTACCCTTAATTTGAGTAGGTAAATGAGATAGTTGCCAATGGAATGAGTTATTTTTACTCTTGAAATAAGATTAATACTTCATAATATGCACTTGAAATAAGACAAATGCAATTGTGTTTTCTTTTTCTTTTAAGTGTAAATTGTCTTGTTCCGTTGGCAAAATGTCTCTTTATCTTTTACCTCCTCAATTCAAGAACAAATGCACTTATTCTAAGAAAAAATGACTTATCTAGATTTAGATTTTTTGCAGTGTTTAATTCTGTGCTTGAGGGACGGACGTAATCATTTTTTAATTTGAGGATTTTTTTTCTTTTACTCCCTACATTTGAAACCAAATACTTTCTGTTGTCCTTCCTTTCTCCAAAATCAGTTCCATTACTTTTCTACATATTGATAATAACAGCTGCAAAAACAGAGAGAAAATGAAGCGTAAAGAGAATCTGTTCACTTGGAGCCCATTGCAGGTTTAAGTGGGTTTTCTGTTGTTTATTTTGTGAAAACCAGAAGTCTAAAATGTAACTGCTCATGGAGCATGCCTGCTTTAATTTTTTACTCTACACAACACTAGAGTCAATCAGTGTTTTTTGCTTTTTATCTTTATGTTTTTCCACAGTTATTTCAAGGGTCCTTAAAAAGTCTTAAAAAGTCGTAAATCAATTTTCCTCAAAATAAGGCCTTGAAAAGTATTATATTGTCTTAAATAAATTTTACATGGGTGTGTGTGTCATGTCACAGTGAAAATGCGGGCAATCTGTTCTGCGAGGTCGGATATTTTTTTTCCGGTAGCCTATGCGCTGCGTTGTCTATGGTTAGGTCAGAGCGTAGCCTACTGCGCAGCTCGTATCGCGCAGCTCTTGATAGCCTAGGCTAAAGCATCTACAGGTAGGCCGAATACAGCACCGATAGCCACTCGACTACTTAAACATGGGGAAATGCAAGTTCAATCACAAATGGCTAGAAAAGAAGGAATATTCTTGGTTACGGTCGGTGCCTGGCAACTCACAGAACTCAAAGAGTTTGAGAAAGAGCGGGAAGATAAATCAGCAGAATTCAGGCATATGCCATAATATCAAATCAGGCATTGTCTCCCTTCTCTTTACCTTCCTGCCTCTCTGTTTCAAGTGTTCATATGTTCATTTGTGGACATGCACATTGTTAGTAATGGGTAAGTACACTCTTTAGGGAAGGCTTTCTCAAGTGCCAAAGTGTCTAATATTATTATTATTTTATCTTTTAATTTTATGGTTGATTCAATAGTTGTCACACAAGTTGTATTATGTAAATGTCTTTGCACTATGAAAGCAGCTGAAGTTGTAATTTATTTATGTTTATTTTTGTTCTGAAGGAACAGTATTTTATATATTTACTTGATTTTATAAGCATTTGTTTAATGGGACCTAAATGAAAATCTGAAAATATTGTAATAAATATAATTTAGGACTGTAATGACATGTTTGTTGTCTTTTCGCATTACACTCTTAAAGGAATAGTACACCCAAAACATGATTAGCCTTCATTTTCTACTCACCCCCATGCTGAACAAAACTCTGGAGTACTTTTTTGATATCTCAAATGCATCTGGAGATCTGGGAGGCTTCTTGCTGTCTGCTGACATTCAAATAATGGAGGTCTATGGCGCCCGAGGCAGAAAGGTCCGTAAAAGTCCACAAAAAACGTGTCAATATTCCTCCATACTGCTCGTCCAATGTATTCCAAGTGTCCTGAGTGGGTAGCATCCATAATTTACTCGAAACGAAGTCATTTAGAATGTTTTTAGAGCATAAACAGTAGTGTATAGGATTTCCTGAAAGCGCGTTCACGACGCTACGGAAACCGCGGCAGACCAAACCAGATGAAAGTGCGCATTCAGCTCGGCAAAGAACTCATGCTCTTCCTCAACACTGAAGTCCTCAGACATTTTTCTTTCGTTGTTTCTTTCTTTGCACAGGTAAACAGCACATTTCTTCTTCTACGCTTGCATTATCGGCAGACCAGACGCTGAATGCGCATCTGGTTCGCTGGTTTGGTCTGCCGGGCTTCCGTAGCGTCGTGGAGCGCATGGGCTTATTAGGAAATCCTATACACTACTGTTTATGTTTCCAAAACATTCTAAATGACTTCGCTTCGAAAATCTGGATGCTACCCACCTCCACAGGACACTTGGAATACATTGGACGAGCAGTATGGAGGAATATTGACACGTTTTTGTGGACTTTATGGACCTTTCTGTCTCTGTGCCCGAGCCTTATTATTTGAATGTCAGCAGACAGCAAGAAGCCTCCCAGATCTCCAGATGCATTTGAGATATCAAAAAGTACCCGTGAGTGTTGTTCAGCATGGGGTGAGTAGAAAATCAAGGCTAATCATGTTTTGGGTGTACTATTCCTTTAACCTACTAGAAAAGGTAGTAAATATACCCGTTATTTATAATTACATAGAGCGGGTCTGAGCCATGGGAGGCAGACATCTTTTGCGCTTACGGCAGCGCAGAGTTAACAAACTAGCTGCATTGTGAGATCGCCCCATGTAGAGAATTTACTGGTATATTTATTATCTTAAGTCTACATGAAATCTATAAATTTGCCACACAGACTAATACAATACTATCTGTAAAATTATCTATGTAAACAAACCTCATCACTTCTTGAGAAGGTAGGTGATGCGGATCGTCGACATTATTTTGTGGAAGAGCTTCTTACATTTTGATGTTCATTCATGTTGCTGCGGTCTGCAGTCTGGACGTTAGATGTCGCTGAAAATTACACACTGTAGTTTTAAACTAACTGACCTGCAGAAAATAATCTAAAAAAAAGAAAAAAACTTAATAATTTAAGACAGTATTTTTTCAAAAATAGAGATTTTCTAACTTTTGGGACAATGTCATCTGATAAAGACTACATTTGCATACATCTTTAAGCCAGAATGATTTGAAATTTAAATATGAATTCTCTACGACTTTAAAATGTAGCCAAATACAGGTGGTTTATGTTCTTCAGGGGTTACCACCCTTAAAGTGACCAAAATTGACCAAAGTGCGCAGAAACAGATCTGCTACAAGTAGGGAAGAGGCTATGGGGGGTGTGGAAAGCAAGGCATGTGAGCAGAGGAGCACGCACTAATGTGTGACATATTGGGGTCCCTGAGCAAAACCCTAAACCCCACACTGCTCCCTGGGCGCCACACAATGGCAGCCCACTGCTCCTCAAGTGGATTGGTTAAATCCAAAGAGGAAATTTCCCCATTGTGGGACAATAAAGGGATTTCCATTTACATTGGGGTCTCATGGTACTGCATCTGCATGCGTAAAACATTCCAACTGTTTGTGTTTTAAATAAAACTGTATGAGTTTATTACATATTTGCTCTTTAGGCAGAATTCTGACTTCATACAGTGTCTCTAAAGACTCTCCTCCAGGTTTATTTTAGATTTAGCTTTGGCGTTAACGCTAACCACCGTCCATGTTTTGTCATTTGTCACATAACTTGTGACAAGCTGTAAATAGGACTTCTTGATTTACCGTTTTCAATGGCTTTCTGCTTGATACTCTTCCACAAAGGCTGCATTTGTGAAGTGCACAGCTAATAGTTATCCTGTCAACAGATTCTGAGCTGTTGATCTCTGCTGTTTCTCAGGAGCAACCACCAACCCCTTTGATCTTGCTCTAAATACTGGTACCCCCTCGCCAACCCCTTTATTTTAGGTTGCTGGCCATGCTTTGGTAGGTAAACAGTGCCATGCCCTTTCCATTTTCATATGATGGACTGAACAGAGCTCTAGGAGATTTTTGTTTTACAACCTAACCCTGCTTTGATCTTCTAAACAACTTTATTTCAGCCCTGTCCGCACCGTGTCCCATGCTCTTCATAAAACCGTACTTCAAGGTTCTCTAACCAACTTCTGAAGCCTTCAATGAGGATCTTTGTTGAGGATAAATTTTAAACAGGTGTGCTCCGTAAAACAACTGACTTCTGAAAGTATGCCTACTGTAGGTGTCCGAATTTGTAAATGTAAGTTGTTTAACATGAAGAAATGTAAGATTTGTACTGCTCTTTAATGTGAAGTCAAACTTACAGGTGAAATGAGATATTACAAGTTTAGACGTTACAAAAAAGTTTAGAAATTCCACTTTTGCATCAATACAACAATGCAAATACAAAATCACAAATTTATGAGCATGAATAACAAATATACAGACACAGATTAAGCTGTTATTCTAAATACTAACAGAGAGTGGCAGTAATGCTCCAAATTGATGTTCTCTAGCCGCCTCTAAATGAGAAGAAAACAGAGTCATTTCTCAATATGTGTACTTGTACAATCTCATATACTCGTGTACTTGTGAAACGTCATCAGCCTTAGCCACAGTACGTGTTTCAATTCACAAGAACAAGAAGGCCGAGAACAGACAAAGTCCCCGGATGTTGTTCTCGCCCCTCTCTCTTTACCCAGCATGCATCAGAGTGGACTTGTCCACTCTCAAGATTGACAGCTGTCCCAGCATGCACTGCAGCTTTAATGGAGAGCTCACAGAGCTCAGAGTGTTCAGTTAAAAGTTCTCTCTTTTCTGTTCTCGTTGTGTTACAAAAGTATGTTTTGAAGATCATCTGAGCCGAGAACATTATACCTTTAAAGGTATACTATGCAACCGTATTGATTTTTCCAGCTGCAGGCTCCCCAGAGGGCTGGTAGAGTAAAAGCGCACTGTCGTAAAATATGCTCAGCTGTTCTCCTGGTTTCTCCGGCAAGCCAGGCGCTGTTGTTTTGAGCTTAGCAGACAGGCGAACGCAACGGTCAATCACCATGTCTACTGCCGTAAGTGACTATTTTGTTCCAATTCCAAAGTTTGAAAAGTTAGCATGTTTTCATACATTATTTGTTATGCAGTTGTCTAAATACAAAGATTGTAGTTAGCCAAGTTGGAGTTTCCCATACATTTATCTGACTTCCGCTCATGATTAACTGGCACTGGTATCGCTTGGCTGATAACTGCACTAGCTGCACCGCGCTAGCAAGCATGCCTTTCACTGGTGGCGTAGCAGTTCTCGCCGTAGCGCAAGACCGACTCTCGTGGATGCACAAGACTTCTGAGACTGTGGGTGCGGCCGAGGGTTCCTGCAATTGCAAGTACCGGTATTTCCCCTACAGACCACCAGGGCGCCGCAGAAAACCCTTCGCTCGACCTGAAATGACTCATTTAATCATCCAAAAACGTTATGGAACACATTAATTAACTGAAACATGTTGCATAGTGTGCCTTTAAGCATCACTATTTGGCCCATTTAATGATTTGTGTAATAAAAAAAGTTCCGATTTTGAGAGGACCGCGGCAACCAGGAGACCTAACGTTAGCCTGTCTGCAGCAGCTCCCTCTCTGCATAGCCATGTGTGAAGGACCGCCCGCTTTGATGGCAATTTATTTGTTTTATTTGGCAAAATGTTCCATTTGATTTATGTTTATCTGACCGTGATCATCATTATCCCCCTACCAAATAAAAACAGTTCTAATTCATCATTATCTAAAATTAATAACAGGAGGTGAAATGCAGCTCCAGACGAGCCGACCATGTGATGATGTCATCAGTAGCGCTTCAGTTGACCCATATCTATGCTGCGTGCTCTTATTCTCAGAGTCCAGGACTTTCCTGTGTTCTTCTCAAGAACATACTTGAGAGGAAACGGAGTCCGTTCTCACGTTCTTTGTAAATTGAGAAACTAATCTTATGATTTGCATTGAAAACATTTCAATGAAGCTATGGCGTTTGATCAACGGTTCTGTTATGGTCTTGATTCTCTTTTCATTTACTGACTGTTGGTAAACAACCTTCAAATACCCAACTACCACTAATTAGTAAAAAGTGTAACGGCATTATCAGGCTATATATCTGTACTCTTAAATATTTGATTTGTAACTTTCTTACATGTATTCATGACCTCTGTTTTCTTACCCCATATCAAAGTATTTGGTCGTACAGGACTTTATTCAGAGGTATCAATGCAAAATGGCCAAGTAATATAAAATCTGAAATAAATGGATCATTTTTTGTTTTCTTTTGAGATAGATTCGCCAGGCACTGTACATCATTATACCCAACACTGTGCTGAATGTAAAGCAGTATTTCCCCCATATAAAACTAGATTCCTTCAAACTGACTACACTCCGGTGGGTACAAGGTTCATTGCAACTTTTTAATGAGGTACATTAGTTGTTGCAGTCTTAGGTTTGCAGAGAAAAACTCCTCAATTAAAAGGTTCAGTCAGCGAAACTCTTGCCTCACCAGCACACATTTCACATTTTTATATGACAGAAGGTTGGTACGTAGGGGTGCAGTAAATTTCTCAAACATTAGATTAATTGACTTGGTAAGTCACCTTTGCTGTCACAGATGAAAGTTCTCAGGAAAATGATTAATGACCCAGGTGTTTTAGGAAAGACCGATGTGCTGCGAGCGATGGAGCTCAAAAAAGGCTGGAATAATAAGATGAATAGAACAAGAGGTAGAAACGCCTCCAAAAAATTCAATAGCAGCGTTCTTTCCTCTACATCTTCATCCGGAACATACCTCTGAATGTTTCCATTAAATACACCCCCAGAATAAACCTTTTAATCCTTATATGTTTCAGAAACATGTTTTAAAATAAAGCCTCACTTTGTCACAGGGTAGCTCAGCTTGTAAATGTGGTGCCAGCAGTGAATCTTATAAATTAATTCATATTAATCAGATGAATTAAGTCATGCATACAAACTGGTTTTATCACTGAATGCATTAATTTATTGAAATCAAATATGAATGTGTAATAATGTGAGCTTTATCAAATTTTATTCAAGCATCAGGAGGATCAGAGGTCTTATCGAAGAATAAGGCAGAAATTATGAACTCCACAGCTATTAAACCCAAATTCATGCTTCATCTATTAAGAATTAAAAATATATAAAAGACATCTTATGAACGGAAGGTGTGTGTATTTGTCACAAAAAGAAAAAAAGAAAGTAATTTCACCCCACACAACAATATAATGTATTTTACTGGTTTAAATAGTTCTCACAAAAACATCTAGTGTTGATGTGTTGATGACGCTACATTGATTTCATTTAATTTTGGACTAAAATCATGCAACAGGAAACACCAGGTGGTTCTGCGTTATTATGATTCAAACAGGCTTATCTTTAATAAAATTATGCTACATTTAGTAGCTACCAGTGTTGGGAGTAATGCATTACAGTGAAGCGTACATATTACCTCTTGATGTAGGGCGTAGTGTAACCCGAGGCTCACACCGACTCGGTCTTACCGTACTGCGGTCGCGGTGGGCGCGGCTACCGCAGTGATTCAAGTCATTAAAAAGTAGCGTGAACTATCTCTCAGGCGCGTTGAGGCGCATCTGCGCTGCGGTTATGAAGACACTCCGCGCTGCAGAAAATTCGCGAAGAAACTATCCTTATGCGGCGTGCGAGCCCTTTTGCAACAAACTCTCCGCGTGAAATATCGCTTATTTGGGCGTGTTATCGCGTGAAGTGCGTGAACTCAAGTGAACTTCTGTTAAATCGCCGGACCTGTTGCGGAGTGCAGCAGAGCCACCGCACCGTAGTCAAAGGGCGGTGTGCGGTGAGTTCGGGGTGCCTCAGTGGAGTTGGCGGTCTCCGTCCGCTTGGTAAACCGCACTGGAGCCAGTGCGTGAGCAAGGGGTTAAGGCATTACCAACACATTTTCTGTAATATTTTACATGGTACGTCTTGCAAAGCAAAGCTTGCGTTACAACACTTATTTATTATTAAAAAAAAAAATAAGTAAAACTGCGAGACCGCGAAACATTTATGAAGGAGGATTAGGGTGGGTTTAACAGGAGTGGCGCGCCGCGCGAGACATGATTTCTACGTAGTGCTCGCGCTTCACAGTGGAAAAACTAAGATTTGTTACGAAGACGACTGCACATTCGTGAGATGGACGTATGCGCATTACTTCGAGTTTGTCAGAGAAAAGGACAAGAAGAACGTAATAGTCAAATGCAATCTTTGTGTAAAACTGAAAGAACTGTCGGTCCTCCATGTGCACTTTTTATGGTTCCATGAAAAAGGATAAGATTTGTTCATCATGTGCTCTTTGTTTCATGACAGTTTTGTGCTGTAAACCTCTTGAATAAAAAAAAAAGAACAAATCTTGTCATGACATTACCGAGTTTACATACAGTTCTGTTGTGTCTAATATTAATATACCCAAGCTATTCATGGATATTACCAGATAATCACTTTACCTCTACCATAATTTTAACAGACTTAGATAATTTGTGATTTTATCTCTCATCCTTTCTTGTCTTGAGACTTCAATTTGCCAATTATATGTTATATTGTTAGTAGCCTGGATAGCCCACAGTCATTTTGGAACATCATATTGCCTTCTACTGGATGTAAAATGCTCTGTTAACATTAACTATGTTACTTACATGTAATTTATTTTTACATTTTGTCATTTTAGAAATGGAAAGGTCTACCTTGTAGTTATTTTGGTGAAAGTAACTCAAAAGTAATACAGGAGTAACATAACGCATTACAATTCTGAGACAGTAATATTGTAATGTAAATAATTACTTCTAAATAACAGTAACAGGTAATCTATAATGTATTACAGTTTGGAAGTAACTTGCACATCACTGGTAGCTACACAGCAGCTCTCCATGAGCCTACGCAGAGGGAGAAGACTTTTGGAGCTTGCTCACCATTTTACAATGGACATAGATGGAAACACTAATGCTTGTTCCAGAACATTTGGTCTTTGTTTGTGTGGTTGAACGATGAGCCAGTTCAGGAGAAGGTAGTGATGCTGAGGACCATGGAGGCATCATACCTTACTGGACAGAACCATCCAGGGTTGACTTCTAGTCAGACTCTGAGCCAAAGGATGCCGCTAATATGACAGCAGCAGCTCGGGTTTGAAACACAGCATGCTACACCTCTGGTACAGATAGCATAACCATAACATAAATTGGTGTATAAAACTTAAATAGCTAGTAACTCCACCCATCCCTCACTGTCAGCGATGTCTGATCTGTCTGTTAGGCATCCAAACACAATGTAAAACCCCAACATAAATTCCTTGTACTGTCCGTTTAAAACCATAAACCTATAAAACACCCGATACAGAACGCAGAGCCACATTACCATGAAGCCTCTGATTTCGTCATTACAGAAGCTAACAGCTATTAGCTTCGTCATCTGGGACTTTTCTGTATATTTTTGTAAATTGCTCTTACCTCAGCAACATCTCGGCTCCGATGTAATACTGGAAGCGCTGGGAGAAACATTAGCAGGTTCTAAATAAAAACTTTCACATTCAACTCAAACATCAGCTAAGTTTCTTTCTCTTCCCTGAGGTGTGGTATGGCAAATTAAACTGTGCAAGTTGGACTCACCTGGTTCATTGGCTGGGCAGAAGTCAAGATTACTTCTTGACTCCACATCTCCGATCTCTGCAAGATGTCCTCTAGAAAAGGGCCACCAATTCTTTACTGTGGGAAAGCCTCCCAAAGGGCACCAATGGGGACACTGTTGAATATCTTCTCCAGGTGCACAAAACACACATGGACAGGTTTGGCAAAGTTCCATGAACACTCTGGCACCCTGCAGAGGGTATCGAACTGGTCCAGTGTGGGCAAATGGAAAGATGGGCAGATAGAAAACAACTCTCTCCTCCTGAAACCAAGGTTAGACAGTCTCTCAATGTTGAAGAAGCCTTTCAGCCACGGCAGCCCAACTTTCAGAGACCTTAGGTTTTGATTCCATCTATGTCTGAAACCTTCCCACTGTGGAATGTTGGGTTGAGTGGAGGTTTGAAGGCCCCAAATGTAGAGACTGAAGCTGAAGTGGTTTCTTGGAAGAATTAATTTACCAAAGATGGCAACAGAGGTACAAATCCAAAAACATAAATCCACACAATAGTGAAAACCAGGAATACTCACAACAAGGCCAAAGAAATGACGCAGGAGGTGCATATATGGGAGGCAGAAACGAAGATCAGGCTAATCAGCAGATTGGGAGCAGGTGTGGAAAGAGAAGTCTAGAAGAGAGCTGGGGAAAAGAAGACTGACACAAGAGGGCAACAGAGGGCAAAAAAGAAATACATGAGAACACAAATACAATCAAAAATAACTATAGAAACGCAAGATGGAAATAAAACCAATGAAAAGTCGAAGATAAAGCTTAAACAGAACCAAAACCATGAAATGGAGTTTTTTGACCACTTCGGTGACTTCAGCCTGGATGATGAAACGTCTAGCTCTGAGCAACGTGTCTCTTCTTCCACCTGGGAAGGTGTGTCAGCCGGTTTCGTCCTCAGTCAAGGTCCCCAACCCCCCACTCCTACAAAAAAAGTGCGAGTGAAGAGTTGCTTTCCTCATCTGAGGCATGGGACAGGTTACCAGATTCTTTATAGGCGGACTGATAATCTTTTTCAATGTTACCTTCAAACTTCTCCCAGGCCTGAGTTTTGGCCTCTGATACAGTCCAGGCAGAGGCTCACTAGGCCTCACTGTACCTGCTTGCTGCCTCAGGTTTTACTCCAAACTAAAGTTACTTCTCAATGATGATCTTCCTGGTTAAATAGAGGTTTAGTAAGAAAAAAGATAAGATTGTCTGAAATTTATCTTTGAATTTTAGCCTTTTTATAATAAAAGATTATGCTTTTTGAGGCCATTCAGCCTACTTTGAGCGTCAGACAGGGTTTATTAGGAGGATTTTCTGTTTATAATGTTCTGAACACAACTGTCCTGAGGTTGACACCGAATCAAAAACATGGCAAAGCACATATATAATTCATGGCATTGTAAAAGGAGCAGAAAGTTACTCTTTTATACAGGGTCAGCTTGGTTTCAGTTCCCCTAATGTAAATATATTACTTTATAATATAAAAACGGATATAATTTTGTCATTGCAGCTCTTATTAACTCAGGTAATACTTGTCTGACATTAACATGTGTCAATATTATGAAAAGCAAGTTTGACAAAATCATCGTTATTCATTCCAGGGTCTTCTTTCTGACTCAGAATCACACACATCAGTAATAATACATACATCACAAGTCTTTATTATGTTCCACCAGAACCCCTAACATACCTCAGACCACCCTACATGTCAAAGTCCAATACTGACTGCACTGTCTGCTGAATCTAATTTAAGCACCGAATACGTCAGTCCAAAGGTGGTGTTTGTTTTGCATTGGAACAGGACATGTGGAGGTGTAGCTTTAATCCTTTACATGCTGCGGACAGGATGATGAATCATTTTTATCATCCTTGCAGAAATACAGACACTAACATTTTTGTCTTCTTGCGACCATGCCACACAAATCACACGTCTCTCATCACTTTCAGGACACTCCTCTCACTGTTTCCCACTGAGGGCAGGTCTAACGTTCTCCCACTGCCTACGTCCTTGTCCTCCATGGATTCCTGCTGTTTGACAGTGCAGAACATAAGGCTGGAGGGAGTGATGAACACATAGTTTCACTCTACTCATTGCCCTTGGTTTCCACCTAATCCTCCTCCATTTAATTGACACGGTCCGTTTAATCACAGTTAGGTTGGATAAACTCTGACGTCGGTCTACGATTTGTTGAATCTTAACTTCTTTTTACTCAGTTTATTTAGCTGCTTTATGAACCAGTGTTCCCTGAGTGGAGTAATCAAACCTTTTAAACTTCTTGTCTGTGTTACATTAAACCCACTTATATAAATAACCTAATTTGGGTTTTTGTCTGACAGAGCAACAAAAGGTGAATAACTCCAAAGTGGAAAAAAGAAAGGTAAATGATGCGTGGCATTGTCTCAATTTACACCATTCAAAAGCAACACAATAAAAAAGCTCCACTATTGTTACCCTTCCTGTATTTACTGAGTGTCGTTAACCCAGTATGCATTGTACAGGTGAAAAAATGGAAACCTCCATGGGTGAAGAATATAATAAAGGATATACGAGCACAATGGATATAAAGTTTTTTGAAGAAAAATTCTATGTTTTACAAATAACGGTCGCTGGCTAACTGTCGCTGGCGAAAATTACAACGGTAACAATTTTAACAATATAGACGTCTTAGACATCCTTAGTAAGCTCAGATTCTCCACAGATTCAACCACCAAGGGTCCATCCTGGGTCCCCTCCTATTCAATATCTACATGCTCCCTCTTGCTCAGTTAATAAAAAACAACAACATTAGCCACCAAAACTATGCAGACGACACACAGCTTTACATCACCATGTCACCAGGTGACTATGAACCAATTCAAGCACTGAGGAAATGCTTAGAAGAAATCAAATGCCTGGATGTGCCATCATTTTCTTCAACTGAATAAAAACAAAACTGAAGTAATAATCTTTTGACCAATAGAGGAGAGATCTAAAGTTAGCACATAGCTTCAGTCGCCTTCAGCTTGTAACCACTGATCAGGCCCCAAGTCTAGGTGTGTGTAGTACTGGATTCAGACTTTAACCTCCAAAAGCATTTAAAGACAATTACGGCGGTCGGCTTTCTGTGGGCCGCTGGAAGAAACAGTTATGGAGGATTAAAGACCAACAACGCTGCGCATGACCCTGTGGCGGTTACGAACGGCGTGCTTATTTCGGTGCGTCGGGTCAATCACTGCGGCGACCGAGTTTTCTCACAGGCCCTGCCTAAAAGTGGATCGCAGCCAGCCGCGAAGCTGATCCAGAACGCTGCTGCCCGTCCCCCTCACTAAGACTAAGAAGTAGCAGCATACCACCCCAGTTCTTAAAGCGTCCTTACCGGCTCCCTGTATCTATACTGACTTTTAAAATACTTCTGTTAGTCTGCATAAAATCTCTTGAGACTGCTGCTTAGCACTTCCAAATGCAGGGCCAGACTGCTATCGTAGTGGTATCACAACCCCTTCCACGGACCACTCCAGGTCTTCTGGCTCCAAACCTGCTCTTTGCACAACTCTGCAAAACTATAGAATCTAGAAATGATGGAGAAGCGTGTGCTACTTCCAGTTTACACTTATAATTCCAATTACTATCTGGAACGGCAAACACGAAAGAACTTCCTGCAAGTCGGGGAAGGCTCGGAGTTCAAAGCTTTTAAATCAAGGACTAAAAACACAGGCTGGTTTAGGATTTGCCTTACGACTGTTCTAGTTAGAACAGTTCAACTAAAACTATATTTTCTTTTAGTCCAACTGTTTTAATATTCTTTTTTGTTTCATGTTTTATTTTGTTTTTTTCCTCTCTTGGTTTGATTCCTGTTTTATTTTCGTGCATTTTAATCGCTGTAAAAGCACTTTGTACTGTCTTTTGTAATTCGAAATTTTGTGCTGCAAGTCTAAATAAAATTTTGCCTCTCTGCCTTGCTCTTTACCAAGTTAATTTTATGGATCACCAAAGCTACACTAAATTAAAAAGACCTTTTATTTTCAAGAAGAAAACCACTTTGAGTCATGTTTGAACTGATGCAGTTTAGTCAAAATAGCTTACAGTGCCTGAAGTTATTTCCTTTTCCACGTGGGTATGCAAAATAGGCAAGGATTACCCAAAATTAGCTGGGTCTCAAGAGTGTTAATAGAAAAAATTATTTAAGGCCAAAATGCTCAACTAGTCATGGATCCCTTTAAGAAAGGTTGAAAGTCAGGTCTGTTGCTTGAAATCCTAACAAAAACATTTACATTTTATGAGAGAGTTTCTGTTAAAGGTGCCTCCATTTTAAACAGTCTACCTTCTTAAAACATTTACTTCTCAGATGGTTTCTTGAACTAGTTGGAATCCTTTCCGATATTTCCCATCTCCTCTCAATGCTTTAACAAACGTTCTCTGTGTGACTAAAAGCTCTCAGCAGGACTCTTCTTTTAAAAAGAAAAGGCAAAGTGATCAAAAGCACAGCAGGTTGTAACTCCAGCTCCTTGATGCACCCAGAGAGCAGTCATATACCACCGTGCGAGCGCACACATCAAGCAGTGACTGTAACTCTCTCAGGACCCATCATCACCCTCCTTCTTCACACCTGGACTGTGCCATCAAACCACGGCCCGAGGCCAGACCTCGCACTGCATCAAAGTCTGACCTCTGACCCCTCAGACCAGCCTGTCTGGAGAGACCTCTCCTACCCTCGACCCCTGATCCGGATCCCATTCACTGTGAAGCTCAGGCTACAAGCCAGGAGGTGCCTGCTGTGGCTCCTCTTCCTCCGTAGGGAAAAGTAAAACCGCAGAGACTCACTCCAAAGGGTAAGTACTTCCCTGTTCTCCTAATATAGCCAGATATGACTGCTGGTCTCTCTGGGGATTTACTGTAGACTTTAGGCAGACTCACCCCACAGGGCTAACGCTTCTTCAGCAGTGATTTGAAAGGAAAAACATCTAAAACAGGCTTTGAATACTGGAACCTGGAATTAGACAAACATTACTAGTGAGAAAGGTTTAAACAGGAGTTAAAATTACTCACATTCTTTACATAAAGGTACAGTGGAGGATTTTCTTTTTGCAGGTGGATCATCAGGATAAGTGATCCTAATTGTCAAACCTTATGGTGATATGTTTAAGTAAAGGCCGTCATACATAGTCACCCCCATTTACACTTACCGATGGTGAGTCTGACATAGTGGAAAAATTACAAATCTTCTTTTGAAAAGTAAGGTTGCATGAGCAACTTTTAAACAGAGCGTGCACGAGGAGAAATGGGCTTGTGCACGCTCTTGCACGGGTTTAATAAGCGTCCCCTCTTGGGAGCGGGTACAGGGTTGTGTATTTGCATTTTTTTTTAAGTAAAGAGGGTGGATCTTTTCAAAAAATCCATGAAATCCTCCATTATACCTTAAATAAAAGTACAGATACCTTGGGAAAAGAAAAGCTGGTAAAAGTGAAAGTACTGATCGAACTCTTACTAAAATAAATGGAACAGGGTGTCTACAAGTATAAACAAGTTAAATTTAATACTTTTTAAGACCTTTTAATACCACTTTTAAATGAAATTTAAGACCAAACAAAACGCATGGAAATACAAATCAAAAATGACGTTTAAGAGGCAACTATTAGCTACTCACTTCATTACATGCTGAATACATTTGATAGTTATATTCCGGAGATCCGTCTCTACACTGGTTGGACGAACGCCGGGCCTGTTCCTGCGCGCGTCGCAACATTGTCGTCATGCCGTGTCGCAAGTGGGTATGGCATTCTTATTGGAATAAAGTCGTTTAATTTCAGAATCTAAGAGCATAACAGGGAGGCGGTTACTCGCATGCAAGCCGCTACCCATACCCTCAAAACCGCTGGATGAGCAGGGTCAGGATGAAAAGCGCATTCAGTTTGCCTGGGCGGGAGTAATCGTAGCCAAGAGGGGAAAAGAAGCGTCGAAATGTGCTGTTTACCCAGTGCAATTAAAGAAACAACGAAAGAAAAATGCTTCTGTGGACCTTCAGTGTTGAGGAAGGAAACAGGAGCTCCTTTGGGGAGCTGCTGAATAGCGACTTTCTGATCTGGTCTAGGTCTGCCGCTGTTTCCTAAGAAGGCCGCGGAACGCTTCTCAGGAAATCCCGGCATACCTACTGTTTATGCCTCTAAAGTCGCGCATTCCAAAGCGACTGCTCTCGCTTCGATAAAAAATATGGATGCGTAGATACCCATGTGCAGGACTGTGGAATACATTGGACGAAAGCAGCGGAGGAATCCACGGACACGCGCTTTGTGGACGTCCTCTTTTCCTTCTGCTCTCTCCAACTTCAAGAGTATTTCATTTTTACAATGTACGGTCAGTAGAGATACAAGCAGCCTCCCAGGATAAACCAGATGCATTTGAGATATCAAAAGTACTCACTAGACCTTTTGTTCTGCGCTGTGGGTGAGAAAATAAGAAGGCTAACGTACGATTTACAAATCAAAATTATTCCTTAAGCAACATCGCGCTGAATGTGTAATGCGAAAAGACAACAAACATGTCATTACAGTCCTAAATTATATTTATTACAATATTTTCAGAACATTTAGGTCCCATGAATAAATGCTTATAAAATCAAGTAAATATATAAAATACTGTTCCTTCAGAACAAAAATAAACATAAATAAATTACAACTTCAGCTGCTTTCATAGTGCAAAGACATTTACATAATACAACTTGTGTGACAACTATTGAATCAACCAAAATTAAAAGATAAAATAATAATAATATTAGACACTTTGGCACTTGAGAAAGCCTTCCCTAAAGAGTGTACTTACCCATTTATAACAATGTGCATGTCCACAAATGAACATATGAACACTTGAAACAGAGAGGCAGGAAGGTAAAGAGAAGGGAGACAATGCCTGATTTGATATTATGGCATATGCCTGAATTCTGCTGATTTATCTTCCCGCTCTTTCTCAAACTCTTTGAGTTCTGTGAGTTGCCAGGCACCGACCGTAACCAAGAATATTCCTTCTTTTCTAGCCATTTGTGATTGAACTTGCATTTCCCCATGTTTAAGTAGTCGAGTGGCTATCGGTGCTGTATTCGGCCTACCTGTAGATGCTTTAGCCTAGGCTATCAAGAGCTGCGCGATACGAGCTGCGCAGTAGGCTACGCTCTGACCTAACCATAGACAACGCAGCGCATAGGCTACCGGAAAAAAAATATCCGACCTCGCAGAACAGATTGCCCGCATTTTCACTGTGACATGACACACACACCCATGTAAAATTTATTTAAGACAATATAATACTTTTCAAGGCCTTATTTTGAGGAAAATTGATTTACGACTTTTTAAGACTTTTTAAGGACCCGCTGCAGTGTTGGTTTAAAAGAAAATGTTGACTCCAAAGGGAAATCTTTTTGTATTTTTTATTTGTTCGTCTTAATTTGAACATAAATAGAACCACAAACTTTCAGCAACTTTCCGTGACAGCCAGACTCTGGTCCACTGCTTACAAAAACAACACTGCATTCCTTTGACCAGAGTATTAGCTTAACTTAAAAAACTTTAATTTAGTTTTCAGTTCAATAGATGACAGCACCTGGTCCTCATCGATACTTCGCGAAGCCTTCTCTTCTCAATAATTAATTTATGTGACCTGAGTGTTAGGTATCGGTCACTAAAAACGACTCATTTGATTATACAGTAACAACAATGACTTATATTGGGATTTTTAAAATAACATAGCTCTGGAACTCCCCTACACTGGAAAAAATCTCAAATCTAGATAAGACCTGAGTTTTTCTCAAAAATAAGTGCATTTGATCTTGGATTGAGGTAAAATGATATTGGGGATTTTGCCAATGGAACACTGGAAAAAACAATTTACACTTAAACATATTTGTTCTTTGACATTTTGTCTTATTTCCATTAATTTAAAACAACCGTCAAGTGCATTTTATCTAATTATCTTAATTTCCATTGGTAAGAATATCTCATTTCCATACTCAAACTATTTCATTTACACACTCAAATTAAGGGTAATTTACACTTATTTGTAGATTGTTTTTCCAGTGTAAAGATGTATACTTATTATTCTGCTACATGTTTAAGAGGAAATAAAGTCACATTAAAGGAATCAAAAAGTAAACATAATCTGTTTACATTTATTTTTTAGTAGTTTTTTTAATGAATATCAACAACAAAACAAAGAAAAACTGCGGAGTTTGTTTTTAAATTCCTTTCTTAACCCCTTTAAAGCCCGATCCAAGAATAAAACAAAACAGAAAATTACTTTTTTTGGTTTGAAGTCCTTATTTGGCCTTTAACAAAATATGTAAAAAGAAAAAACAGAAATACATTTTTTGATATTAATAATTTATTACTATGCGATAAGTCAAGATTATTTTTGTGTAGTCTTCTACTGGCTGTTATCAGGTATATCTGATTGTGTACAATAGGATTTTTGAGCAAAGTTTTTACCATTAAATTATGCAAAAGGTGTCAGACGCAAAACATTTTCAGAAACCGTATGTATCAAATATGATACATTTGGCATTATAGGGTTAAAATGATAGAGTATAAAAATACAGAGTAGTTTCTGTTAAAAATGTCTCATCTAGCTACTAAAATACACTGGAAAAAATCCAAATCTAGATAAGTCATTTTTTCTTAGAATAAGTGCATTTGTTCTTGGATTGAGGAGGTAAAAAGAAGACATTTTGCCAATGGAACGAAGACAATTTACACTTAAAATAAGAAAACACAATTGCATTGTCTTATTTCAAGGGTGAGCATTTTATCTAAATATCTGATTTTGAGAGTAAAATTGGTCATTCCGTTGGCAATCTATCTCCATTTACCTGCTCAAATTAAGGGTAAATACACTTAATTTAAGACATTTTTACTCATTTTTAGATTGTTTTTGCAGTGTAAATATGGAGAAATGGATGATGAGCAAATTATTCAGAGGAGAGGAGAGATATAAGATGTATAATAGAAAAGGAAATGTTATACCTGTGGCACAACTGGACTGAAGTTTGTCTCAGCCTCAGATGATTTGCAGAGTTCATGTGCATCAGAGGTGGGGGGGAGGATGAGGGATGTGAAGCTGTGGCGAGTACAAAGGATGGATCCGAGAGATAAGATGAGAAAGATTTAAAAAAAGGAACAAGAGGAGTGGGAATGATGGTCTGCTCTGCCTGATAAAAATCCAGCACTTTAGCTTGTTTGTGTTGCTGTGATTTTAACACAAACCTCTCCAGAGGTTCCATTTTATTTGTTTGCATTTCTCAGTGCGCTGCAGCTTGGTGCACACTGTACTAGAATGGTAATGGGTTCTCTTTGAAAACATTGCAGATGTGGAAGTGTTTACATAGCCAGCACTGAGTGTGAAGGGTAAATGCGTTGAAGAGAGAATCTGTACATATATAAGCAGCTTTAAACACATCTCTGTCCTGCTCAAGGGAGACACCATCGACACAAGAGAAAAACCTCTCCGAAGGTTAGATGCTGTTACTTGGTGCATCTACAAACTATTTAAAGTGACACCGGAAAAGATACTACAAAAAGAAAAATATACAGTCTGGTGTATTAGAATAAAGAGAAGGATTAACAATTTGCAATAACTTATTGTGTTGATGACAGTATTAGATATACAGTAGCAGCCATTCAAAATGGCCTTTCCCAGTCAAAGGCCAGCCGAATGGCAGCCAACTTCCCTGCAATTCCCAGCAATATCTCCAACTTCCAGCCACTGGATTTAGTGACTAGTAAATCCAGATCCAGTCAAACCAGGACTGTAATTGTTCAGTGATGTATTTTCATGAATTTAAAGCTCTTCTTCTGCAGCCATTATTGGCGTGGAGCTGAATTATTTTCATCAGTAGGGCCTGTTGCAGATTAGGAAGGAGAAAAGAAAATCAATCAATTACCACAGTTCAGTCCAGCAAAGGCTGTTTTAGAGTTTGGGATGTGAGCTGAATTTGTTCTGCCTATCTTTTAGGATTACTCTAATAAAAACCTGATCCAAAACTAATCCTTTTTTTTTTCCAGACATAACTTTTGGTATTTTCATCATTAACATCCTGTGACTAACAACATTTACCGTTCCATTTTTATGGGATGACCTATCTTTGAAGGCTTATCATATTTTATCATTTATTTTCACTCTTTCTGCTTAGATACTAATAAGCACATCTGTTGCAGTGCAGACGTTTGATATTGATCTGATACACTGATATATGGGTCCTGATGCACAACGGCTCCGTCTGCCGCCATTTGGAAAAAATAATTTCAATGCACCTTAAGACTCTCTGTTGCTAATTTATCATGATATCCTACCCTTTATTTCTTAGGTCTGGGATCTTGATCTCCAAATTCTACATCAGGCTTTGGTAAACATCAGTTTAATTGCTCATCTAAAAGGCCAGTAATGTTATTTCTGTTCCAAAATGATGGCAAGTTTTGAGTCCAAGCACTATTTTCTGATTTAAATATTGAGATGATGGTTTTGATTCATTTTTTCGGTCAGATCTGCTTAGGGCCCCGCCCCTTCTTATGGCAACTCAAGCGGACAAACTATATTGCACCCGTTTTTTAAGGATCAAATCTCTTTTGGAGTCTCAACATATTCATCCATTCATCTTCTTCTACTTATCCGGGGTCAGGGAGTCGGGGGTAGCAGCTTCTCAGTAGGTAGGCCCAGACATCCCTCTCCTCAGCCACTTGGGCCAGCTCCTCCAGGGGAATCCCAAGGTGCTCCCAGGCCAGTCGAGAAACATAGTCCCTCCCTAACCAGATGCCCGAGACACCTCAACTGGCTCCTCTCGATGTGGAGAAGCAGCGCTGCTCTAATCTGAGTCCTCCCCGGATGACTGAGCTCCTCACCCTATCTCCCTTAGAGATAGAGGGAGAGCCCAGACCACACGATGGAGAAAACTCATTTCGGCCGCTTGTATCCGGGTTCATCTGTTCTTTGGGTCATGACCCAAAGCTCATGACCATAGATGAGGGTAGTGAAAGATCGACCGGTAAATAAATCAGAGCTTTGCTTTTTGGCTCAGTTCTCTCTGAACCACCACAGAGTGGTAAAAGGCGCCGCTTCTGGCAGGCGCTAGCGACCAATCGCGCCCTATCGCATCTCGCCTCCATCTTCCCCTCATTCTCGTGAACAAGACCCCCAGATACTTAAACTCCTCCACTAGGGGCAGCACATCCTCTCCAACCCGGAGAAACCGCTGCAAACCGCTCCAGTTTGAACTGTAGATCACGCCCTGATGAAGCCAACGGAACCCAATCATCTGCGTATAACAGAGATTCAATCCTAAGACCACCAAAACGCAAATTGGCTGCCCTAGAAATTCTGTCCATAAAAGTTATTAACAGACTCGGTGACAAAGGGCAACCTTGGTGGAGTCCAACCCTCACTTGGAAGCGAGTCCGACTTACTGCCAGCAATGCGGACCAGGTTCTGACACCAGTCATACCTAACAGAGACCTAACAGCCCCTATTAAAGGGCCCGGTACTCCATACTCCCGGAGTATCCCCCACAGGACCCCCCGAGGGACACGGTCGAATGCCTTCTCCAGATCTCAACATACTATTACCTATATTTGATATCATTTTACATCCAGACCATAATATGGATACAGGAATTCAATTCAATTCAGTTTTATTTCTATAGCCCCAATTCACAACAGATGTCATTTCAAGGCACTTTACAGTTCACCAGATCATCCAGTCAAATGTTTTAAAAGGTTCTCTAACATTTTGAGTCAGGGAAATTTGGCGGAATAAGCAGTTCCCCGCTAAACCAGAGGGTGGCAGCAGCGTCTATTGCCAGCCTCGGACTCAAAAAGTCTGGAGGTATTTGAATCAAGACAAAAACACAAGAAAAGTTCTTATTTTGTTAGCAGGATCAATTTAAATGATTTAAATTCTATATATTTTTTTTTATTTTACCAGAGGTGCGCCTCATGCCAAGGGACAATTCATTTAAAGTTGGTAATGATCCAGATCATGTGTGAGTTTTAGCTAAAGGTATAAAATCACAATTTGGGATAAAATGTCCTGCTTGGTGGAGATCTTTGCTCTCCGAGTGCTTTTCTCCATCTAAGGATGATGTATACGTAAATATCTAAATTCAAGCAGAAAGATGGCAGTGAAGCAATTCGATTTCTTCTTATCACAACATGGCTAAGCTTCATGTTGCTTCTGCAATTTCTTGGATTGAAGATATAAAAACATGTAATACTGTGGTGTTAGTCTCCTCCATCTCATGCATCTCAACCGCAGTGGAAACGTGAGCAGGCGTGCGGGAGATCGACATTAATGACCTGATGCGTCTGTCAAACTCCACAGCAAAGTAAACAAGATGTTTCACTGGATTTGCCGTCGTGTCTCATGCCTGCATTTTTTTCCTCCGTAAACAGGGCGTTTCATCTGAAGTGTCAAGCAGATAATCCTTCCACAGTCTGTGGTCTATCAAAGAAAAAATTCACTCACAAATGATTTGAAAGACAGAGAGTTAATTTGGCTCCAGGTGTCTGTTACCCTGAGGCATGACAGCACTTTATGTTGACATATCATAGCAGATATCAATGAGGTAAAACATAACACTCGTTACCAGATGGCAAACATAATAATTATCACAGCCCGGACTATATTTATCAGATTAAATTCTGAGTTAGAAATGACTCCCATCAACATTTGGATGCAGAAGCATGAAGCACATTGCAACAAAGTTATATCTGAGTAAATTCTTCCTAAATTATGAACATTTTTTCTTGAATTGAGCAGGACAGGGAGAGGATTAGTGCCACTGGAAAAAAAACAAACAAACTGATTTTTTAAATTTTATTTCAGTTTAACATGGGAAAGAAGTCAGAATTCTGGGAAAAAGTCAGAATTCTGACTTTTTCAGAATTCTGACTTTTTTCCCCAGAATTCTGACTTTTAATCTCAGAATTCTGACTTTTTCCCAGAATTCTGACTTTAATCTCAGAATTCTGACTTTTTTCCCAGAATTCAGACTTTTTTTCCCAGAATTCTGACTTTAATCTCAGAATTCTGCCTTTTTTCCCCAGAATTCTGACTTTAATCTCAGAATTCTGACTTTTCAGAATTCTGACTTTTTCCCCAGAATTCTGACTTTAATCTCAGAATTCTGACTTTTTTCCCAGAATTCTGACTTTAATCTCAGAATTCTGACTTTTTCCCAGAATTCAGACTTTTTTCCCTCAGAATTCTGATTTTAATCTCAGCAATTCTGACTTTTCCCAGAATTCTGACTTTTAATCTCAGAATTGACCTGACTTTTTTCCCAGAATTCTGACTTTTTCCCAGAATTCTGACTTTTTCCCAGAATTCTGACTTTAATCTCAGAATTCTGACTTTTTTTCCCAGAATTCATGACTTTTTCCCCAGAATTCTGACTTTTCCCAGAATTCTGACTTTAATCTCAGAATTCTGACTTTTTTCCCAGAATTCTGACTTTAATCTCAGAATTCAGACTTTTTCCCCAGAATTCTGACTTCAATCTCAGAATTCTCACTTTTTCCCAGAATTCTTTTTCTCAGAATTCTGACTTAAATCTCAGAATTCTGACTTTTTCTCAGAATTCTGACTTTAATCTCAGAATTTTTGGATCTTAATGTAGATGGGCATCATGAAGGTAGAGATGTGGAGCACTCAGCTTCACTGACAAAAATGTGAGTTGTTTGAGGTGGCCAGTGAATTAGGCAACTTTTCACGTGCCCGAGGGGTCCCCTCGTTAATGGAGGAGCAGAAGGTCATTAAAAACAAGAGAGCTAGTCTCTAAAACAGACATGGCTATGGCTTGATGCTAACATGTTTGTTAGCTGTCAGAATTCTGAGAAAAAAGTCAGAATTCTGAATTTTTTTCCAATGTTAAACTGAAATAAAATTAAAAAATCAGTTTTTTTTTTTTTTTTTCGGTGGCCCTAATCCTCTTCTGTAGGGAGACAATTTGCCAAAGAAACAAGGCAATTTACATTTAAAATAAGAGAAAAACATCTGCAGTCTTTGTTATGCAGTACATACAATAATTATCTTATTGTAAGGGCAAACATACTCATTCCATTTCCAGATCATCTTATTTACCCACTCTAATTAAGGTCGAATACATTTAATTGTTTTTTTCTCATTTTAAGTCTTTACTGTTAAAGTCTTTGTAAAAACTGGGAGGTTTTGACTTTTATCCCACCTTGAAAGTAGAGCTTTTTGTTTTCCAGCCCTGATCATCATTGTCATCCTTCAGGAGAAGAGCTTCAACAACAACAAAAATATCTAACCATTATAGTATGCAAAATTATATTTGTGTACCGTGGTGTATGGGGTAAAATAACTGTATGAATATGTTCCTTCTTATTAACTCAAACTTACCTTTGAGATCAGATGCTGGTGACGATTCTCAGTCATCATGGTCATAGTGATTCCTAAAAAGTAAAAAGAAGGAAAAGAAAATCCACTGGCCTTTGTTTTCCAAGTTTGAAGATGTTTCACTTCCTATCCAGGAAGCTTTTTCAATTCAAGTTCTTCAACAGGGGGCCCCGTGACCCCTAGAGGGTCCATGCAGGTACTGCACGGGGGTCGCAAGGTTTGATTTGGTTGATTAGACTTTTTTTTTTATATTCCCTCCTGCATTTTTTTTTCACTAATTGAAATGTCTTTAAATCCACATTAACATGAATTCAACAGACTGTAGTAAACAGATAAATGGAGGCAGAAGATGTCTTTCAGTCATCAATGCTCACATTCAGCGACACACAGGAGCTCTTTCAAGCTGAGCTGGGCACCGTCTCATTCACAACACCTGTCCCATCAACCAGGAATCAGAAATACTTTAATAATCCCAGGGGAGGGATTACTTTAGTTACATTACTCCATCTGTAATAGAGTGACTATAGGACCAGTTTGATAGAACACTATTTCATACAAGATATATAATTAGAGGGTCCCGCTCCATCTAGTCATCAGTTTGGGGTCCTTGGCTCTGGAAAACATTGAAAACCTCTGCTTTAAAGCTTAGAACTTAATGCTAATTCAGACATTTTGAATTGAAAAAGCTTCCTGGATGGGAAGCGAAACATCTTCAAACTTTGAAACAAAGTCCAGTTTTTTTTAAAAAGTTTATTAACTTTTGGGATCAGATGATTTTTCAGTAAGAACACAAGTTTAGAAGTTATCAAATCAAATCTTTATTGTTGTCATTGTCACAAAGAACAACACTTTTTTTTTTTTTAAAGTGCCATCGATCGATCAGTGCATATGCTTAAAAACAAAAACAGAAATCACTGTCACCACCATTTACACATAATATAAGAAATAAATAACAATAGCTGATAAAACCACTAATAAGAATAGTACAATCTCACACACATCATCCATGATGATTAATTGTTATTTTTGGTTGCATTTAGTTTTGTTATTGCTGTCGGGTAAAAACTGTCTCTAAGGCGGTTGGTTCTTGGTCTGATTGCTCTGGATCGTCTGCCTGAAGGCAACAGTGTAAACAGAGAATGTCCGGGACGAGAAGTGTCCTTTTTGATGTGTTGTGCCTTTTTTAGACAGCGGTCGCTGTGCAAGTGCTCCAGTTAGGGGAGAGGGCAGCCAATGATTTTTTGGGCTGTCTTCACAACCCTTTGGAGAGCTTTCCGTTGAGCTGCAGTGCTGCTGTTATACCATACACAGATGCAGTAAGTCAGTATGCTCTCTATGAAGCACTTGTAGAAGGACACCAGCAGTTTCTCCTTGAGAACTCTCAGGAAGAACAGTCTTTGCTGGGCCTTTTTTGTCAGCTCCAAGGTGTTGATGTTCCATGTGAGGTCCTGTTCAATGTGGACCCCCAGGAAACGGAAGTCAGCTACCCTCTCCACACATTTCCCCCCAATGGTTAGTGGTGTGATGTCCGTTTTTTTTCCTCCTGTAATCTATTATAAGTTCTTTTGTCTTTGAGTTGTTAAGGAGCAGATTGTTCTCCTTGCACCACACCAACAGCCGCTCCACCTCACTCCTGTAGGCCGACTCGTCGCCTCCTGAGATGAGCCCCACCATTGTGGTGTTGAGGTTATACATGCAAGTTTAGAATATATAAATACAAGTAATAAAGTCACATATTTCCCAAAATGCAGCCAATAAACATCAAAGACTCTCTTTGATGTTTTATTGGCTGCAGAGGAAGATTAGCAGAAGTTGGTCTTGATGAAGTCTGGAGATGCACACTGAAAAAAAAATTGAGATCTAGATGTCAATTTTTTTCTTAAAATAAGTGCATTTGTTCTTGGATTGAAGAGGTAAAATAGACATTTTGCCAATGGAACAAGACAGTTTACATTTAAAATGAGAAAAAACAACTGGATTCTCTTATTTCAAGTGCATGTTATTATTTATTATTATTTTAAGAGTAAAAATACTCATTTTATCTACTCAAATTAAGGGTAAATTTTTCCTTTTACTTATTTCTAGATCATTTTTCCAGTGCAGGTAAGCCAGATAATATGCTGGGCTCTGTTTTTCTATTCTATTTTCCCAGTGAAGCAAAACTGAACTGAAATCGTTGCTGTTGTTGATTTGCTTTCTCTAAATGTCTATGAAAGACGCACAAACAGCCTCATTCATTCAGACATTTATTACCAAAATGTCTTCAACAAGTGTAAAAAAAAAAAAAAAAAATGGCATCCTTTACTAAAGCTTTGATTTAAGAGTCTCTCCTTTATGTGAACTCATTCAGGCTGTGAAATATTTCTCCGGTGAAACCTCCCGGTTATTAGGCCTTAAATCAACATCCAATTAAGTTAAGACTTTCTCAGTGAAAATGTTCAAGTTATCTGTGACACTCTGAGGAGTATTTGACAGCGTCTCTGCGGTTATTTATTCACTGGCGTCGTTTTAACTCAAGGTGTTAATAAATCAGCCCGCGGGAAAAGATCTTTTAAGCAGAGGAACCGATTCACCGAAATCTGCTTCTTTCTTATGAATCAATGTTTCTGGTTTTAATTTCTCTACATTTTTAGTTCATATTAGACACATTAAAAAAGGTTAACTCTTTATTTATAGAATAAAATCCTCTCTAGTCTTCGTCAGATTATAATATTATTTTGAATATGACCTCAACCACACATAAAACTACAGCTTATTAAAGGTTTATCATTAAATAAAAAATAACAACTCAAAGTCAGATTTTACACGCCTGTAAATTTGGTTTTAGAGCAGTAAAGTTGCAGGAGAGGCTGAACGATGATATTTTCAGCACAAACAGCTTAGATTGATGTTTAGGTTATGATTTGGGTAAATTCTTCAGAACTGAACAACTGTTATTAATATTATGGATCTGTTTTTTTATCTCTTTGGTACTAAAGATATATTTTTAGCTCCATCAGTTTAACAGTCAGAGTTAAAAAATAACATAAAAGGAAATTAAAAGATATTGTATGTATTTCAGCATGGCTGCCAGATGAAAAATAGCAAAGAAGGAATAATCCACCAGAAAGTGATTCAAACGATTTCATTTTTCCAGCTCATATCATAACATTCAGATGAGTTAGTAACCTCTGCTTTTCATGCTACTCCTTTGTCACCTTAATGTGAGATTTCCTTGATTTGAAAGAACGCTCATCTCCTGGTTTACACCTGAAATGCTGCGACGTGGGACTGAAGGTCATGAAGTAAACCAGCTTCATAAAGCTGCTGCTCTGCTGTTAGATCACGGATTGGTCACTGAACGACCTTTAACCCTTCTTACCAACAAAGGTAAATCATATCACAGGTTGGTTTCTGACTCGTCTCCTTTATTTACACTGTAGCTAATCGCCAGACAAAGGTCTGGTTTTCATTGGCTGGTGTTGAACATATATTCAAGACAACAATAATCAGTAGAATTAATGGTTAATGCAACTAAAGATAAACTGGAAATTGTACCTTAACACAAGGTCACCCATGCAGAGATGCTTCTCTACTGTCTTTCATTTAAAAAAATCTTTTCTTTGTTTTGTTTCACTAAAGTGCACAAATGCAGCTCTAGTTTTTGTAGAATTGCATAAAGGTGTAGCAGTTGTTGTTCTGTTGAGACAATAGGTACCGTAAACTAAAAAGTTAGAGCAGTTGTTGATTTCAAAATAAAAATACACCAATATGGAGGTGGGTTATGAATCAATTTCTTGATCATAGCTGAAATGCGACTAGCCCAGATAAAACAGCTTTAGCTGCACGGCTGGACCCCCTTAAGGGTTGGTTATACTCCGGCAGCAGTGTGTCGCAGTTAGCTTGTCGTAGGTATGGCACAGATATTGAATTTTGGAAAGTGATCTGGCGCCTATATTTCCAGTTTTTGACGCAGATTATTTCAGCTAATCTACAACCCTTCATCCAACGCCGGACGACACACAGTTCACCTGTGAGTGTTCCCCAAAGACTGGCTGTGGCGCTGCATGTTTTGGCTTCGGGTTCAAACCAACAGACCGTCACAGGATCAGAGCTACAAACTAGTGCATCCTGCACGGTGTCTGGGATAGTGTCTGAGATGTGCCAGGCGCTGTGGACAGCTCTACAGCCAGAGTTTCTGCCATTAGGTACCAAACAGGAAATAACGCATAGTGTGGAGAGTGGTAGAATTGACCAATCAGAGGCCTCCTTTCTCTCCTCCCTGCCACGCTATCTGCGGCACTGTCTGGAGGTCACCTAGAAGTTTGGGCAGGTGCACCTTGAGAGGTCCGCGAAAGAGGGAGGCATATCTTCATTAACTGCTGACACATATCTGCAGATTGACCTGGTTCCTGGAAAGCATAAATCAGCAGCTTATGCGTGCGTTCACATTAAATGTGTTTTTAGCATCTGGTTTTCATGCAAGTCTATGGTAGATCTAACCTGACTCCGCCAGAGAGGATTTGCTTCGCATACCCACTCTGGAAACCTTCGATTGAAGTATTAATTTTTGGGAAGAGGCGAAAATACTGAGTAGCTGATTGGCTATATTTGGTGATGAAAGACGGGCAAAATAAACCAATCAGATGAAGCGAAGCATATGGCGTACGTAACAGAGCGAATAATTTAAGCGGCACAGGCCAATTGATAGATCAAACTCTTGCCGAAGCGGTCGGGAGAAGAGCAAAAACATCTTTTCCTCATGAGAAAAGCCTCCAGAGCAGTGTTTTTAGCTTTCTTCTTTTACGAAAAAATACTCTGTAATTCTGATAAAACTTGCTTTCGATACGCCACGCGCTAGCGCTAGTTTCATCACGGCTGAAACGCCGCCATGTTCTTTAGACTGAACTGTCGGCTTCTGCGTTCAGCGTCACACCTCAACCCGCCTCAAAACCAGCGCTGATTGGACGTGTCCGATTTGGTGAGCGGCTCCAATTTCTTTCTCTTTTCTAGCGGAGAGTCTCCTGACTGATTAGCGACTGAAATCTTAAAAAGCTTCAAGCGCTGGATCAGGATGGTCTCACAAGGCTAATGGTAGACGGCTTCAAGGAGAACCAAAGGAAAAACACTTATAGTGTTTCGAGCATTGAGAATTTTGAGTTTTGAACAATGCAGCATCCAGAGCGGCGGACGCTAAGGTCGCAGAATCTGAACCCTTCTTGGACAAAGCTAAGCATCAACCAATCAGAGAAGCTGCTCACATAGACAGACACTACATGGAATTGTTCATCGTCAGAGGTTAAAACTATGAAAAATTATCATTTACAAAATGATTAAACTCCACTGGTTTTACCTGAAAGTCAGGAAAAAGGATTTTAATATGTTCAAGGAAAGGAGAGAGTGCTCTGATCATTATTACTCCACTAAAATATTCTCTCTCTGAACTGTGGAGAATAAGTCTATAAATACCCATATTATATAAATGTCAAAACCTGTCGGTGAAATATGTTCGATTTTAAATTGTGCTTCTTGCAACATTTAGCTCAAGCCTAAAAACACTTTATATTCACTTTTGGGAAAGAACAGCAGCAGGAAATCCCTGATAGGCTGGTCGGCTTCATAGAGCGCAGCCATCCACCAGTATGGGTGGGTGTTGGGGAGAGGGGGGGGGGGTCAGCCAGCTGCTATGAACGGAACAGAATATTAAACTAGGATTATAATCCTGATGAGCTGGCTGCACAGATGACGCTTTGAGGTGGACATACTTGCTTAAAGATGTTTTAAAACTACTTTTTTATCCAACTCGTCAAATCAAATAAAGCTAAGCCATTTACCGTCTGAAGCATCAAAAATCGAGCTATTAGAGTGTCCAAGAGAGTCCAAGCTAAAGCGCTGCATGCCTTTCTAATACTGAAACATATTTGGTATGAACACTAATTGGAGAACAAGTGCGCATACACGTTGACTTTGAGATACAGCGGTTGCTAGGTGATTGGTGGCTTCATTGCAATCGGCCTTTCTGGATGTTTGATATTGTGAATGTGAGGTTTGCCTTTTATTCTTTCTTATTTTTCTGCAGCTAAGTTTCTTTTTTTGTTACCTAGTTGACCAGGAGTGTTCTTATAGTTCCTGATGGCCACTCTGTCCTGCAGGTGTTAGATCCTCAGTTTAAAGGAAAAGTCCGTTCAAGGAATACTCTTGCGAAGCGGTCGGGAGAAGAGCAAAAACATCTTTCCTCATGAGAAAGCCTCCCAGAGCAGTGTTTTGCTCTGCTTCACTCAGAAATACTCTGTAATTCTGATAAAACTTGCTCGATAGCCGCGCTAACGCTAGTTTCATCGGCTGAAGCGCTTATGCATGTTCTTTAGACTGAACATGGCGGCTTCTCGTTGGGTCACACCTCAACCCCGCCTCCAAAGCCGCGCTGATTGGGCCGTTAGATTTTGGTGAGCGGCTCCAAGAGGTACCTCTTCAACGGAGAGTCTCCTGACTGATTAGCGACTGAAATCTTAAAAGCTCGCGAGATCAGGATGGTCTCACAAGGCTAATGGTAGACGGCTTCAAGGAGAACCAAAGGAAAAACACTTATAGTGTTTCGAGCATTGAGAATTTTGAGTTTTGAACAATGCAGCATCCAGAGCGGCGGACGCTAAAGTCGCAGAATCTGAACCCCTTCTTTTACAAAGCTAAGCATCCAACCAATCAGAGAAGCTGCTCACATAGACAGACACTACATGGAATTGTTCATCTTCAGAGGTTAAAACTATGAAAAATTATCATATACCAAATTATTAAACTCAACTGGTTTTACCTGAAAGTCAGGAAAAAGGATTTTAATATGTTCAAGGAAAGGAGAGAGTGCTCTGATCATTATTACTCCACTAAAATATTCTCTCTCTGAACTGTGGAGAATAAGTCTATAAATACCCATATTATATAAATGTCAAAACCTGTCGGTTTAAAAAAAAAGGGATTTAAATTGTGCTTCTTGCAACATTTAGCTCAAGCCTAAAAACACTTTATAGTCACTTTTGGGAAAGAACAGCAGCAGGAAATCCCTGATAGGCTGGTCGGCTTCATAGAGCGCAGCCATCCACCAGTATGGGTGGGTGTTGGGGAGAGGGGGGGGGGGTCAGCCAGCTGCTATGAACGGAACAGAATATTAAACTAGGATTATAATCCTGATGAGCTGGCTGCACAGATGACGCTTTGAGGTGGACATACTTGCTTAAAGATGTTTTAAAACTACTTTTTTATCCAACTCGTCAAATCAAATAAAGCTAAGCCATTTACCGTCTGAAGCATCAAAAATCGAGCTATTAGAGTGTCCAAGAGAGTCCAAGCTAAAGCGCTGCATGCCTTTCTAATACTGAAACATATTTGGTATGAACACTAATTGGAGAACAAGTGCGCATACACGTTGACTTTGAGATACAGCGGTTGCTAGGTGATTGGTGGCTTCATTGCAATCGGCCTTTCTGGATGTTTGATATTGTGAATGTGAGGTTTGCCTTTTATTCTTTCTTATTTTTCTGCAGCTAAGTTTTTTTTTTGTTACCTAGTTGACCAGGAGTGTTCTTATAGTTCCTGATGGCCACTGTCCTGCAGGTGTTAGATCCTCAGTTTAAAGGAAAAGTCCGTTCAGCAAGGAATAATCAATGGATCATTGTTTATACCTAAAAGTAATACATTCCCAGTGATTTAATGAATTTAGCGTTAATCAGTAAAACAATAAAAAACCATAAAAACAATCATTTTCATCACAATCACTGAGTCTAGGAGCGCCCATTTTTTGCCAACTGTAGTAGCACCTCTGTTAGGTTTATTCAATGATGAGTATAAAATTAATGTATGGCCATTATAAAACATTTGAGTACCGAGATGCTTCACTCTGTTCTGGCATTCAATCAGAAGACCGCTCTGTCTCAGGATTTAGTCAGTAGAGAACTCTGTCTTATGACCTGGACTGGATTGTCCTTGTCAGAACAATACTCTTTTTTGTAACCATGTGTTATGTTCTTATTAATAAACATTCTCCGCAGAGGAGAGGTCCGAGGGAGAGAGGGTTAGTGAGTTGGGTGCGGGCCTCTTCTCCTTCTGCAGAAGTTGCTGTTGAAAATCTGCTTCTGTGTGAACTCAGTCCTCCCCTTTTTACTTAACCTAGATTTTTGAAACTAACAACCTCCCTCCTGCCATCTTCCAGCAGTGACGTCACGGTGCGGTAAGCCTAGCGCCATTCTCCCCACTTGCCAAGCAAAATCAATGGGAAATCCAAACCAGACCAACATATTCTCATTATGAGTAAGCAGATGAAAGGTCCAATATTTAAAAAGTTATGTACACTATTTCGCACGCTTGGACGTTTTTCCTCAAAAACCATCATCAGCGCGCATGCACTGGCAGACAGAAAAACCCAGATCCGCGGACGGACGTAAAATTGCACTGGGAAAAACAGTACAATCATCACTTATTCATGTCTCTAACTACGTTTGCTTGCTGTTTTATATCGAGGGTTAGGGCTAGGGCTAATTGTTTAATTTATATTCTAGATTCGTAAATGGTGCGTCAGATGCGCATGCGCATACAACGAAAAAAACTCAAAACATACAGAAATTACGGTGCATAGCAGTACGTTTTCATACGCACTCATAATGAGAATAGGTTGACTAGACACATCTGCAATCAACAACAATTATTGAAGATTTCCAGAGGACTTCACCATTGAAATTCACCAAATTCACCATTTTGATTGATTACCAATGCCCGTAGCAGCGGCTGGATGCTGGAATACATGGGGAAAGTGAAAAAAGAGTTATTTCCTTCCGTTCTGATCACTCCATGGGGACTTGGGGTTTGGTCGTTGGATGCGTAACTTGAAGAGGGAGGATTTGCCATCGAACTTCTGGCCAGAGAAAAACCGTAATATGTAACCCGACATTTGGAAGAAGAATGTTTTCAAGATGACTTGGATAATAGCTGGCGTTGTGACAAACACCAGATACAGCACTGGGACTTGGTCAGCAGCGATACCCGCACCGTGGCGTCACAAACCAGTAGGTGACAGTAATTGTTCTTTGACAAACATGGATGCCTGACTAATTGAGATTTTCACATGGATATTACTCAGCCCTTTCAGGCTTTATCCCAAATAAAACAATGTTGTTAATTACTTTTTTTTGTTTGAAGAGTCCTCATTGGCCTTTTTAACAAAATATGTAGCAGTAAAGAACAGAAAATTTTTTTTGATATTAATAATTTATTACTATCGCGATAAGAAGTCAAGATAATTTTTTGTGTAGTCTTCTGCCCCTCTGTTATCAGGTATATCTGATTGTGTACAGTAGGATTTTTTGAGCAAAGTTTTTACCATTAAAATATGCAAAAAAAGGTGTCAGACCCAAACATTTCAGAAACCATACGTATCAAATATGATACATTTGGCATTACAGGGTTGAGTAAAAAACACCGGATCATTTATTGCACAGTATGTAATAATTTCATATTTAAAAGTACTTTTTAGAAGTTTATATTCTGAATATTCTTAACTTCTCCTTTAATACACCTGAATCAAGAAAACAGATAATAAAGAGGATTCTAGAGAAATTGACTATATATTGATGAGGTAATTCATTCGTTCACTGAAGGGAATTGGACCATAGGAGACGATGTTTGATGCAAAGTACAAGAGCACCATCCATGTTCAAGCATTTCTCTTTTCACTGATGAATCATGGGGATTGTGAGCTGTAAAAAAAGGTTCATTTGGTTATGAATATTTCTGGTTTTCCCACATTTTGTAAATATGTATCATACCCATAGGTACTTATGGTAGGTTCTATATCTCAAAGATAAAAAAATAAGGTTTGCCAAAATCAGCGTTTTTATGTGAGACGGTGTCATAAAAGAGCAGGACTTGTAAACTTGTTAATTTAATTCACCTTAGTGCTTCATGATGAAGAGCCTCCAACATCTATTAAAAAAAACAACAACACAAACCTTTATATTAATGCCATCATATTTCAATATGTGATTAAAAAAACAATAAAATAAAAACCCTGGGAGAATTAGAAATGAAGCTGAGCCTCTCAGTCTTGTTGCTTTTTCCCACCCTTTATTAATCTGATGGATGATGGCTGAGACTGAAGTGTTTTCCGCCCCGTGGACCATCAACCCTCCGCTTTGGTCTTCTTGACTCCCCAGCCTGTTGCCTGTCATTAGGAACCATGTAAAGGTGTAGAAGTTGTTCAGCAGGTTGGCTTGGAGCAGGTTGGTAATGGCGGTCATGTCATGGTCAGAAATCCATCCGTTTGGGTTGTGTGTGATACTGCAAATGATTTATCTATCCATTGTTCATCTAGGATTACCTGTTTGACATAAAAATATCCTTCCATCCCATGAATCTATGGCCATCAATAAAGTGTTTAAAAATAAAAAATACAGGGGGTTAAAAAAGGCAGAGCATCCATAAATCCATAAAATCCAAATGAAGGCAAATGGAATCCCAGAAATACATCCTTCCAGCAAGTTTCCAGGCTGTTTAGGCGTGCCACTGGCTCCATAATTTACCCCCGATCTATGTATCTGGGTGTTTTAATGAATCCTTAGCTAGCTCATTTGGATCCTTAGTTATGCCGGTTGAATGAAGTTGCGCTTGGGCCCAAAATGGAAACTTTGTTTGGAAGGGGAAAGTCTTGAGCTCCTGAAAAAGGGAAACACTGGCGGATTGGGCAAACTGAACCCAAATCTCCCTGTCTCTCCATGTTTTGAGGAGGAGTCTCACCCTTATCTGATGGCGTCTACGTACAAACACACTGTTTGCTTAAACGATCAAGTTCTAACTTCTCCGCTTCTTAACATTCCTCTTATGAAATTAGAAAAACTATGTTTGACTAATTGAGATTTTCAAACATTGCAGCAGCTTCATCTTTATACAAATAAGACTGCATGTTATTGTTAACTCCCCGCTTCACGGTTTCCGGTTTTATGATCCTTAGACCTGAGGATTCACACTTCAAAGGCCAGCAGTACCACCACAGCACTGCGAGCCAAGCCGTAATCTTTTTTAATAGCAGATAACTAGCTGTAATCACTTTCACCCATTTTGAACGCGTCTTCACGAAAGCGGGCCAAGAAATGCACAAGCGCCCGCCCTCCCTGCTGCCATCCGGCGACTGTTACAACTTTGTTGGAAAACAAACTCCTGGATACATTGAAAAGTCAAGGTGTTCAAAAGTAAAACGCCAGTGGGTGGTTTTAAGACTTTAGGAGTTTTTATGGATCTTGTTCAACAGATCAATCAATCAGCTGCTTTTTCACCCATATTTAAACAAGGGAACCTTCTATAACTCTTTTGTACCTTTGTACCTGAGATATATTCATCCGCAGTTTTCACTTTTCTGCTACATCCCTCTACGGAGGGATCCCAGACGTCCCCCGATAGAAACACTATAGTCTTTCCTGAGCTCTGAGTCGTATTTGTTACACAGAAAGCTTCCCTAAAAACTGTGGTTGGTAAAAGCCTGTTATTTTCTCCCCTTTCAGTGTTGTATAGACCTTTTAGTTAGGTCACTTAAATTTTAGAGTTGATAATTATTTATTTTTTCTTTTGTAAATGATTTGACACGCTTAATTTGTTGTGATCAGTGTTTCTGCACGTTACTTTTGAAAAGTAATTAGTTATAGTTACCAGTTACTTCTCCCAAAAAGTAACTGAGTTACTAACTGAGTTACTCCACAATAAAAGTAATCAGTTACTGGTAAAGTAACTATTAGCGTTACATTTTTAGTTTTCGCCCTACGTAACCCTCACCTGCTACCCCCCCCCCACCTTTACTTAAGCGTGGTGTTTCCAAAGCCAGCTGAATAGAGCTGGGACGACAAAGACAAGAACCTGCAGAGTTTAGCATTTATTGCAACTCAACGTAAATGACATCAGGGGAACGCCATGGGAAGTTTTTAACAGGGCATTCAGATCTGGTGAGTGTATGTATAAGAAATTAATAACTGGGGATGTCTAATTCTGAAATCCTGTGTGTGTTTGGGTTGTTATAGAAATATCTATCTATCCATCTATCTATCTAGATCTATACTCTGTGTGTGACATAAAAATATGGATCTCCATCCCCTGCCACAAAGGCCATCAAATAATGTTTAAAAATAAAAAATACAGTAGGTTGAAAAAGGCAGAGCATCCATCCATCCATCCATCCATCCAATCCATCCATCCATCCATCCATCCATCCATCCATCAGGCTATCATTTGATCGTTCACGCTCTCATAGTTCTCCTGTGGAGGCGAGCAGCAGGGCTTACTGTTAGCGTGCCTTTAGCTAGCATGCGGCGTTTCCTGTCGCTGCTTGGCGGTGAATCATGCACCGCCTAAGCTGGGGTGAGGAATGCAGGGGAAACCGTGATCTGATGGGGAACGTTTGATTTCGGCGTAGCTTTACCGGTATTTCCATCAAAAGAAGAGTTATGCTGCTGAGTCCTCCCTGACTCTCCATCTCTCTGTGTGTGCTGTCGTTAACGCACCACCAGCAGAGAACCCACCTACCCAACTTGTTGACAGGCGGAATCTCACTATACATCAGCCATTCTCATCCTCCCTCTCTCATGACCTGCCCGGAGTCCTGTCATGAAAAAAAGGTTCATCAAACCTGAGTCCTTTTTGCAAAAACCTAGTTACAGTCAAAGTAATTAGTTATTTTTAGCGGCATCTCAAGCGCTAGATGATGCTAGTCGCTTCCCCGTCTTTGTAGGCGCGCTGGAGCCTCTCCATGTGTGGTATTTTTTTTCCGTTAGCCTTTGTTTTGCTGATTTTTTTGTAACTTTGACCTGGTGGGACCGATTTGTCCTGTTTTTTTTTTTTTTATATTTTTTATTAGGATTTTTTCCGTTAGTTGGGGTTTTAAATAGGCTTGGCCCTCTGCTGTACCGTTTTGTTGCTTTGGATCGGCTCACCAGGATTCCCTTTTGGGTTTAGAGTTTTTTTTTGGGGAAAAATCTGACTCTCTACTTTTTCTTGTCTCTTTGCAGGAAACAAAAAACTGTGAGAGTTTAATTCTTTTTGCATTTTGTCTGTGAAACAAACACAACGTCACAACCAAGCGCATCAGAGCTCTAATCAATAAGCTGCCTGCTCATCAGAGCTGAAGCTGCGGCTAATAGAGTTTCCTTTAGTTGTATTTATGCTCCTACTTTAGGATGATATTTCTCATTTTCTTTCAGGGATAATTGGGTTAAGAAGTACCACTTATTCGAAACAAAGAGAAATACTTGGAATCTACTTCAGCATTTATCAGTAGTGGAAGTTTTGACACAGTAAATTTCTTCTAATTTTTACTACTTTAACTGGTTTTGGACCAGCATTTGGTTTGCACGCTCAGGTGTAAGAGAGTAGTGTGTCCCAATGTAATATTTAGATTCAGGAAGTGCCCTTCAACTTTAAAATAACTCCGCTCAGAATCCAGGGGGTGGTCACAAAGTGACTTAGAACAAAGTGGCTTCCCAGAATACTTTGTGAACTTATTCACCAAAAATAAAAGATGGTGTCAGCTGGGAAAAGAAGAGCACAAATGCAAGTATATTTTTACAATTAACCATTATTTTTCATTGTACACAAATCTACCAAGAGAGCTTTTTTTCTTTTTAAATAAACATAAAGTTGGATGATTATGCACATGACAGCTTTTAACAAAATCTTTAACCAAATGCAATTTCTATCTGGCTGATGTGTGCTTGAAATTGCCACAGTCAATATAGCAGCATAAAGATGTATAGCCTTATGCAGAATTGTCATAGTGCTTGTTTACTGTACAGCGAACACACACGGTGACTATCATAAAAGGCATGATTTTACAGGTTTATGAGTAAAATGTCTGTAGTTCCTGAGCAAATATAGTGAAAAACCTGCTTTTCTATGTCTTCCGTCGCTAAGTATCAATCATTTATCAGTATGAAATAAATACCAGAATAAATTTTTTTTTCCAGAAATGTCAATCGCCTATAGCGCATTAGAACCTGTCCTCCACCTGAAAAAGAATTCTAGAACTTGAAAACAACCTATTGTCCACATCAGGGT
>JAGKQL010000062.1:27173788-27224337 GCA_018398635.1 Cyprinodon brontotheroides
TCTCATTTACCTACTCAAAAAAAGGGTAAATACACATAATTTGAGAAATTTTTACTTATTTCTAGATCGTTTTTCCAGTGTGATATTTAAGTAAAATCATCTGATTACACTGGAAAAACGATCTAGATAAAACAAATAACGTCTTAAATTAAGTGTATTTACCCTTTTTTTGAGTAGGTAAATGAGGTGATTTGCCAATGGAATGAGTATTTTACTCTTAAAATAAGATATTTAGATAACATGCACTTGAAATAAAGCGATGCAATTGTGTTTTCTTATTTTGAATGTAAATTGTCTTGTTCTACTGGCAATATGTCTCTTTTACCTTCTCAATTCAAAGACAAATGCACTTATTTTAAGAAAAAATGACTTATCTAGATGCAGATTTTTTCCAGTGTAATAACTGTTTAGTCAGCTGATTTATTTATGACTTAGACTTAAGGTTTATTGTCATTTTGTATACAAAGAGTGTATACACAAACTAAATTTTTGCTATATACAGATCTCATGACATTTCCATTTCTTAAAGTGCAGCAGTGATCAAATGTAAACATTGTGGGAGAAAAACAAACATGGTGCAGAAAAACCCCGCATTGATATGGTTAGTTTGATGCAGCGTTTGTCACATGATTTAGAGTTTTTTCTTCATTCAGATGTCTTATTTCGGTGGGGAAGAAGCTGTTGCAGAATCTGCTGGACCTGCACTGAATGCAGTGAAGCCAAGGTGGGGGGGTGAGGGCTCGGGACAAGCAGCGCTGGGAAGAAATATCTTTCATGGAGGGAACGCTGCAAAAAATTTCAGTCAATTTTTCGTAAAATAAGTGCCCTTTTTCTTAAATTGAGGAGGAAAGTGAAGCATTTTGCCAACGGAACGAGACAATTCACATCTAAACTAAGAAAGTACAATTGTATTGTCTTATTTCAAGCGCATGTTATCTAATTATATTATTCTAAGAGTGAAAATACTCATTTTATTGGCAAAATATCTCACCTACCTACTCAAATTCAGGGTAAATACACTTAATTTAAGACATTTCTACTTATTTCTAGATCGTTTTTCCAGTGAAGATGAGCCCCCATGATCCTCTCTGCTGTTCTCACCTTCTTCCAGTCTGTGGCGCTGCAGCCTCCACTCCACACAGTGAGACAGCTGCTCAGAACGCTCTAAACTATGACTAATCCCTGAATAGTCATAGTCATACATGGAAAAATCAAAGTTGTATTTTTGTTTACTAATAAGTAGTTTTTAATTTGTGACATGACATAATAATTCCCAATAATTCATCTTTATATATATAAGGATTTATTTGCACCAAACTATTGTTCTTTCCTAAGTTTTGTAGTTTCCATTTCTAAGAAACATCAAAGTTCTTTTGCCTGTCCTGAAGCAGCTTTTTACCTGTTTATATAAACTCTTTCATGGTTAAGTAAAAGAATCAAAAATAATTTCCATGCATTAATGTATTTATTGTAAAGTTAATGATATCTGTAGATGTATATTTAGTGTCTTTCAATGGAGATGATGGCATCAGAGAGAAAAGTTTTATAAATTATATTAATTTGTTTGCATCTTTTTTTCCCCCAAACACTTTTCTCCAGTTATTCTTACTTGCATCCACAGATACACCCTCTATTACTGTCACAAGCTAGCATGCAAATGTGACAATCATTTAATTGTTGTTCGTTTTGGTATAATTTATTAAATTATTTCTTTTATCATCATTTTGTTTTTACTCTTTGAAAGTCTGTTTTTTTCCCGTACCCTTTGAATGGAGGAGCACCAGATGTCATCTTCTCTTAATAAGGACCATTGAAAAGGCGAAGCTGCATACTTTTTTCCTCTTTTTTTTCTTTTTACAAATTGATCTGCATGGTTTTATTTTTTTTATAAAGAAAAACAAAACTGTTAAGAGGAACATACTGTTTGCCAGACGTATTTAAAGGATCCGTCTATTTCCTATGTTTTGTATTTAATATAGTAGTCACCTCAGACATGAGTTTAAATCTGTTTTATGTGCGTCTGAAACTAATGTTGAAACTATCAAGAAACACCAAAGAAATACGAACAGGAAGCTTCGAACACAATGAACACATGATTACACAATAACCGACGTGAATTATGGGTCATTTCTGTCCTTTTAATTGGTGCGCCTGAGCAGGATGAAAACTAATGAGATCATAATCTTGTTATCCTGTATGGAGCGTTAAAGAGGTTTACTGCAACATTCATTAACATGCATGAGCTATTGCTGATATGGAGTCCTATTTGTGAGGTCTGGGATACATCAGTGGCTGAATTACTAAATGAAATAATATTATTGGTGTTTACACTGTAAAAAATCTAAATCTTTATAAGTCATTTTTTTAAAAATAAGTGCATTTGTTCTTGAATTGAGGAGGTAAAAGAGACATTTTGCCAATGGAACAAGACAATTTACACTTAAAATAAGAAAAAACAATTGCATTGTCTTATTTCAAGTGCATATTATCTAATTATCTTATTTTATAGGGTAAAATGGCTCATTCCATTGGCAAATTATCTCATTACCCTGCTCAAATTAAGGGTAAATACACTTAATTTAAGACATTTCTACTTATTTCTAGATCGTTTTTGCAGTGTATGTTTTGAGAAGGATTCTATAAAGAAGTTTTGATTAGTTGGTATCCCCTTTGATGGATCATGTGATCCCAAATATCTTATATACTTATAGTAATGTAGTTAAGAAAACATATAAAGCTAAATAGTAGTTTATACTTTTCTTTGTTGCCTTGCTTCTGTTTTATGGCAGTAGCTCTTGCTGGATCTGCTCTATTTTGTGGTTAGTCCCAATAAAAAGCTCATTGAAATGTACTTCTACATTATACCATAAATATGACAGTGGTTTAAATGTTGATAAGAAGCATTCTCGCTGTTCTGGAGCAAATTGTTTTAACATCTACTTTTATGCAGCTCTGGCTCTGAAGAACACTTAGCTCACTGGTGCGAGTTTCCAACCATAATATAAAGTAACCAAACTGTCACTTTCAAAGCTGCAATAAACGCTGAAGTCGTTTTACCACAAGTATTCAATGTATTCAGTTCTCTATGTACCATATTATTAGAGAATAATTCAAACAAATATGTTTTAATGTCTGCTTTTATTTGCAAATCTGCATCTCCATAGCTGCATGGTTCCATTTTGCATTCATCAAACCAGAGTTAAAGGGAAACTATATTAGCTAATAGCTTATTTTATTCTATTATATCAAATAAATCTACTTTAGATTTAAACTAGATCTATAATTATATAGGAACATATATCTGAAAATCCTCCACATATGTTTTCTCACTCAATACTCAAGTATTGGTGAAATCATCTTTTCAGATGTCCATCTTTCCATACAACAGACCACTGTTTTAAGAATAAACAACAGATGCTAGATGCTGATCCATGCATAACATAAGTTCATGTAGGATGTTGGCTTCTTTTTTCGACGTTCTGGCATTTATTAGGATTGTATGTGAAAAACCCAGAAGGAAAAGAAAAATCTCTAAAGATGTAATTCCAAACAGTATCCGCTCAGGGCCATATGTGAGCTTGAAAAATTTACACCTAATTGTTTCAGTATGTTCTAATGGCATCTGTTTGTTGGAAATAAACACCAATCTAAGAGGGGGAAAGGTCCTGAAACCCAATATTCTAATTGCTTGACCTTCTTCCATCGGCTTTGTTACGGTTTTAACAAATCAGAGTGTTTTTTTTTCAAAGGAGCCAATTGGACGAATCATTTACTCATTGATTTACCTGCTGTCTGATGTGCAGAAACACAAGAGTCTCGTGGAATTTGAAAAAACAAATATAGTAAAGAAATATATAAAAAATTATATGCTTATTTAACTGTTTCTGATCATTTTTTTGCACTTTATTTTGCCATTTAGGTTTTAAATTACTATTCTGTATAATCTGTCTTCGAAGTTACAATTATTTACAATAATACATCGACATACCTTATTAAATCTATTTATTAAGTAAAAAATCAACATAAATCAATGCAAAATGAATCCAAATGTCACCTTTAGGTAAAGCTTTTATTTTGAAATTTAGAAGGCACCAAAGCACAGTGATTGAGGAACCAATTATTAATGAAGTCAGCACCTGGAAACCTGTTAAAACATGTGTATTGGTGTTAGCTTCTTTACCTAGCCTCAATCTTGGAAGGATGCTAATATTGGGGAATGTTGGCCTAGTGGTTGGAACAGTGCGCTTGTCCTATGAAAAAGTTGTAAGTACCCGGTTCGATCCCCATAGCCTGCATTCTGGATCCCTGAGCAAGACCCTTAAAGTTAGTTTCATTCAATGATGATTATAAAATGAATGTGTTCTGTCAGAACAATACTCTGTTTGTAACCATGTGTTATGTTCTGTTAATAAAAGACGGCTGCAGGAGGGGATTCGGAGAAGGAAAGCTTGAAGTTGGGCTTTTCCTTCCGCCTCCTGCAGAAGCTGCTTGAATCTCTTTCCTGTGCAGACTCAATTTCTATTTATTTGCACATCTACATTTTCTGAATCCAACACTTAAGTTCCCCACACTGCTCCCTGGGCAGGGGCAGATTTAGGAAACTTCGGGCCTTAGGCATTAAACGCCGCTTCTGATGGCATTTTAGTGAAAGGATTTTTATCAAAAACATAATTAATGTGCTCAAATAAGGAATAGTTGTATTAATTATACATGTAAACAGAACTTTATGGGGCTCCCAGGAACTTTCGGGGCCCTAGGCAACTGCATAGTATTGCCTAAAGGTGAATCCCCCCCTTGTCCCCATGCGCCGCACAATGGCAGCCCACTGCTCCGCAAGGGGATGGGTTAAATGCAGAGAGCAAAGTTCCTCATTGTGAGACAATAAAGGGATTTCCTTTAGCCCACCTTATTATCACCATGGCCGTTTCTGTTCCACCAAAATGGGCGATTAAAAAAATCAGGGACTCACCTGGAGGCAGCCTAAATGTTGCTACTTGTGCTATTATTTACCTATGTCTAAGGCTACGTTCACACTGCAGCCTGAAGTGACCCAATTCCGATTTTTTTGCCCATATGTGACCTGTATCTGATCTTTTTTTATGACAGTCTGAACGACACAGATCGGATTTTTTCAAATGCGACCCAGGCCATTTGGATATGTGGTCCTGAATCCGATCACGTATCTGATCTTTTCAAATGCGACCTGTGTCTGTACGGCCAGGTCGCATTCATCCGGCCTACACGTCATTGATAGTTGACAAATGTTACTAAATGTTACGTGAGAGCGCTAAAGAGAGCCGTTCACAGACGCATTATGAAGGTTGCCTTTTTCATTCGAAAGTTATGAAGGAACTCCGTATCACTAAAGCCGCCACCATTGGCTATCCCACCATTCCTGGCTTCGACTCCGCACCCACACGCTTCTCTGTACGGACGTTGCTATTACTGCCCCACAAAACGCCATTGCAAGAAACCTGGCTCTCTTTCTTTTGATCTTCTTTAAAAGATTTCGTTCGTAATGTGCCTGCTCCTGTTGGAGAAGAACTTAAAGAACGCAATATACGCCAAGGCGTATTACGAGTCATGTTTACTTCTCGCGAAACACTGAGGACGCTTGCTACAGGAGTGACGCCATCGCTACCCTCGAAAAGCGCAAGCATGCGGACACTTCTCGTTGAACGCTTTCAGCAGATCACATACAAGTCGCATATACTTGGAAGTGTGAACGGACACGCAAAAAAATCAGATTTCACAAAAAATCGGAATTGAGCATTAAGGCCTGCAGTGTGAACGTAGCCTTTAGAGACCAGAAACAACGCTTAAATGAACCATTGCTAACTGCTAATGTTACTATGTCCACATAAACGTGCACATATACAAGTTAGAATATCCTATCCTTGTGAAAAAAAACAAATGGTGGAATGAAAACAGGTCTGAATTGCTTATTTTATTATTGCTTTCAAAATTAAAATAATGTTTTTTATTATTTAAATGCTGAAAAGGTTTTTTTCTTTTGTTTTTGTTGTGAATTAATATCAATAATTGAATAAGAGGAGCAGGTGATAGTCGATCATATCGATCACAGGCTTTCTGTTGCCACAAACTTCGAACTGTTTAAGTTCTCTGGACTGGTTTAAGCACACTGACACAGTCGCACAAATCTACTCAGGAATCTGTGACGCAATTCCATCTGCCTTCATAACGAGGCCAAGGTTGTGAGCCCCGCACAGTATTTTCAATGAATGTCAGTGTTTCAATATTAAAAAGGGCAGAATTAGGCCCCTCCAAGGCAACATTCACACTTCTGAGCCATTAGCCCCAAGAGGTGCATCAGACCTCGCTTTAAAAGCCGTCTGCATCTGGTTTTAGTTAAAAAACGTAATAAATGTGAAGTGAAAATATGCCAAAGTCATGACAGACAGATGGTGCAGTAATGATTTTCAGAGTTTGGGCTAGGTAGTAGAGCAGGAAGAGAGCAGGGCCTGCTCAGCCTCAGCGTCCTTACTGTAGCTAACACCGGTCCTTCCTATGCACAGGTATGAAATGTTCATTTTAACCTTCAAAAGGATAAATTGTCTTCTGTTATTCTAATTCCTGTAAGGAGGAGGGGGCAGCAGGGCAAATTATAACCAAATTGTAGCATATTCAGCCAATATTATTTATACGGCTGTCATTCTGACTTGCTGTGGGGCCACTCAGAGCCCCTTTTTATTTCCATTTCTGCTGACAGCTTCAGGCTCATCCCTGAACTGTTATAATTTGCTGCTCTGCCTCACGGTGCTCAGTCTCAAGCTGAGACATGCTCGCTTTCCTGCTGCTGGATTCACACAAACACACAAAACTCAAACACGACTGCGAGGCATAATTTCCCTCTATCACTTTCCCACAGTCCCCCCACCCCTCCCCAACCCCTCCACTTTTTTTTAGTTAACACTCTTTGAAAGTCTCTTTGGATTCCTGTGTAGGAGTTGACCAGAAGTGAATGCAGCGGGGCTGAGTCAGAGAGTTCAAACACGTAAAAAAAAGACACCATTTATATGAAGATATGGAGATGAAAACATGCCTTGATCAAGCCCTTCCACCGACACAGAGTTAGAGGGAGTGATTAGAGATCACACAGTTACCTCTTCGCTCCTCGTTCCTTTGGAGCAAAAAGGATAAACAGCAGTAAACCATCCAACTTTAAATCTAGACAATGTGGAGCTCAATCATCTGGAGACTAAATCACCAAGGTTAATCATTTTCAATAAATGAAGTCACACCTTGATGATTTAGCCTATGCCTGACGTCCCAGAATCTTCTTAAACGATTTATATGTATTTTTTTTCAATTTGTAGCCTCGTGAGACCATCCTGATCTTACGAGACGAGCTTTCAAGATTTCACTCGCTAATCAGTCTGGAGACTCTCCGTTAGAGTAAAAATTTGGAGCCGCTTCACCAAACTTAACGTCCAATCAGCGCGCTGGCTTTGAGGCGGGTTGAGGTGTGACGCAACGAGAAGCCGCTTTAAAGTTCAGTCTAAAGAACATGGCGGCTTTAGCCGATGAAACTAGCGTTAAGTGGCTATCGAGCATAAAAGTTTTATCGGAATTACAGAGTATTTCTTCAAAGGAAAGAAGAGCCAAAACTACTGTTTGGAGGCTTTTTCAGGAGGAAAAGATGTTTTGCTCTTCTACAGTAATTGGCTCTCTTAATTAGGTGACAGCTCTGTTAGCACATCATCAGGCGCGCTGGAAGCTGTTTCAAGCGAGGGGGGGCTGATGGCTGGGTTGGAAAACACATTGACGCCATTATGTTGAGGGCTGTGGCTGACGTTTTTAACATAATATTGTAGCCCTACATTTGTCACCAAAAACTGCCATTTAAAATGCATCGGAACAAACCTTGAACATTTTAAACTTTATTTCTTCTCTTTAATCATTCAAAATTGATCGCCTGCCTGGCTGTGTGTTTCCTGGGCCGCCTTTTACAGCTGCTTTTATGTCTCTGCTTCCGCCTCCTTGAACCCCAGTGGCTTCAGCAGATGGTCAGCCACACTGAGCCTGGTTCTGCTGGAGGTTTCTTCCTGTTTAAAGGGAGTTTTTCCTCCCCACTGTCGCTACAAGCATGCTTAGTGTGAGGAATTGTATTGAGTTTGAGTCAATGAGTCGATGCAATCAACTGGTTTTCCTTAGATAGAAAACTTTGTATCAATTTGACTGTATGATCTGGTTGAACTGTAATGTGCTTTGAGATGACATGTGTTGTGAATTTGACGCTATATAAATAAACTGAATTGAATTGAGAAAACAAACAACAGCTTGCAATCAACAGAAACAGGAATACTTGAATGAAACATGGCCTAAATATAGCCTAAACTGAGCATTGAACATCTTGAAAGTCCATTCGACTATGGATATAGGGAATGATTTCATATCTGAAACAAAAAACACACACAAAAAAAAAAAAATAATTTCATATTTTATCACTTAATACAGACATAATTTTTAGTGATATGCAGCCTTATTCTAGCGTATAGGGGAATTAAAACCATTTCTTACCTCGAAATAGTCAGAAATACGTTCCTGCTGCCTTTTGCTAGCCATGCCTAAATGAATGTGAGGTGGCGGAAGCTTCCGGGGGAGTAGCCTAGTTTTTTATGAAATATTAAAATAATGAATCATTAGTTTATATCTTATACACAGCCCATCATTTTAATCCCATATAAAACATAGTCTTTTAAAAAATAAATACATAAATAATTTCATGTTTTTTAAGTACAATATTATGTTACTCCCACAGCCCCCCACCATGGGGGCTGATGCTATGACGAGGGAGGCTGCAGCCCCCACAGCAGCCCCCCTTCCCGTGCTACTGTTAGCTTACGTCATATGCTTCGCTGATCTGATTGGTTTATTTGGCCCGTCTATCACCAACATAGGCCAATCAGCTAACCAGTATTTCGCCCCTTCCCAAAATTACTTCAACAGAAGGTTTCCAGATGGATATGCGGAGCAAATCCATCTGGCGGAGTCAGGTTAAAAGTGAAGGTTGTCTCGGGGAAGATGAATTCTCCTTGGAGAAATGCTCAAGCAGTGAAAAATGAACAGAGGGAGTGCCGGAAAGCTGAATAAAAATGGTTCGTTCTCTATCAAATCTATAATCTGTTCCTGTTTGGCTGTGACGTCATCCTGGAAAGAAACATCAGCTGTGCTGCTTCCATCAAAACCCTTGTTTATAGATGTTGGAGATCGGCCTGTTTTCCAGTGTAGTCCTGTTTCTCTGGACCGTGACTGAGTGGATGTGCTCTTCTTCGTCCTCTGGAATGGGAGCTGGCTCGAGCTCGTCTGCCTGGCTGTGTGTCTCCGGACGGGGCCGCCTTTACAGCTGCTTTTGTATCTCTGCTTCTGTCTCCTTGAACCCCAGTCGGCTTCAGCAGATGGCCGCTCACACTGAGCCTGGTTCTGCTGGAGGTTTCTTCCTGTTAAAAGGGAGTTTTTCCTCTCCACTGTCAAGCTACAAGCATGCTTAGTGTGAGGGATTGTATTTGAGTCAATGACATAAATGCAATCAACTGGTTTTCCTTAGACAGAAAACTTTGTATCAATTTGACTGTATGATCTGGTTGAACTGTAAAGTGCCTTGAGATGACATGTGTTGTGAATTTGGCTATATAAATAAACTGAATTGAATTGAATTGAATAAAGAGGCACTTTACAGATGTAATCTACAACTAATAGGTGCAAGACAATCTTTCTTCTGAAGACAAAATTATATATTAAAAGCGAATATAATAAAAAAAGTTAACTATAAATCTGTAAAAACAGCCAAGTAATTGTCTTTTTTCATTTAAATGTTTTTCAAAGTTAGATTTTTGGATTTAAACATGTTCTTTGCTGCAACAATAATGGAGCAAAATTCCCTCCATACTCTCACGAAAGACTTGGATTCATTAGGTCACCTTTGTCAACATCTATTAAAGACAAGAGAAAAAAGTATCCAGGGAAAAGGAAACTAAAGTGAGGAGTAAAAGAGGAAGACAAGGACGACCACAGAGGGACTTGTGGGGTCTGACTCGCAGACGTCTTTCCCAGCACCGTCGCCTATGGAAATCAAAACACTCCACATGAGCGTGGAGATGAAGAGAAAGCCCAAGGGTTTAACCTGCTGCGATCGTCTACCGCTCTCTAAGCCCCGCAGGCATGCGAGGTCCTTCCTGCCTCAGAAGAAGGTGTCGTCAGCGCCCCAGGAGCCGGCTGACACTGACTGACAGCTGGTGTGCTTTTCCTTCTGATGAGCCTTTTTTTCTCCTACCTTCCTCCCATCTGTCGGCTCCTATTTGTGACTTTCTGGGCATATTCATGTTTTATTGCAGTTTTACTGCTGATGTTATATGGAGCTCAGATATCTAATCACCACCAGTAACATTACGACCTGTCAAGTAAAGTGAGAAACACAATCACAGATATAGAAAATGATGACACCTAATTTGATCATTTCTAGATCAATAAATGTTTACATACTAATGTCTAGTTTTATCTTTTTATTTATTGTGGAAAGAATGTCATTTCATTACAATAAATAACAAAAATCTAACTTTTTTACTCACCAAATGACAAATATCAACAAAAATGGTTGTTTTGTCTGAACACAAAGTTATGGCATCGTGCCCTAAACCAGTTTAGGGCCTGAGAAAGGTTTGAATCACTCCTCATTTTCAGCTATGAGATGTTTTAGGGGTTTCTTTTAATTAAAGACCATTTGGTTTGATTCGACTAAAAAAGGGGAAAATATTCAGATTTTGAGTCTGCTAAGAACCCTCTGTATCCAAAACTGTCAGCCGATGCAGTCTGTAGTGGGTTTTGGGTCATTGTTCTTTTGCAGATTCCAGTTCTGAGCTAGCAGGGAATTGTCTTATTCATAAATTAAAGTTTTAGCTAGTGAGAAGTGAGGAAGTACGGCAGAGTGCGATGAAAGGGAAAAAAAGGGGTCGATTTTTTCCTAGAATTTATTTATTTTTTTTATTTTTTTTTAGAAAGAAAGAAAGAAAAACGTTCTTTTACATTGTAAAGTGATGTTTCTGGACAAAAACTCAGAAAAATCTGTGATATTAGGCAAAAAATGTGATATTCAAACTAAGACATTTTACACTTTTTTTTTCCCCATCCCTTTAAAAAGGAGAACAGCCTAAAGTTGTCTTTTCTTGTCAAGGATGAAAACATTTTTAAAATTTGATACTTCAAAAAAGCTGATAAAGGTCCAATAAGATTTAAACCGAACAATTACTAGATACCCTCAAAGTGCGCATAAAGAGCAAGAGTTTGTATTTGTCTTGAATTGAGGAGAATGTGATCTGTTAAATGTCATGATTTTTTCAAGAGCTCGGACTCACATGCAGATAAACCAGTTCAGAGAGGGAAAAAGTTTAACAGGTTTATTGAGAAGTTTGGTGGAAATTCCAGTGTTGCTCTTGAACACTGCTCAACCGAACTGAAAGGTGAGGGGAAGACACACGCAAGTGTTAGTTCAGGTTCAGTGGGAGAATTGATTCTCGAAACTTGAAGAAGAGGAAAGGTTGGCAGACTCACGTTTCCAGAGATTAGGTTGACTCTTAGACTCCAGCAGGTGAGGAATGTGTTCCGGTGTTTGTCTCATACGGTGGAGGGCGGACAGGGTTACCCAGAATGCAGTTGCTTGTAGATGAATGGAGAAAAGACTGACTGCCACTCAGATTTCGTGGTGCGGTACGTAAACAGACTGTTGTGCAGATGAATCCCTTGCTCAGTGTGAAGCTAAACCTTTTCGGGCGGGGAAAAGTGGATCCAAACCTCCGGTTTGTTTCCTCAGCTCAGTTTGAAGCTCAGTTGATCCTTCCAGGGGAGAGAAGGTCAGAAAAATCCAGTTTGCAGGATGATTTCCTGCCGAGAGGCAAAGACAAAAAAACTTTTTTTTAAATGTTAAAGTTAAGACTCAGGATGACAAAAACTCAGTCTTGACTCAGCAAAAACTCAGCTTGGCTAGAGTACCCAAAACTGGCAAACACTCTGGCGTGCGAGGTAGTGGCAGTCAGCAGCTTAAGAGCACCCGTTAATTGAGGTAAAGGTGTGCAGGTGCGTGAGGAGGAGAATCACAACCAAGCGCCGCCTGGTGGAGGAAGGAAGACAAACACACAGAAACACAGACTGAGTCCTAACAATAAAAGGAATATGAAATGAATGCAATTTGTAAAACTCAATCTGAAAACAGACAATTATAAAAAACAAATAAATTGAATGTATAAAATCTGTAAAAAAAAAAAAAAAAAAAAAAGAAAAACTAAGAAAAAAAAAAAACATTTGGAACTGTAAAATTTGAAAATACTCAATCTATAGAAATTAAAAAACATAAAAATGGAAAAATAAACATGAAAACCAAATTTAACTAATTTGAAATATGAAAATCTGATCAAACAAAGATACTCTCAGAGCGTTTTTTAATAAAGGTTTTTAGTTTAATTTTGTTTATTTCAATCCAGAATATTTGCTTCTTTCCATACATATTCTTTTGCTGAACCAATAATGAAACCAAATTCCCTCCATACTGTCTGCCCCTTTTGCTGCTTTGTGACCTTCAAAAGCAGCTTCTATCATAATGTTCCAGTGACATTGTAGGAGAAACCTTTTAAGTGGAACAGGTAACTCAGAAAAAACAGCCAAACTTAGATTAATCTGTCATCCCAAAATCCCTATCCATCACCAAAAAAGGGACCAAGTCTGAACAGTGCCTCAGCTGCTATTTTAAATCCATAACCTATGCGGAGGATAAAAGTTAATGACCTCTGCATCTCATTTTCTGGGGTCCTGTCCGTGCCCCTTTCTTCAAGATCACCCTGCAGCTCAATGGGACAGAACAGACGAGAGGAGCCACCGTCCCGTGGAATTTATAACGGCATCTTCCGTTAGAGCCCAGAATGGTTATAGGCTATAAAGAAGCCACAGCTCATCTTGGAAATCCATGGTCAAAAAGGAGATGTGTGTTTATGTGAACCAAAGGAAGATATAGGAACTCAATCTGTGTTGGAACTGCTCTTTATTCATTTCCAGATATCTGCCTCAAAACTCAAGTAAAACACAATATTTAAGGCGATGGGGGAGGAAACCTCTTTCTTATTAATATTCTGCATATTTCTGCTGTTTAAATTTCGAAATACTTCCCATCTGTCTCAGCTGTTTATGGCCGCTTTGTCTCTGGTGTACAGTGTGAATCTCAATGTTAACTCTCCCCGCTCTTGTAGCTAATGCAGCCTGGCCACAGTGTGTTATCTTAAAGTATCTAGGGTTGTAAATCAGAGGTCCAGAGGCAATCTAAGGAGGCTGAAATTAAATCAGCGTTTCCTCCCATCAGCAAGAAAACTGAAACCTAACCCTGGGATGTTGGGAAACACGCATACATATAGTCAACTCTGAGCTCACACATCCAAAGCCGTTAGCTTCAGGTACTTTAACCCTGACTGTAGAGCTGGGTGGGAGCCAACGCTTTCAGTCATACACCCAAATTTTCACCATGCTCCTACTTTTTTTCTGCTCTGACATATAGCTTTGGCTCAGATCCCAAACCTAAATGGCTGAAGTCATATATACGGTGTTCAGAGTGGGGAGCTTAGCTGAGTGGTAGACCAATTTGTGAGGATAAAAAGGAGCCATATGGCTATACGATTTCATTCCAACACATAGAAGTGAAGCAGATTAAAATCCAAGTGATTTATGACTAATAAACTTTGAATATTAACTGCATGTGACAGTAATGTAGTTTTTAGGTGCATAAACACAAGAAAACTGAGAAATTTCTTCTAGCACTGAAAAAATAAAGGTTTATTTTGAACAAAATCTACATTTTGTGCTGTTTGGGAAGCAGTGAAGCCAAAGAAGAGATTGTAAAGATCTTGTTATATGTTTTAAAAATAGACACACTCTACTTGTGTCAGCTCACGCAAGTAAAGGTCACGTCTCAGGCGTCCAGTTATGTTAAGATTAACTCAGCGTTTCTGGAACATAGACTCTACTTGGGAGAAGATCAAATTTGAATTCCACTTTTCTTCCCCTAAGAAAATGGTCTACTGTTTATACAATATACACATAAGCAATCCAACCTCCAGCTCCACCCATCTCCGTACACAGGTCTGCATCTTGCAGGGAGCAGCGATAGCAAGTAAACCTTTTTCCCCATATTGCTTTACTCACAATTTCTTTATAAGGTATTGATAAATAGGCTTGTTGCTAGGGTACTGTCACTACCGCAATGCAGAAAAAAGACAGAATTGCAGATTTTAATGCTAACAGTCAAACTATATAGCTTTTAAAATTAGCCTTAGACAAACTTCATAGTCATTTTGTACACAAAGGGACGGATTTATCAAGATCCAATTTTACGTGCAGTAATTTGTGCGCTCGCAAACTAGAATTTTGCGCGAGGGGCTGAACCATGGTTTATGCGGTGATTTTAACAAGAGCGATTGCGCAACTGGTGGCAGGTGCAAAACCGTTGGAGACGCCTATTTAAATGATGGTTTTGGCGCTGCTTTGTGTTTTGCGCAAAAGTAGTTTGTACAAACTAGTGCATTAAGAAATTTAAATCTTACAGTGACACTCCACAGCCTCTTAAAATAGTATATATATATATATATATATATATATATATATATATATATATATATATATATATATATATATATATATAACCTTAGTCCCTAAGGTGGTATGTGTGGCTGAATTTCTACTTCACTGCAGTAAAAAAAAACAAAAAAAACAGGTGTTTTAGTATTGGTTCTGTAGAAAAATGCAACATACTCAAATGGCTCACAAGAAGTGACTGTGGATGAGATTACTGCGCGTACGCATCCCCAGCAGTATTGGCGGTGTTGCTCCATTACAGGCGCAGAGGTCGGGGTTCTCCGGTAGGGCGCCAGGGCTTACATGTACATTTAGGAACGCCGGACAGCACTTCTGAAAAACTGAGAGATTGTGGAGATCCCAGCTCTCTGCAGCAACCGCATCGGGAATGACCCAGATGCAAAAAAGTGCAATGTTGCAAGGAGTTTTGTGATATCTGGTATTGGCGCGGGTCCTCCTTGTGGCTGGCTCCAAATCCATTCGGAGTTCCCCAACAGCTCCAAAAATGGCAATGCTGGATAAACGATATGTTTTGATGATCGCTTCCTCGCTCATCTTAAAAAAATATTCACCACTCGAGTGAAAAACTGCGTGCCTTCTGCGTCCTCCTTGTTTTACATTTCCATGTCTCCTTCTCAGCGATCTATCAACCGCTGCCATGTGTGCGCTAATTAACGCGATACAGACCATTTTGCACCTTCTTTTGAAACGCGTATGTTAAATATAGAGTCAGATAACAGTTAGCAAAATTGCTTCAGGTTTGATACAAATCCACTTTGCGAGAAGTTTCAAATTAATATATTTATATGCCTTCTCCTCCCACAAGACGACTTTTTGTGTGTAAACTTCATATTGCATATTCATTGCAGAAAAAAAAAGTAGTACTAAATGGATAAGAGGCGCTTATTTCTGCACGCTTTTTAAAGACCCCAAATCCTTTTAGCACGCTAAGTTGATAGATCAGTTTGTACATTTTTTAGCTGCAGCGCAGTGAAATAGCTCAACGCTTTAATACACACGAAAACCTTTGATAGATCCGCCCTCAGTGTATTATACAAAATGAAATTTTCATCTCAGTTCAGCTCTCTAGACATTTCCATTACTTAAAGTGCAGCAGTGATAAAATTTAAATATCATGGCGATTGAATGTAAACATAAGACATAAATATGATTTTACAGTTTTCCAGCATTCAACGGGGTCTTTGATTTTTTTAATTTAATATTCAGCATCTCTTTTGACCAGTGAGGTGGTGTTTTCAGTGACCCTTTAGTCACTTGAACTCTACCCGGTCCTTTGATTTTTGCAGCGAATCCACATTAAAACATTAAAGAATTATATATTTTTAAACTGAGCAGTTTTGTTTGCAAGTTATTTGTCGACAATAAGGATTTTTTTTTGTAAAGGTGTTTCACACCTTAAACTTTGTGAACAATTTCAAAATTTAAAATCTAAAATAAATGTATCATAAACCTGTTAATGTTAATAATAACTTCCTTAATATGCGCATAACTACATTATTTATATTTAGTCTGTATTTAGGAATTAAATGGAGTTCAGTCTTGTATAATCTGCTTGTTTTAGCTTGTTTAATCTGAAGATGCTCATAAAGCACCATAATATACTGTACCATGCACAGCCGCTGCAAACCTGTACTAAATTGTCAACATATGGGAAACACCATAACTAAGCCAGCTTAACGGTTGGCCACACCTTATATCCTGAGGTTAGCCAGCCGGTGAATCAGCCTGGCATACTGGGTTGAAGGCTCTTATCAATAACCCTTTCATTAGGGGGCTGAGAAAGGTGAAGGAAATACTTTGAGGGATGAAGGACATGCTGAGTGTTAGTTCCACACACACACTCCAACGCTCATTGACATTAACCTTAGTACTTCAACAATGTTAAGTGCCATTAGGAGGCTAACGCAATGCATTGAGTAGCAAGTATTACAAATCTGCATGTCTTCCCATCACACATATAGTTACAGTTCATCTTCTCTGTTCTGCATAAACTCTAATGGTGCCTTTACAATGGGTTGTTACACCTAGATATTTCAGATCATAAGAATTATTTTTTCAACAATCAGAAAAGAAAATCCTTTACAACTACGAGTGAACGAAATAACTGGTTGTTTATTATTAGTATTATTCCTTTTTGGGTGGTGTTAGAGTTCTGGTTCTGTTATGTTTTTCTTTTGGATGTTCAGTTTTGCTTTGCTGCTTGGTTTCTAGTTTTAGTGGTTTAATTTTTATTTTGTTGTGTTCTCTGGTTAATTCTTAGTTACTGTTTCCGTCTTAGCTCTGTTATGTTTTTCTTTTGAGTATTCAGTTTTAGTTTGCTCCATGTTTTATAGTCTTAGTGGTTTAATTCTTATTTTGTTGTGTTTTCTGGGTATTTTCAGCTTTCTAGGTTTTTATTTGTTGCCCTCTGCTGCCCTCTTGTGTTCTCCTTTTTCCCTAGCTTCTTTTCTGTTTTGCTCTGTGCACACCTGCTCCCAATCTGCTCGTTAGTCCTCTCTTTGTCTTACGCTCCTTTAAATAATCTGTCTGTTCAGTTCTTCTTGACTGCGTCCTCGTCAGACTTCCTCCTACTCCTTGTGATTGTGATCCCCCTGATGTCTCCATGGTTTCTGGTTTGTTTGACTTGTTTTCATGTTTTGATTGTTTGGATTTTTAGACACCTGGTTTCCTGTTTGTTTGGACTTTGTTTTTCATATTAGGATTTTGGATTTCCTGCCTCTGTATTCAGTTTACCTTTTTATTAAATCATCAAGAAATTCATCTCTGCCTCCCTGCATCTGCATTTGGGGCAAGAAACCATATAAATTCGTGACAAATGGTTTTTCAAGCTCTAACTTTTACTCCAGATTTTAGGCCTTCAGAAAATGCAGCTGTAGAATTCAGTTTGAGTCGTAAACTGATGGCTTCAACCTCTGGTTCCCTATATTATGGCAACTCATCAAAGTCCTGATGAGCTAAAGTAATTTCAACCATTATGCTAGCTCCGCCCTATAAGTATAATCTTAATTTCCTAAAATCCTGTCTTCGTTTTGCACCAGTTGTAAAAGGATGCATTTCTTTCAAACAGTTTGTCTTTTGACTTATTACTCAATGACATATTTCTACAAATGTTCTTATTTTGATGAGTCCCTATTTGGGAAGTCACTATGCCTAAAACAATGTTTTATTGGTCCAGTTGTCTAATTGGGGTTAATATTTTATTTCATGTTCAAATTTATCATAAGGCAGAACACATCTAGTTTTGGGAAAATATACAAAGCTAACGCTTTCACCATTTATTGATGAAAATCACTCACTGAAATCTTGAAACCTTGAGTCCAGACTGACACATATCATTGGCTTAGTCCCCTACCTGCGTTTAAACCTTAGATTAGGGCATGATGTTTTGCTTTAAGAGATTCCTGAGCTCCATGATGTCTCCGACCTCATGATCTTAGACAGGCTATGTTGAAGTGATTTTCCTATTGTATTGGTCTGGCACAATTAAGGCCTTGGTGTGGTCATTGAAAGTAAACCAAGCTGTTAAATATTGTTAGACATGGATTGATGATGAGTTTAAGCATTAATGGATTAGGCCATTGAAGCCTCCATCCCTTACTGCTGCACAGTTCTCTTTGCACAGGTCCCTATGGTTCTTCCTGCAGGTGGTGGACCCACTTGTTACTGGCCTCATGTCACTCCTTGGGTCTTGGTCTCTCGCTGACGAACCACAACCCCTGTCCTGGCACCAGGGCGAGGTTCTCTGCTCTGTCATACCGCACGAGACTTTTTTGTGGTAAATGGGCACTGTTCTTGAGGTATGACGAGGAAGTCAGTGATAGGCGAGGAGAGCCACTACTCCTCCACATGAAGAGTGGTCAGCTGAGGGGATTTGGACATCTTTTCCAGGAATGTTCCACCGGAAGGAGGTGCAGGACACGCTGGAAGGTCTCTTGGTTGGCTAAGAAACGACTGGGCTTCTGCGCTGGCAGAACTGGAAGGAGAGGAAAGTCTGGGAGCCTGATGTAGAAGGCTCTCTGTCGGATCAGGGTTGCTCTTTTCTTCAAGTGGATGAATTCAACTTTCTAGGTGTCTTTTAAGACATGATGGTGGAATAGAACCGGAGACGCATGGATGGATGGATGTGGCTTCATTCTGTTATGGTATAGAAGTGGAGAACGGTGAAGCCCAGCATTTACTCATTGGTCTGAATTCCATCCCTCAGTGTTGGACAGGAGATATTCATCTTGACCAAAACAGACCCTAGAAAAAAAAGTGTCAGAAATTAACCTCCTCCCTCGGGTGGGTCAGAGATTAGGAGAAGCCAAGGCTCTCCAGTCACCCCCCACTCAAGGAGCCAGAAATCATTGGAAAAAATGCCGATCACTTCTGGCCGGTGGACAACTTGGGAACCCAGAATGAGATGGATGGAGAAGAATGCTGATGAGATGGATGTCAGCTTCTCTAAGCTCCCTGGAACTGTTACCTCTAAAACCTCCCTTAGGGCTTTATCTTCACATTTCAATCGGAAGGTAACCTGATCTAACATCTTACTATAACCTTGTAGCGTTTAGTTAATAATTGTTGTAATGTCATGTAAAGATTTGCTTAAAATGCAAAATATATATATATTTTCCATATTTGGCACTTTAAAAAACTTTTAGTATTTTCAGCGGTTAATGGAGGAAATTTTGTTCCATTTGTCTTGCAAAGAAAGCATTCTTACGTGGAGGAAATCCAGAAATTGTATATATTATCGCAGTTTTCAATTTACAAATTACATTTTTCACATTTCTCTTTTCAGATTGCAGGCTTTCCTAAAATTCCTGGAATGAGGAAACATCTGTTGGTCTGCTGGATGTTAGAATCAACATTTCTTTGGTCAAGAGCAAGCTTTTGTATGGGACATGAGGTAGAGGTTATTTGATTTGTGCAATAAAATTAAAAAAGAACACCAATCACAAAGTTAAATCTAAAAAGGAACAGTTTGAATAAATAAGATTTGAAAAGATGAAATCTCTGACAAGAATGAAAACAAATGAAGTTCCTTGACTGAACCATCCTAATCCTGTTTAAGTCACAGGATGGTTGGAGCTTCTACTGGTTTAGGGTTATGGAATTCTTACATAATACGAGTTAGAAACAGGAGTGATAAAGAAAAAGACTCAGATTTTGAAAATGAAACCAAAATCACAAGGTTTAATGTGGACCTCCTGTTGGAGCAGAATATGAGCCAACACAACCTTAAATATAAACCTGGATTTAATCTTTTCCCGCCAACAGCTCTCCAGGGAAATCATATGTGTTTGTAAAATTTGGTATAAATAACCACAAATCAAAAGTGGCACTTGGTACACAAATATTAAATCAATTGTTTATTCCTTTCTTGGGAACTGCAAACTGTGAGTTAGAGCAATAAACACCAAGCAGACAGCCTCTTAATGTGCTTGGGTTTAAGTCAGAAATATACATTTAGATATATACAGCCGTCTCCCCTGAGAAAACATAAAACCCTTTCTCCATGGTGGAGATCAAAGCGACATAAGTGCAAAGCTGTAGCGGACTGATTCCTTGCTAATTTGAAAAAAAAGATCAATGTCTGTCTGTTAATGTATCACCCAAAGAATTTATCCACAATGAATCAAATCACCTTAAAGGACCTAAAATACCGAATGCTGCAGCTATAGAAGATGGAGAACAAATATTAGCAAGACAAATAAGCTTTGAATAAATATAGCCTTTCATCTAAATATAAGTGATTTTTTTTATATTAGGTCATGGTCATATTTAAAAATCCTTTTCCTTACTGCTATGATTTGTTTGTTGATGATTAAATTGCACTTTTGTGGCTCAGTCATCCTAAAAATAAACATGCTTTTGTTTAGGATCAAATTGCACCTCTGTCTCCAGAGCGGCAGATAAACTATAAAACTATGATATCTTTGTCTTATAAAGTACAGATGATACAAATTTGTAGGTAATTTATTTATATTTAGCTTAACCACATGATGTTATGCCTAAAGCCAACCGTTGGTGTGTAACGAAGTTTTTTTCCCACAAACAAATTCCTACATTTTTTCCTCCCCAATGTTTACTCGATCAGCCACAGAATAAGACTTGTTTTCTCTTGTCTTCACATCTGGCTACTCTTTTGTGGTTTGTTAAGATGGCCCCACACGAGTAAAAGAAACACATGGAGGAAAGTTTTTTTGGCACAATTTAAAACATGCACTGATTCCCAAGAAAGCTCCACATTCTAATGTTTCTGCTGCATTCTCTGATATTCACACAGTGTCTGCATCTTTTGCACCGTAGAAGTAAAAGCCATCGTAGTCAGTACGGTGATTCACAACAGTTCTGTTGTTCCAAGGACTGGATTGCTTTTAAATGCATTTTTAGTACTGCATAACCGCTTATAGTTCTATGAAATTTCTGAATCTTAACCTGATCTGCAAAAACTACCGTACTGTTGATGAGCCAACCAAACTCAAACTGATTTTAAAAAAGTTGTACCAACAGAACTTTTTTTAGAAACACTTTTTTCAATGAGTAATGTTAAACTTTTTGAGTTTGAACCTGGGAATACAGACATTTCTGACAATGCAGAAATCATGATAGATTAGAGGTAATTGAAAATGGCCCAACCCAGTCAAACGCAAGCCGAATGGCAGCCCAGCTCCCTGCAACTCCCAGCTAAATCCTCTCCATCTTCCAGCCACTGGAATGACCCCCTCTTGCATATTTATTTACTCTGACATTCCTCAGTCTGTTCACACTCCAACAGCCACCACCATCTGCAATAGCAGCCATTCAAAATGACCCTTCCCAGTCAAACGCAGCCGAATATAACCGCTTTTCCCTGCAATTTCCAGTGAAATTCCTTACAATTTCCAGCCACTAGACTTTACTCTGACTCCACCCTTTACTGAACTACAGGGTCTGAACATGGACATAACGCTTCTCTTTAGATCTTAAAAATGTCCAGAAATCAATGACAGAAATAGTATTTTAGTACAAAGATTGACGATGTTTAAAAAGGAACAGTAGGGGACCAGCCAAGGGAACCATCGAGGAATCTGAATGGCCACTACTGTGGGTGATGAAGCTAACGAGGACAAAACAGAGGAAGCGGGAGAGTTGCCTGAAAACGTTGGTACTTGTGTGGATTCCTTGAAGCTTGAAGAAGCCTGTGTTATATTATCATTAAATTCATACTGTAGGTGTCATAATTGAAGGTGACTCTGAACGAGAGCAACTACAGAGGCAGGTTGTAGGTTAAGAGGTTTATTGTAAATGAGATAGTGGGTATGAACAACAGGCAGTATGGTCTGGTCAGGTTCTTCTGGGCTTCTGCTGAGAAGATGAGGAGACTGGTGAATGTATGGAAACAGTTGCTGGAGCTATTATGCTGGGCTGACACTCACTGTAGAGAGGCTGTGGTCCTATCTTGGGGGGAGTGTCTCCAGTGTTCTGAGTGCTGACCAGTACTCTCTCCCTGGTTGATGGTTCGAGGGTGGACAGGCAGGTGAGATGCTAACCCAGATGGAGAGCTCAGATATATTAAAACGATGTGTTACAACGACTCAAAGATGCTTCACTCTCATTTGAAATAGACATTCATTATTATTAATATTCATGTTTACTTCAACAACTGCAGTCCAGTAGGACCTAATGGTGTCATCAACCCAGCATGCCTTGCACAGGTGAAAAAATGCGACCTACAATATTTTAATTAAGGATATATAATTTTTTAATTATTTTTTTATTCTTTTGAAGTTTTTATGAATCAGAAAAAATTACTTTAATTAAAAACATAAAACTAATTTAGTCCAACATGTTCAACTGGTCCTGGATCGCTTCAAGGACTCAGAGCTTTGAAACATTTCAAGTTGATATTAAAAGCTTTGCTGGTTTGTAAATTAACTTTAAGTGGAGCGTTTCAGATGACCGGCAATGCTCAGATGTTCTTTTCATCTCCAACATCCAATTATAAAACACACGGCTTAAGTGTGAAGCGTCCAGAGCAGACATGGTGTTAAGAGAAATGTGCAATATGATTCACTCTGTTCTTTCTCAGGTTAAGCTGACATCTTTAACAAATGTATCATCATGTTGTTCCAAGAGTTTGAGAACAGAGACAATGAGCAGTTAGGGTTATGTCTGCCATGTTGCCGCTCTGTGATTCTAGAGTCGCTTTGCCCGTGCTGTTCGATGAATAAAGCATAAACAGCTCTCTGAAGAGGTTTGCAGCTCAGAAGATTTAACACAAACAAGTTTTCTTAGTGGTGATCTGATTCCAAAATCCAACCAAAACTAAGCATTCAATAAAAGCTTTTCTATTTTACTTTTGTCTACTCTCTAACTGCTTTGTCTGGCACCGGCGCATTAATATAACACCAACCAGCAGCTACCTGTAGATATGGGCATTAAAACCTTCACTGACATCTTGTTAGACCAACTAATTTACAATCAAACTTTTAAACCAGATAACTGTCAAGGTATTTATTTAAACATAGACTGTTAGACAAGATGATAACTATTAATGACATAAACATGTGGGTTATTAATAACATTCTTTTGGTAAATCTCAATGGAAATAATTAAATATATTAAATCAGCCTAACATTTTTGAAGAAAAACTAAAATTACAACAGAAATAATTTAAATATGTGTCATAAATAAAGGGACAGATGGACCCAGTATTCAAGGTGAGACAGTCACTAGGAAAGTTCAAAAACGCTTATTAAACTAAAAAAGAAATATGCTTGGTGAAGGTTCATAGAGTGTCGGGTCGCCGTCATTCCGTAGAAATTCAAAAATATCACACTGGACTTGGTTTTTCAAGATTTGAAGACGTTTCACCACCTCTCAGGAAAGCTTTCTCATTTGACATTTGAATTGAAAGTCCGCAAAGTGAATGCAGCATCTTCAATGCCAAACAAGTGATAATCCCAATTTCACCACGGAACTAAAGAGAAATGAAACAGAACAGAAAGGGGGCTGATAGCCAGATCTGCAACTTGCGGGCGGCCTGAAAAGGAGAGGGATGGGGCATCTCCCATTCACTGACACTCTGGTTGGAGAGAGAAACACAGGTAAGTGACCACGATCATATGACACAAGAGGATTATCATAGTTTTGGATCACTTAGCTGGTTTGACAGTTCAGTCCATCCTCTTTGAAAGAGGTGAGATCCAGCCGATGTGCTGGCGCCACCCAGTGTCCCAGATGCTGAAACCCCGGAGAAAAAGCAGGAAGCCAATCCTGGTCAGGGGAAAACAGAACAGACAGGAATGCAAGAGCCCTCAGCTGGATCAAGGCTTCCAGGAATCCTCAGAGCGTGAAGGCAGGTTCAGAGGCAGACGGGTCCAGAGGCTTGCACTGAGAGACACGCACAGATGCAGAGAGGTAGGCTCAGTGGTTGAGGGAAGCAGAGTCAAGACGTGGTACCAGGACAACAGCAGGACTTTAAACTGGGCTCCTCCTAGGAGCCAGGCTGAAGGGAGGATAACTGACCCACTCCGTGTTCCGAGCCAAAACCCTGAGGGCTCCACGGAGAAAGATAAGGAAACGATAAGAAGACAAGACAGACACGAAAACCCTCTCACTCCACTGGCCATCAGGAACCAGGACATGAACCATGGAAAAAAACGAAACAGACAAACTAACAGGCATAAAGAAACAGACAGCAAACAATGATCTGGCTCTGACTGCTCGGGCTGAACCGCGTAAAGCACAAACACAGGTGGAAAAGACAAGTGAAAATTAGGAACCGGGCAGAAACTAGGCAGGTGAGTGAAATTAACAATTAAGGTGAAGCTATCAGGCCAGATCATGACAGAATAAAGATATTGATAAACTAATACCATTAACCAACTTTAAGATCTTATTTAGGTTTTTACATTAAGACTGTATTCCAAAAACATAATTAATTCAGTTACAATAGCCAGCCTAAAAACTTCACATTTTAGTCCAGACTGTGTAACAGCTTTTAAAATGTTTCCTTTTAGTTTTTCAACTTTATACCTTTTCATATTTTTGTAATTTTGATCATTACATACCCTGCTTTTTCACTTATGATGTGGTGCCACTTACCACAAAATGTTTTTTTTTACCCACCATGCATCAGTAATTCATGACACCGGGATACTGCCAATACCACTCCTGCTCTCTTCTTCCTGCCAACTTTATTAACATGTTTGATTTAAACTGAAGATTCTAACGAGAGACAAAACTAGTGAATACTTCTTAATTCATTCAGACAAATGTGACAGCCAAGGCCGCCTTTATTGTGGAGAGACTTTTCCTCTGGTTTGTGCTTCCAGGAAGTGGGCGGTGGACCTGAGAGTATCACACCTGCAGTGGCCTCCTATAAATTGGACCAGAGCACATGGCTTGCTCTCTCTCTCTGCACTCCATGGACTCCTCTGGCCTCCTGCTCCAGTTTTAGTTTAATTTGATACATGTACACTTTCACACACCTCATGCACCCCAATATTACATACACCAGTGACCTACACTAACACGTTAATTTACTTTAATAAATGGATTAAACCTTTCTTTTGTGTGTGCGAGAGGTCCCGGGTTCATATCCCGGACAAGTCCCCATAATTGTTCCTACCCCCTGAGCTAGGGTAGTAACATGTGGGGGCTTGTCCGAAAGTGTAACACAAAAGAAAATGTATTTTAAATTTTGTCTCTCAATGGTTCTCTTTTGTGATTGATTTATCAACTGCCTTAATTTTTAAGCTTAGGACCTTCTTCTGTCCCTCCTCCCTAAATCAGATTTTAGTAAACAGTTGGAACACAGTGAAAAATAATCTTTATGCAATTCCATATAACTGGCTAGGAGCTGGTTTGGAAAAAAAAAAAAAATAAAGGACAACTTTTATGTCGTTTTATGTCGGCGTGTTTAATGAACTGAACAATTTAAATTATACAATTTTCCCTTACTCATGTCTGATCATTTAAGCTGCTTTTGTTCCGGTAAATACTTTAATGTCAACAAATATGTCTAAAATTCCCATCTGTGTGTTGTTAGATCAGCTGCAGAACATCTCAGCTGGGATGACTTTCATTTCAGTGATGGAAACATCCGTGTTTGTTCTGCTTTCTTTATGAGAACACTGTCAGCCTCAAAGCACTAATTATATAATAGAATATTTAGAACTGTCCTCCAGAGCCGCGTTTTGGCAGGTGTGGGACGGTTCTGTCTTTAAGTGTTTTAAGTATTTTATTGTCGTTGTTTAAAGCCGCTACTGCCTGATGACACGATGAATCAAAAAGAAATGTTCTTTCTAAATGATGGCGGCTCGGTCCTGAACATCTTGTTCAAATGAACAAAACATTTAAATGAACAAACTGAATCAAATCATTAACTGATTTATACATTTTTCAATTTAGTTCAAATTTGTTTAAGCTATGGATCTGTAGTGAACATCCGTGTTCTGTGAGCCGTAGGGTTTCCAACTCCCTGAGAAATAAAAAGGGACACCTCATGTGCGCGTCAGCTGACCCCACTGCCTTTACCCCTCCTGGTGGGGTGATTATATATTTTTTTTAGCCCCCCTCTTGTCTGTGAATTGATTTGTTTAACTATTTGACAAATATGCAATGAATTAGAGGCATATTTGTGAGTGACATGAACACATGTAGAACAAATTATTATCCAGCAATTCCCTTTAATAACAAAATAACAAACTTTGTTGAATAAAATAAGTATCTTAAACATAAGCCTGTCCTGCTTAACTTCAAACTGTAAAAATGAATATAAAACAATAAATAAATAGTGCACATTTTTTGTGCAACAGCAAACGTGCAAACTTGTAAACTTTGTGCCTTAAATGCAATGACTGTAGGCTACAGTTGTAAAACAGAAAAAAAATCGTTAGCTCAATGCCACATTATTTATGTTTTCAACTTATATTTCCTCTGAGGTCTTGCAGCACTGAGAAGCTGTCCGCGCCAAAAAGCAGCGTCACCATTTAAATTCCTCCGTTCGTCACCCATCCTTCTCTGTTGTCTCTCGCTATCTTCTCTGTGAGCAACACTTGGTTTGATCCAATGGGATGAGGGGATTCTGGATCGTTACATATATGTTGTCATCTCATTGGTCACAATGCAGGACAGGGCCCGGGAACAAGTTTACCGTAAGTTTTGTATCACGTGTCCTTGTTCTTCATTTTCCATTAGCTTTTTACTGACTATATTTTTACTCTCAAAGTAATACGAGACAAAGTGTGTTCATTTTCCACTAAATATGGGAGAGGTACTTTTATTTCTAAGTACAGAACAATTCCGTTTTTGAAGGTACGGGTGGTAACCCTAGTAACCAACAACAACTGTAAAAGTTAAAATGGGCCGTTTCTCACTTGACGAGGACACGAGTACGGACTCGCTAGCCTTGAAAAGCTCCAAGTTAATGGCTAAAGTTAGCCTGGAAACCTCAGAGCTAATTGCTAAAATTAGCCTTAAAAACCTCAGAGCTAATGGCTAAAGCTAGCCTTAAAAATCTCCAAGCTAATGGCTAAAGCTAGCCTGAAAAGCTCCAAGCTAATTGCTAAAAGTTAGCCTGAAAAACCTGAGAGCTTGTCATTACCCGATCCATACCCGAAGCACGATCCGTACCATCAGCTCATTTACACGCGCGCAAGCAGAATAACTTCCGGTGGAAATATTTCCGTTTTCTTACTTTTTAATTCTTTTGTGTATTTTTAGAGGCATGGGTTTCTTTTTGTATATCTTTGTATTTTTAGTCAAATATTGCATTTTCAAAAAATAAAAAACAGAAATACATAAAAAAGTTCAATGCGCCTTGTGATAGTTACTTTGACTGCTCTGAGCATGCGCCAAATATACACAAACACAAAGTATATTTTAAATTTGTTTTAATATTTGATTTACTCTGTACTTAACTATGCACTCCAGCAGTACTGATCCCACAATGGATTAATTTGCTACCTTTACGTGACATGCAGTTTTTCATTGATAAGGGAACATTTCGAAAATTTGGATTTTTATTCCAGAAAAAATTAAGTCAAGCAATACAATGGATTGCATTCAAAAAGCAATCCATTTCTACCAGAAAAAGTCTTCAATATTGTCTTTTCACGATGTAGTTTTAGTATTCTTTAATTATTTAGGATATAAATAAAGTTTTTCAGTACCGTAATTACATTATTTTTGGCGACCGAGGAAGTTATTCTGTTCGCGCGAGCGCAAATCAGCTGATGGTATGGATCGTGCTACCGATGCGGATCGGGTGCTGACAGAAGCTAATGGCTAAAGTTAGCCTTAAAAAGCTCCAAGCTACTGGCTAAAGTTAGCCTGGAAAACCTCAGGAGCTAATGGTGGCCAGTTAGCCTTAAAAAGCTCCAAGCTAATGACTCAAAATAGCCCGGAATGCTTTTGTTGTTTTTTGCTCATTTATGCAAGATTTCTGCTAGCTTGCAGCCTCTATTCTGCAGTCTAATTTCTATATGCCATGTTATTATATTATCTGTAATTAATGTATCATTTATCACTATTGTTTTGATCAACAATGATAAGGTACTTTAAAATGTACCCATTGCCACATTTATTTACTGAATGTTTTCTTAAACCTGCCCTTTAATTCTCATTCACTGTCCAAATGGCCAAAGTAAAATCTCTCACTTTTCTAGAGATAAAATAAATGGTTGTTTCTTCAAAATAACGCCTGTCATTAGCATTTTTCAAAGCCTTAGCTTTATTTCTAAATTTCTGGTCTATTTCTAGAGAATATGATGGAAAAGTCCAATGTTGAATCACTTCTCCACATAGTTTCTACCTCTTTGAAACCCCATATGGAAGTCTTCTGTCATTCCTTGTGTTTGGCAGGAAAATGGATCCATCACTCTCTCCTGTTCGTGGGAGTTTCTGCTGAAGTTTCTCGCTTACAGGCTGACAACTTTTATGACAGATTTCCTGCAGATTTTAGATTGAGGATCTCATCACCTGTCGATCACCCCCTGAATGCGCTGGATTATCTCATGACACAGCTGTAGACATGTTTATTACAGGGAGAACACTGCAAAAACCATCTAGGAATGGGGCAAGTCAAAGTTTTATGGTATAAAATAGTATTTTACCCTTAATTTTTGCAGATAAATGAGATAAACCTGCTGCAAATAGAATTAGTATTTTTACTATTAAAATAAGATAATTGGATGTTAATGCACTTGAAAGGTAAACAAATGCAATTGCTCTATTTGCTTCTTTTTTTAAAAAAAAATGATTTTGTTCCATTGGCAAAGTCCTCTCACTTTCCTCCTCATCACAGGAACAAATGCACTAATTTTAAGAAAAAAATTGACTTAATTAGATTTCTATTTTTTCCAGTGAAGGGAGAAGAACCTTGACTCTTGCAGTGGAAAAAAAAATCTAAATCTAGATAAGTATTTTTTCTCTTTAAATAAGTGCATTTGTTCTTGGATTGAGGAGGTAAAGGAGCCATTTTGCCAATGGAACAAGACAATTTACATATAATATGCACTTGAAATAACAATTGCATTGTCCTTATTTCAGGTGTATGTTGTGATCTAATTATCTTATTTAAAGAGTGAAAAAATATGCATTCCATTGGCAAACTATCTCATTTACCAACCTCCAAATTAAGGGGAAATACACTTAATTAAAGGAAATTTTATGAGAACGTGAGTATGGACTCGCATTATCCCGGAGAACCTCCAAGACAATGGCTAAAGTTAACCTTAAAAAGCTCCAAGCTAATGGCTAAAGTTAGCCTGAAAAACCTCTGAGATAATGGCTAAAGTTAGCCTTAAAAACCTCTAAGGTAATGGCTTAAGTTAGCCTTAAAAAGCTCCAAGCTAATGGCTAAAGTTAGCCTTAAAAAGCTCCAAGCTTATGGCTAAAGTTAGCCTTGAAAAGCTCCAAGCTAATGGCTAAAGTTAGCCTGAAAAACCTAGCGAGCTAATGGCTAAAGCTAGCCTTAAAAAGCTCCAAGCTAATGACTAAGTTAGTTGAAAAGCTCCAAGCTAGAATGACTAAAGCTCCTTTGGAGCCAAGCTAAAAGTTAATTAAAGATGCTAATGACTAAAGTTAGCCTTAAAAACCTTCGAGCTAATGGCTTAAGTCAGCCTTAAAAAGCTTCCAACCTAATAGCTAAAGTTAGCCTTAAAAATCTCCAAGCTAATGGCTAAAGTTAGCCTGAAAAACCTCAGGGCTAATGGCTAAACTAGCCTTAAAAACCTCAGAGTTAATGGCTTAAGCTAGCCTGAAAAACCTCCGAGCTAATGGCTAAAGTTAGCCTGAAAAACCTCTGAGATAATGGCTAAAGTTAGCCTGAAAAACCTCTGAGATAATGGCTAAAGTTAGCCTTAAAAACCTCCGAGCTAATGGCTAAAGTTAGCCTTAAAAAGCTCCAAGCTAATGGCTAAAGTTAGTTTTACTTATTTCGTTTAGAAAATTTTTCCAGTATGTGGAGTAAGTACTGTAGGACACAGCTTATTGCCAACTGCTAATGCCTAATGAATTTGGTCATTCGGTGAGTATTTGCTTATAAACCCCAAAGGATAACCAAAGGATTAAAAAGAAAAGCTTGAAAATTTGACAGACCCCTGGATAAATGACAAAACATCTTCAAAAAAACTGACCAGAAGTCTGATTTCCTGCCTTTAGGTCTGTTTTGTGAATACTATGACCCAGATGATGTTGAAAAATGATCATTTTAATACGCTTAATTTCTCTATCATGCAACGTTGATCCTGCGCTAAGAAAACCGACACACTGACGAGTTAGAGATGCTTCACAGAGGTTTTAGTTAAAGCAACTTTAATCTCTCCCACCATATTTTCCCTTTATTTTCAGCACCAGATGGTTTATACTGAAAAAAATGTACAGCAACCCAAATGAAACTTGCAAGAGCTCATCTCATGTTCAATGCATAACATATCGCAGAGTTACGCGTTTTGAAATGGAAGCCACACCACTTCCTTTCCTCACTCTATTACTTGTAGTCTTTCATAAAATCAAAACGGTCACAGGATTCAGATTTAAACCCTGCAATATTTATGCATGTGCAGCCCCGCTTGGCTAAGCCCACCTGAGCCGCTGAATCCAGGCTGCCACTCAAAAAAAGACTTTTAGTTTTTATCTTGGCCTACATGCATCTGCTGTATTTTTCTCTATTTTTTATATGGCAGTTGTCAAGTGGAGTCCTGTCAATAGTTGATTTGTATTTGAGGTTCTGAAACAACAAAAAATATTCTCTGTGAATTTTCAAGTTGCTGCAAGCAACTCCAGAGTTAGGCCTATTTCAGTGTAAACAACAAGGCTGCAATATCTCTGTTTCTATGATTATTATTAAACTAATGTTAAGTAAGGTGACAACTGAGGGATTTTTTGTGTTTTGTAGCATTTAATCTTTAAATTTTAGAAAACCTGAGGAGATGTTGCTTTACCTTTGTGTGAAGAGGACTAAATGTCAGACTCAATGAATGTGTATGAAAGGACACAAGGGGAGTAAAGCTGCAGGGAGCAGAGGTCCTGAAGATGGATGAGTTAAAGAACCTGGGGTCAACCAAAGCAACAGGCAGCGTGCAGAAAAGTCGAAGAAAAGAATCCATTCAGGGTGGAGCAGATTGAGTCGACTCCCAGGAGGGATTGGTGACATGAGGTCAGCTGCAAGGCTAAAAGGTGGCACTGAGACCTGCTATGCTGTATGTTTTCACCAGTTTAGCACTAACAAAAATTCAATGGGGCTTAGAGTTGAAGATTATTGGGAGAAACCAAAAAAGGGCAGGATTAAAAATGAGAAAATCAGAGGGCAGCTCAGGTGGAGCTTTCAGAGAGCAGCTTTGTACGGAGGGAATGTTGCTCCATTGTTGTCACAAGCAAATACCTTCTAAAAATGTATTCAACCCAGAAAACAAACAACAAAAAAACAACAACTTTGCAACCCCCCAAAATAATTTGAGATCAACTTTGTTTGGGTAGCCATCTGTAGATTTTTTTTTCTCCCACTTTACTTCTTTTTCAGATTAAGTTTTATGCATTGCATTAAAGTGCATTAAACAGATTGCATTCACTTCTCTTCTGTGGAGGGGCTTTTGAAGCAAAGACATTCGTATTGGTCTGCTTGGCATTTTTATTGTCAGTGACTATTTGCATTGGGCTTAAAGAGAAAAGAATGCAGTCTGTTAACTCAATCTAAAAAGGAAAAATTTGAAAAAATTAAATTTGAAAGAATAAAATATGAGAAAATTAGGAAAACATATCTTAGAAAACAATAATGTTACTCTAAAAAGACTATTTATGATTAAGGAGTTTTAGATTAGCATTTTATTTTCAAATTTCCATTTACAAAACATGTTTTTTTGCTAGCAACAATAAGGGAACAAAGTCAGTCAATGAAATTCAATCTGAAAAGAGAAATTCATGAAAAAAAAATGTATACGAAATCTGTAAGATAAACATAAAACAATAAAGTTTGAAAAAAATTAAATAAATAAATGTAATTATATGGGCTAAAAAAATATTTGGAAAAACAAAAATCTGACAAAAAGTGGAGTCAGTTAAAGAATATGCACGCCAAGGAGCTGGCCATCGGCTGGAAGTTTGTTGCCATTGGGCTGGCGTTTGATTGGGAATGGCCCTTTTGATTAGCTGCTATGGTACAAGTCAAATTGATTTATACTGTAAAGCACAGCTAACTAAATTGCTATATGAAGGAGCTCAAACAGGCAACCCACCTTTACAGAGGAAACCCATACCTCCTAAGGCCAATGTCACCAAAAAAAAAAAAACAACTAAGCTTTGTGTAGCAAGGATGAAAAATTAAGAATTGTTTATCCTGGATAAATTGCCCTGTACCTGCAGCTCTGCTGACAACAAAGCATGTTCTATTTAGAGCAGAACAACTGGCTGATTTCAGACATGCTAGGTCAGCTACATAGTCTCTGCTGAGGTTTCTGCAGGCCGACATGCTGTCCCGAGACCTGAAATACAAAAAAAAGAATAGTCTTGATATATAATTATTTGGCTTTAATGACAAAATGCTTTCATTAGCCGATGTGTCAAAGCAGGTTAATGGTGAAACTTAACAGTTCCAAACATGCTACAAAAACCACCCACGTGTATCATTTGCATGACATTACCACAGGCCTTCGACATCAAGGCAGAGAATGGAGCCAACAGTCATGCAAAACAAATACACAGGTGCCAAATACAACAAAGCAAAACATGCGTTCTGGGACTTTATGTGTTTTAGAGGTCTGCATTTATCAAGTTGATGTTGAAATTAGTACAAAGACTTGCATTTTTAATCAGCTAAGGTTTTACATTTCTATAGTCCTACATGAGTTTCAGGATGTCCAACTCTCGTTTCCCATGAAATGTGAGCATATGGAAGCCTAAAGGGTTCAAGACTTGCTCCATTTGTGTTTATATCTCTTTGCTGGGCTCTGGCGCTGAGAGCAGCTGCATCTGGGCTCCCAGCAAATTGTGCCTGAAATTGGCCCTGTGGTCTGAGTGGCTTACAGGCCTGAAAGTAAATGGGAAAAAGAGACGATACAGATCCCCACTGCAGGTGAATTTCTCACACGTTTACAGGTCGTCCTTGTTTTCCTGTTGAACTGGTACCAAGAAAAGGTCAGTAAGTCATGCAACATAGAGCCTACAGGTGTGGTGTAATCTATAGAGCTGTTGTCTTTTTCACTTTAAATTTTTTTCACTTTTTGTATACGAGTTGTGTTTTCTTACAGGAAGGGGTCACATTACACCCATCTGGGGGAAATGACATTGGGAGCTGGCTTTCATTATGAACTAAAGTACAGAATTATTATTATCTGGGTGTGAAAATGAAAAGAAGATATGTCTTTCTTAGTATAAGGAAGTGTTTTCCAAAAGCAGTAACTGGAAAAATGTCTGTGTATCAACGCCAGAAGCTTGAGGAAATGTAGCGTTAGTGGTTAGGGATTGGAGGGGAGCCAGCGCTGGGGGTGGTACCGCCACGTTATCCTTCCAGTTTCAAACCTGGAGCATTTTAAAGCCGTGGATGAAATCTGCTCTTATCACTTCATACCTCAACACTTCCATATAATAACAGCAGATTAGCCATCCGGTTCTGGTCCTTCGCTTTAGGTTGGATTAATCCAGTGAACCTGGTATCAGAAACTGCTGCTCTGCCAAAATCGTATTTCTTTAGAAAACAAAAGTGCTAAAAAAAAAAGACTAAAATCTGTCAACAAGTAAGGTATTTGTTTTTACATAAAACCTTACTGTAATTCTTAGTTGTATTACAGAACAGACCAGCAAAAAAAAAAAAAAAAAAAAAAAAAGGCTGTTTATACAATAATATTTAAAAAAAAAAAAACCCTGAACTTAATACTCATCCACAGATACCATATAGGCAGATTCAATTGGAACACAATCTGCCATTTTGTGTGGCTATGTGGATGAAGACTACTGTTATTTCTCCTATAAGCTGTTTTTTTAACATTTATATGGCTTTGATTTCAAACTGAAAACATTTTCAGTGAGTCATAAACATCATTTTCATTGTCGGCATGTGCCACCTTTTTTTTCCCTCTGTGGGCGGGGCTTAGATGGCATGGGGTAAAATGATGGCCGCCAATTAGATGCCTGGACAAAATTGCTCTGTTCGAAAACCTAATACGCGTCCTTAGAAGGCCAGATTCGAAAGCCGATTACGTCATAGCGTGGCGCTGAGGTCTGGTCGGATTCCAAGAGTCCTCGTTATGCGTCCTTCTTTTTGCCCGATTTGAAGGACGGGTCCGATGTATCCTCGGTATCCTTGGTTTACCCAGAATTGCGAGACCAAGCAAGCCGATCAGGAGGAAAGCGCCATTTGGCAAATCCAACAGTGGTGAAAAATTGGAAGTTCAGTTTAATATAATATGAAGTCAGTGAATAGTTCCGCCTGAGATGAATGAAAATAGTTGTTTTAATGGTTATAGAGTCAGATATGTGGCGGTAATGTTTGGTTTATCTAAAGGTTTTAATCTGTTACTGTGTAAATGAGTTTGGCTGGAATTTAAGGACAGATTCTAATAGATCTGCAGAGTGGGAACTATAAATCTGATAGGAGTTTTATCTTTTTATTGCTGTTTTGCACAATATGCTTAACTACATATTTTTTGTTGTTGAATATTAGAGATTTTGCAGATATATTTTTTATACATACATTGTTTAGATTTACTTATATATTTCTACCCTTTTTTATAGAATAGAATAGAAAATCCCTTTATTGTCCCACAATGGGCAAATTTACAGCAGCAGAAAGATTATTGAAAATGGTCACACAAATGAGGACCTTAGAAAAATGTATAAGAATAACATAATAGGGAAGAGTTAAAATATAAACAATAAAATTCTGTAAAGTGTTTTAACAATATAAAACTGGAGAATAAATAACCAATATGCAGCTATGGACATTTTTACAGTAATGGATATTTGAAAATAGCAGCAACATCAGAGATGTGCAGAATGACAGCAGCAGGTTATTTAACTGACTAAGTTTTCTATCATTACATTTGATTTGATTTGTTCCTGCTCCCGCTGGTTGGAACCTTTATTCCACTCTGGATTCTTGTGAGTGTAGTCTTTGTTCACTTTATAATACAAAGAAATTAAAAACAATTTTGAAAATTACAGTATTTATTCTTTTCCTGCTTTGTGGGTCAACTATCACGGTTGCTAGGCGACGGAGCTTATTACTTTGATTTCTTTTCAGTTTCAAACCTTTTTCTTTTAGTTTCTAAAATATTTTTCAAATTCAAACATTTTCACTCTGGAAAAAATCGAAATCTAGATAAGTAATTTTTTTCTTAAAATAAGTGCATTTGTTCTTGGATTGAAAAGATTAGTGAGAGAAACCCTACCAATAGAACAAGACAATTTACCGCGTAAAATAAGAAAACACAATTGTATTGTTTAATTTCAAGTGCATATTATCTAATTATCTTACATTTTAAAAGGTAAAAATACTCATTCATTGGCAAACTATCTCTCATTTACCTACTCCAAATTAGGGGTAAATGCACTTAATTTCAAGAAATATTGACTTATTTTTAAAACGTTTTTCCAGTGTTCTTTCTAGTTTAATGTATTGATTTTTTAGTTTCAAGACATTTTGTGTTTTGTCTATAAATAATTTTCCTGTTTAAAATGGTTTCTTTTCAGACTAACATGTGTTTGAACAAACATTTTGGTCCCAGTTCAGCTCCATAAATTAATCCGTCAGAATCAGACATTATTTAGAAAGAGTTGGTTAAAGAAATCCCATCTGAGGAAACATATGGCTTCAACAAACCCCCGCATTACTGGACGGCTTATCAGCATCAATACTTTGGGTGAGTAACAGTCAAAAATAGTTTCCTTGACCTTTAACCCCTCCTCCCCTATTTCATCACAGTCAGCTAGAAATCAGTGCTTATGTATAATAGCTAATCCAGATATTTCCTCACTCTTTCCATTGTTTGAGAGAGCTAAGTATTTAAAATCCAGTGGGAGGCAGTGATATGACAGATCTGTCACAGCCAGGCAGCTCGCCGTGGTTCTCCACTAAGAAATGCCCGAGCCGCAGGCATGCCCTTGGGATGCACTCTTAAAAATAGCGGCCGAATATGCAGCTGCCTAATTGGAATATTAGATAAACTCAAAGAAACGTGAGTTATGAGAACCACCTTGAAGGAAAGGCAATAAAAAAAAAATCTTGTAGTGGTGGAGAGTGAGGGAGAATTGGACAGTAGAGGAGGAGGTGCAGCGATATATCTCTTCCCCCTCCCCAGACCTTATTTTCCACAATGATTGGAGGCCCTCTGTAGATGATGAGGGAGGCAGCTGTGAGGGTGTAGAGGCTCTGCAGGTTCACAGCAAAGTCAACACGGCTGAATCCCTCTAAACCCTCACACCGCTCACCGCAGAGCAGCATGCCAAAATAAAGCAGAGTCTGCCTGTGCAGGAACGTGTGCTCGGCTTGTGTTTCCCTCTGCCTCTCTGAACACGTGTGTTCACAAGCCGCCACACTCGCTTCTAATCCAGAGCCATGTGGGGCTGAGTGTGTCTACGAATGTTCGCACTTTCTGAAGTCAAGCCCGGAGTTTGATATGCGAGAACACCTGTGGCATTCCCTGCTCCACAGGATGAATCCTGATGTCTGAACGCTCCTTCGCTGCAGGCCGGTTTTCACTGTTGATTCAGATTTTTCCTTTGGGTGGAGGGGTCAGCCATTATTGACATTAATGAGGATTTATCTGAAATATTGCTCCGTTTAGTCCAAACCTCAACCAGCCCTCTTTTCATTAAAGCCACAAGTCCTAAAATCTTCTGCTCTTTAATAAAACACTCTGATGAACAGTTTCTGTACATCTGCCTTTTAATTTAAAGAATAATAATAAAACTAAAGACGTTAAATACCCAAATTAAAGGCTTAGATTTAAAACATACGAGCAGTGATGGTACGGACATACCTTATACATAAATTTAACATCATGCTCAAAATCTTTTTTTGGGTTTTTTTAAACATTAAATCAGACCACATCTAAAAAAAAAACCCACAAAAGAAAAAAAATGAAGCATTTGCACATCGTTGAAAGTGAGCCACAAAAGCTAACTTTATATATATATATATGCATTGACTACAAGCGCTAAACATGCTTGTAGCGACAGTGGAGAGGAAAAACTCTCTTTTAACAGGAAGAAAACTCCAGCAGAACTAGCCTCACTGTGAGCGACCAACTGCTGAGGCGGAATGGGGTTCGAGGAGACAGAACTGTAAGTTTTGTTTTAAATTGTGGTTTTAATTGTTGGTTTCAATTGTTGGTTTTGAGAATTTTACACCACTTGGCGAGAGATGTGTTGCTGTGGGCCCTACAATTTATTCTTTATTTTTATTATTACTATTTATTATTACTTCTTATTATTATCTTTTGGTAATTGTTGGTTTTGTTTCAATTGTAGGATGTATTGCTGTAAGCCCTACAGTTTGTAAAATGTTTTATTATTATTATTGATGGCCTATATTTTTGTCTTTGTTTTTTTCTTCTTCTTTTGGTCTCTGTAGCACTTTGAGATTTCTTTGAAATGTAAGGTGCGTTACAAATAAAATCTATTATTATTATTATTAGAAGCAGACATAGAAAAGCAATTGTAAAAGGCGGCAAAGAGCTCTGAGCCAGCTCCCAACTGTTGTGGTTGACATAGCATAACCAAGTGACTGCAACGTCAGGAAAAAGGAAGATGAGAAACTAGAGAAATACCAGGGGCTCAGAGAAGAGCTGGAGAAAACCCGGTAGGTCAAGGCATCAGTTGTACCTATGGTGATTGGGGCCCTCGGGGCAGTGACCCCCAAACTTGAGAAGTGGTTACAGCAGATCCCTGGAAATACATAAGACATCTTGGACCAGATGAGTGCAGTTCTAGGAACAGCAAAGATACTGTGCAGAACCCTCAAGCTCCCTAACCTGACTCCGCCAGATGGATTTGCTCCCACATATCCATCTGGAAACCTTCCGCTGAAGTAATTTTTGGAAGGGGCGAATATAGTTGGTTAGCTGATTGGCCTATGTTGGTGATAGACGGGCCAAATAAACCAATCAGATCAACGAAGCATATGACGCATCAACAGAAGCCGCACACCAAGAAGAGGAGCCAATTGATAGATCAAACTCTTGCCTAAACCAGTCGGAGAAGAGCAAAACATCTTTTCCTCTGAGAAAAGCCTCCAGAGCAGTGTTTTGCTCTACTTTCAGTGAAGAAATACTCGCGAGATCAGGATGGTCTCACGAGGCTAGGACCCAGCAAGGAAAGTGGGGAAATTTTGAATGGCAACTACTGTAAAAACTGTGATAATGAAGTAAACATATTTGTCAGACATTGTGTCGTCCTGCAGGACACCTCACCACCTTAGCGCTGGTGGTTTAGCTTGGTTTATGCTTGAAGCAGCCGCGAGGTCCTACATTTTGTCATCTCATGCTTTTCCGCATGGACAGAATTTTAATATGGGGAGCAACTAGAAAAGTTTGTAACTACGGTGACGGATCCATTTGAAAAACATGGCGAAAAGCAGCTGCTGTTCGAGGGTTTGCAAATGTAAACATCTTTAGAAAATATCACCCCCTAGCCTCGTGAGACCATCCTGATCTCGAAGCCGAGCTTTCAAGGTTTCACTCGCTAATCAGTCTGGAGACTCTCCGCTGAAGAAAATTTGGAGCCGCTCACCAAACGAACGCCCAATCAGCGTTGGCTTTGAGGAGGTTTGAGGTGCTGACGCAAATCCAGCGCGGCGACAGTTCAGTCCAAAGAACATGGCATGCTTCAGCCGCATGAAACTTAAGCGTTAGCGTGGCTATCCAGCAAGTTTTATCGGAATTACAGAGTATTTTTCACTGAAAGAAGAGCAAACACTGCTCGGGAGGCTTTTCTCAGAGGAAAAGATGCTTTTGCTCTTCTTCGACTGGTTTCGCAAGAGTAGCCTGGCTGGTGGTTGTGTTTTCGTTGTCATTCTGTTAGTACGTCATATGCTTCATTGATCTGATTGGTTTGTTTGGCCCGTCTATCACCAATATAGGCCAGTACATCTAGCGAGTATTTTTCTGAACTGTCGTATTGCTTCCGATTTTGCGCCACACCTCAACCCGCCTCAAAGCCAACCCTGATTGGACGTTCGTTTGGTGAGCGGCTCCAAATTTTCTTTAACGGAGAGTCTCCAGACTGATTAGCGAAAGTAAAATCTTGAAAGCTCGGCAAGATCAGGATGGTCTCACAAGGCTAGAGGTTGGCTACGATGGTGGAAAAGAAGAGAAAGGTGGAGCTAAGGCAGGGTCATCTGAACCAAAGTCAGACATGGTGAGAACCTACTGGGCTTCATGCATCGATGGGTAGCAGGTTGACATCAAAGAAGGATAAACCTCTGATTGATGGGTGCGTAATTTCGTTTTTCCAGTTGAACTTCTGCCAAGGCATCATTAAACAGCAGATATCAGTTTCCTTATCCTTTACTGACCTTTATATATTACCTACAGCACAGACGGTTTTATACGTTGATGTTGAATAAACTGATTTGGAAAAGTGCTGCTTTGCTTTCTTTAATTATTATATACTTTATATTTATTTCAGGATTTTACTTTGAAATACTAGAATTTGCATATAACTCACTGTCTGATTAAACCAGATGTTATCAGTCAACCATTACTTAGCACTAGAGAAGCCATTTTATTGAGTACTTTTTCCCTGAGTAATTTCTCAGATGATCACTTTCCGCGCTTAATTGAGTTAATTAAGCGCTCCTGGTACTTGAGTAAAATCTTTGGCTTCTCTACCCACTTCTGCTCAAGTAAGTACTTTTCCTCAAGTAAAAGTACGACCCACCTCACCTTAAATGTTGACACATTTAGAGGGAATAATACATCAACTTTCTATGAACTACAAACTTAACTCTGAGGATGTTCAGTAAAGGCCAAGTCATTGTGCATTTATGAAGCTTTTTCTTTGTTTCATTTGTTCATTCATCCAGAGAGCCAAGATGGCCGTAGGTTCCATCCTCAGCCAAAGATAAATAAAAAAAAAATTCACATCCATCTCCAGCTGTAAAGTCAGTAGAAAAAAAACAAAAGCAAAGCTAAAGAATATTTGAAAGTATAATTTGGTCTCATGGGCAGAGACTCTATCAGACTGCTTTACGCTGTGAGACGTTGTCTTTGGTTTTGGAATATTTGCAGCGGTTGCAAATGGAGATATTGACCCGTCGAATCTTCCCTCCGGGTCAGAGCAGTAAGCTCTGCGGATCCGCTCACCGTAAACAGACAAGACACCCGGTCTGATTGGAGACAAGCAGCTTCTCTCTAATCAGCCCTACAGCCTCTCCAGGGCCTCTGTTTCCAAGGCAGCCGTGTGCTATTCGCACCGTTTCACTCTGTTACCGAAATAGACCAGATAACATTGTCAGTGAAGCATAGAAGAATAGAATATCTGCTTTGAAGGGTACTAGATGACATGCTGGATAGCATTTTTCAATTATTTGTTGTTCAGGCTGATTGTTGAAGAGATATCTCAACTACTGCGTGTCAGATGGCCGTGAAATACAGAATAAGTAGAAAGAGCAAACAGTGTACACCGCATTTCTTGCAATATTAAGATGATATTTGTTGATCAGAAAAGTAGTGGTTCTTCTTTAAAGGATTCTTGTTTTTTTTTTTTGGTGGCTAAAATATTTGTCATACAGTTAAATTAGATTAGATTAGAATTCAACTTTATTGTCATTACACAGGTACAGGTAAAAAGCAACAAAATGCAGTTTAGGTCTAACCAGAAGTGCTATAGCAGCAAGTGCAAGGATAAATACATGTTTCTATAAATACAGGACATGGGTTCTACTGAATAAGTATAGAGATGAATACCATTATAAATGAGGTAAAAGTGGAAAAAAAGTTTTTTTAACCATCCTACGATTCCACCAGTCTCCACGGGCCGGGGTTGGTGGATTCCCGGATAAGCCAACTTGAAAGAGGGAGGATTTGCACCATTGAACTTCTGGCCAGCGAAAAAACATGTAATGCTTAGCCAACATTTTGGAAGAAGAATTTTTTCAAGATGAGAAGCTTTGGATAATAGCTGGCGTTGCTTGACAAACACCAGACCACAGCACCACAGGACGATCAATGCAGCGATACCGCTGCGTGGCGTACAAACGCTAGAGATGGCGTGAGTGTTCTTTGACAAACATGGATGCCTCCAGTAAAGCACATTCAAATATTAAACTTACATTTGATTAAAAAAATTAGAATTTATTGAACAGTATGTAATAGTTCTTCATATTTAAAATTACTCAAGAAGTTTGAATTCTGAATATGACCGGAAAAACTTTTTCCTTTAAAGCGCTACAACCCAGTAGCGTTAATTTTAGCAGCCATTTTTAGAAATTTGGATTTCACATTTGGTTGACATCATCCCATTTTTTTTAGTCTAGTTTTGAGGAACATTTATAGGTCAGAGCATTTTAGTCTTTTATTTATTTTAGTCCAAGAAAACATAATTTTTACTATTAGTTTAGTTTTAGTCAACAAAAACTGGTCAACATTTTAGTCTAGTCCACCAAATAAAGACATTGGGAGTTTGCGTCCCAATCCCTGCAGTGGTTCCCCTAGCAATGGCTATTTTGTGTATGAAAATCCTAGGTCCAAAAGTTGTTCTGAATTATGTGTGGCATATTATTTTTATTTTTATTTGTCTTATCCTGATAATAAATAGTTTCAGTTGGTTTTATCATTTAGCATTCATGTGTGGCAGCTGCCGGAGGTGTTTTCTGTTAACTATAGTTCACTTGCAGCTTCTAGATTACCTTAAAACGTTTGTCTGCTTTAATCAGAACTTGCGAATTTAACTGGAAACTATAGTTGCCCGGCCAGTATAACATATCTAAGTTAGCATAAATTTAACTTCACATTCAGTTCTATCAACAAGTGGCTATGGTGGCTACGTGCTAACAAGCTAACGTAACGTAGCCAGCCTGGATACTAAATGCTCTATGAAAGTTAGCCAACATTGGTTAGTTTATCATTGGGACATTATAGCCGTTGATTTAATGTTACATTATAAACAACCACCACCAGCTCACTTCTGTTAACTTACCGTAATGTCTTTCTGGTGAACTGCGACGTGTCTCTTCAGGTTTGTTGTGTTTTTTCCAGCTACCATGTGGCCACAATCCTTCCCTTCCACTAAAATCAAGCATTTGGTTTTGTTGTTTTTACTTTTAACCTGTTGCCGCCTCACCTCTGTGTCGCCCGCCCGCTCCAGGTTTTGAAAGTCAGTGTGGCTGAGGAGAAAGGATTTGAAAAAACATAAAATATTATGTATTTTTCGTCTCGTCTTTGTTTCGTGAACTTAAAACGTCCATAGATTTTAGCCCCAGTCTTTATTTTACCGAACTGCATTTTCCGTGGACTCGTCTTTTTTAGTCCACGAAAATTATTTCCTGATTTACTCCCAGTTATTGTTTTTTAGTGGGGATTTTCGTCAGGTACAAATACTTAGATTACTGTACAAAAGGAGGAAAAGGTGCAGAGTATATATATAGAGCATCCAGATATATGGAAGGCTGTATATGGTAAAACATGGATACTTAAAAAGGAGATTTAACGAGCTTATATATGCGTTACCCAGAGATTAAAGTAACGAGTACAAGTACTTTGTTACTGTATACTCAAAGTAGATTTTCTGATATTTTTACTTTACTTTACTACTTATTTATTTTTTATAGTGACTTTTAGCCCTACTCCTTACATTTTACACCAAAATATCTGTACTTTCTACTCCTTACATTTTAAAAATTGTATGGCGTTAACTTTAGTTTTGAATCATTTCAATGGAGTTACCGTTATTATTTCTTCACGTCATCAATACAGAATTCAATCCCTAATTGGATGGGGAATCTACGTTGCATTTGGTAGCACCACTACAAGATGAATGGAAAGGAATTGGCGGTATTCATTGGCGGCAAATCATTGCAACGTAGAGGTGAAAGCGTTAGCATAGTAGCATGGAGCGGCCGAGATGATTTGAAAATGAACACTATGAGAGATCTAGTCCTACGTAGCGGAGCATCCATTTTAAAAATGTAGAGCTTAGCGGCATGAAAAAGTAGGACACTACTTTTTACTTTTTATACTTTAAGAAGTAAAAATTGCACTTTTAAGTAAATGTACTTTTGTTTACTTTTTACTTGAGTAAAGAAGAAGTTTAATCAGTACTTCCCACTTTTACCAGAGTATTTTTTAACACAGAGAATATCTGTACTTTTACTCTCAGAATGCAGGAGAGTATCACTATATTGCCATCTCTGTTTTATTAGCAAGTGGCGGATGATTTTAGATACCGTCTCAAAACTGTCTAGCATTAGTGAAAGTTGTGCAGGTTTACTTCATCTGAAATATTTGTGATAAGTTTTCGTTAATGAAGTGTACACTACACCCAAGCTTCCTAGGTCATACGCCGAGTATACCTACAGATAGAGTGGTTCCTAGGTGTTTATTGCTTTTTCTTCTTCAGTCTTTTCTTTATTTTTTGTAAAACAAAACAGAAGATCTGCAGCGTAAAGCTCACATTCAGACAGAAGAGGCTTGTGACATTGAAGAACTGTTAATCAAAAACTGCATTAGTTTTACAAGTATTACCTTGTAGCCTCTTCTTCATACATTTTTGTTCTTTTATTTAAGTAAAAGCATTAAGATGTCTCATCTTTTTTACTTTCCTCTGTATTGATCTACGTCAGTAAAATCTGAAAAGATTTAAAAGTCCTCTGGAAGCACTTCTTCTTCTTCCAGCTTTTTTAGCACTCATGCAAAGAAAAGAACCATATGCACAATATTTGCAACAGTTTTAAAAATGATTTATGATTCTGGTTTAAATGTGTCAAGATGCTTTTATTTTTTTTCCAAATGCAATGGAGAAAATTTGCAGAACTTTTATTGTTCATATAGTTGTGAGACATCTGTATTTCGGTATGGGAGTCCCTGAAAAGCCACGAGGGGAGGGGTTGTCAAGTGTTCCTGATTAAAAAGGACTATAAAGCTGAAAACACTCAACATAAATGTTTCTAATTGTGGCTCTATTTCTGCCCCCTGACTTCATCCAGTGAGGCGTAATAACACTGTTTCTGTATCCACCTCAACGGTACAAGCAAAAAAAAAAAGAAAGCCATCATGGGCACTCATCTCTCCACCCTCAATCGTTTACGCTTCACTGCCAAGTCAGAGGTCTAATTATGCATTTGAGCAGGAGAGTTTAATTTGTGCTTTTCATTTGGAGTGATTGGCACTCGCATAAGTTATGCTGAATGCTGTTTAACTACAGAGGACGCAGGCGGTATTCACCGTGCTCCATCACAGAGGTTATTCCCTCCGCTCTTACACACATGCTACATTATTTCCCTGATTTTTCGGACTAAAGAGCCTCTTCTTTCATTTAGATGCTGCTTTTCTCCGACAGAATAATCCTATATAACGCAGTGAATGTTGCAGGAGTGATTTTTCATGAAAATCATTATAGCTCAGGAAAGAGACAATGAATCCTAAGCCTTGTTGTTCGCAAAATATCATTGTTAGAAAAATATGTGGCAAATTTTTTATTTTATAGATAATAAATAATAATAATAAGTACAGCAAGTACGCTGTGTTCCGAATATATTAATGCAAGGGAAACAAACATTTTACATTTAACAGGCTTGTAAAGTACAGATATGGTTTAATGAAGTTGAAAAATAAAGTTACTTTTAGGATTTAAAATTAATTAACGGTTTTATAGCTTGTGCACATTTACCAGAAGATTCAGAACTTACATGCTTGTTCAGCTCCTGTTATGGCCCCGTGTATGTCTAGGGAAGCGGGGGCATAAACATATAGGCAGAAACCGGTAAGTTCTTATAAAGTTGTTATTTAATTGATTACAAGAGGTCCAAGCAATAAACAAACAAAAGGAGGTGATTCTTACTAAAAAACACAGAGAGCACAGCACTCACTACACCTAAAGTAACTAACAAAGAAAAAAACTCAGTGATGCAATCAGTCCTGGCCGTACCTCCACCCTCTTTCTAGCATCAAGCCAGTAAAGGATGCACATTAGCCAAACACAAAAAAAAAATACTTGACACAAGCTAAGTAGCACAAACCCCAAATGGGTAACCAAAAAGATAAGTGAGCTACTGTTGGGATCCGGAGGATTGCCCACCAGAGGGCGCCATGGATCCCTTCCTGAAGGCTTGCTCACCTGCAACACCTGTAAATCTGCTCATCAAGAGGACCTGAGTGAAAAAAGAGAGTCCAACTAGTTCTATGCCAGAGTGTTTGCCGGTTATGGCTAAATCTGTCATGAAACCAGAAACCCAGCAAGTTTCTCTGTTGGAAATCTGTTTGTCCTGCAGTCTCTGAGGAATGGGTGAACAAACATGTCCAAGACTCTGCTCTGCCTGCTCTCTGGAGTTCTGTAAGGGAAGCGCTCCAAACCTGGTGATGCGGCAAATGCCACGCTAGCTGGAGCCTCCCGCAAGCCCTCAGCCTGCCGTCAGCCTCTGGACCTACACCACTACCCCTCTCAGCAGATCCGCTCCACCCCCTGAACCCGTGACCCTCTCTGACCAGATTTTGCCTGAACCCTGAACCTGAACTCTGTTATCCATTTTAATGAATAAACCTTTGAAGTTTTCCCAGTCTATGAGTGTGTTCTGCATATGGGCTAGAATCCTAAAACCCATCATGACAGCTACTCCACTATACAAACAAGCTGCTAACCAGCAATGTTTGGTTCACACGAGGCACGCAAGTCAACTGGCTGCGACAAGCTGCCTCAATCAACAGGTGAGGTTTCGTTATGAGCAGGAGGTGATTGCAGGTGGTGACGAGCCATTGGTTGAAGGTGGAACGGAGGGAGCCAATGGATGGGATTGAAGTCAGATCCCCAGAAACCAGGAAGTAGGCGGGTCTTCCACAGGGCCATGCAGCCTACTTAGTAAAGGTGAGAAAGAGGGAGAATAAAGAAATTCAAAGAGAATAGAGAATAAAGGGAAAACACAAATATGACGGCAACAGCCGTAACAGCTCCGAATCCCAATTCGGAGCTGAACTTTCCGCGAGTTGCAGATCTCTGCTTAGCCGATCAGCCTCTGGTTCGCTACACAGCCTCTCAGAGATTCAAGCCGTCATGCCAGCGCTCAATCAGCGCAACGCCCAGCTGACTGTCACTTCCCACCACCCTGCAGACTGATCGGCTGAGCCCTCCCTAACCCTCCACCAACCAGCCACCTTCCCCACGGCAAACGCCTCTGTTTCCCACCTATGGACCTCTGCAGCCTCGCTCACTCCTCCCTGTGGGTCGTTGATGTCTCACACGGCAAGCCTTTTAGCGCTGTCGTTCTAATCGTGCACATACTCCCATTAACTCTCGCTCCCTTCATTTCCAGACGCTCTGAAGACACTCTGCGTTTCATCTTTGTCATATACTATCTTAAATCTGCCCTACCTGTCTCCCTATTGTGTTCTGTATGTGGGTCAGTAAACTGGTGCTGCCATTCTCAACTTAGTCCCGCTTCTACAACGCTTTGAGGTCGGAAAGTTCGGTCTGGCATTGCTTCAGTAGTAGCGCCGGTTATGCTCGCAGAATGAGAATGTATTTGGCCGGGCCAGTCAAATTGTCAGGCCGCGGGCTTCTTATACCGATGAGGGACATATGATCAACAATAAGCGTAATCCCAACCACGTGACCAAAACGGCGCTTGGCTGACAACAACAATGGCTGCAGCTGGAGAGTTGAGGTGAGGTAGATTCTGGTATTAGGTCTGTTCTGGAAGATATCGACAGCAAATTAATTTTAAAAGAGAAACAGAGAAGCTCGCGATCAAGGCTCATCTTCTTATTCTAGAAGTGCAACTGCCGCATTTATTTGTTGACGGCAGCTATCGCGTCCAAGCTAACATAAAAAATTAAGCACTCCGTTGCTCTTATTGGTTGTAAGTCTCCAATTGAGTGCAGGGCATTTTTTTTCCTGGTTCTTTTGAACTATGCCTTACCATGCACAGCTCATGGAGCAGCTCAGACTCAGATTCTGACTAGGGTCTTTCACAGGCTTGTAAAATACAGTACCAGGTCCTTAGTGGCCCAAAAAGGAATTGAGCAGTCGTATTTAAGCTAAATTATTTTCCTGACGTCACGTGAAACACGTCACTGATAATGCATCATGCAATCATCTGAATAGAGTGTTACCATTTTCCCAGTGCCATTCAGAGAGTTCCTAAATGATTAATTTTACGATTCCATCTGTTTTTTACAATAATAGATAAAGTGGTCAAAGTGTTTCAGAAAAGTCATGTAATTAGATTAGTTTCCGCAATACATAGTTAAATCAAAGTGAAAGATGTAAAATCATCCAATTAAACCATTAAACAAAACTGTTTTCACAGCCAAAGAATCCATTAGAAGTCATTTTTTCTTAAAAATAAGGTGCATTTTCTTGAATTGAGGAGGTAAAACTGATTCTGTTCTGGATGAAGACAATTTGCTTTTAAATAAGAAAACACTTCGTCTTATGGCATTAAAGATTTATCTAACTTTATTTAGAAAGAAAATACAATTCCTATTGGCAAATCATCTCTTATTTACCTACTCAAATTAAGATAAATACACTTAATTTAGGAAATTTTTCCTTACTTCTAGATGTTTTTTCCAGTGTAAGTGCAAACTTGTTTGTGAAAAGTGAAAAAGTGAAGCCTCACTCGAGCAAGCGAACGTGACACTTTCACATGTCTTCAGTCAACCTATGGCTTTACTTCATGTCGAGTTCTTTCAAATAAAATTGAATGTGAACGTCATAAATTTAATACTATAAAATTAATAGATCTACATTCCCTAGAGATCGATTTTTCCAAAAATGTAAAGGAATGATTCAAAAGCGATTAAATCGATTTTTAAATACCAAGCCCTAATCCTGAGATAACATAAACATGTTGCATAAGCAAAAATGCAGATCAACCTTCAAAGACGCCAAATGGTTTGGGAATGACAACATTTACTGCGTCACAAAATCCTTTTTTCTTTCTTGTAAAGTTTCTTAAAGACGAGTATAAATTAAACAAACTGAAATAGAATAAAAACTATGATGAATATCTTAGAATAGATATGGTTTAACACTCAGCGTCTACAAACCTTCACTGCAGGTTCCCTCCACCTGCCCATTTTCCCTCTGATGGGAGAGCTAACAGTGCCTCTTCTATCTCAGAGCTTTTCTTTCAGTTCCTCACTCCTCTTTCAGACATTTCTCCTGCCTCCTTTTTTCCCCTCAAACTCTCCCAGCCTGAAAGCTGCAGCTCTCAACAATTCCCTTCCTCTGGTCTGAAGCAGATCCCCATGTGGTCAAACACATTACAGCAGAGCTCCGCCTGTTTCTGGCTGCTTATTACCCACGCCAATATGTTTTCATTTTAGGTGCACAGAAACTCTCACTCACAAATAATTCCCTGATTAAACAATTTGTAAAAGGGAGTAGGCGACCAGATGTTAGCAACAGAAAATTGCTGCTCTAAGGGTTTGGAGAAGCACCTTCAGCTCTTTGTAATCGCACACGCATGTCTGTTATGATTATATTTAACACTATGCAGCTCTGACTCCATAAACTCCTTCTATGAAGTAATACTGGTGAGTTAATTCTGAGACATCAGTCAGTCTTAATGTGCGGAAACTAAAACATCCAAAGCAGAATTTAGAGAGGAAAAGGAAAGCTTGTCTGCTGTGCGATGGACTGGCCTCTCAACCCCGGAGAATGACATAATAGTAAATTGGTAAAATATAAACAATAAAATGCTGTACTGTAGAGAGTTTTAACAATATAAAGCTGTGCACCTGGAGAATAAATAACCAATATTCAGCTATCGGCATTTTTTACAGTAATGAATATTTTAAAATAACAGCAACATCAGAGATGTTATTTAACTGACTTAGGTTTCTATCATTAAATTTGCTTTTATTTGTTTATGCTCCCGGTGGTTGGAACCTTTATTCCACTCTGGATTCACATGAGTGTTGTCTTTGTTCACTTTAGAAAAAAATATAACAAAGGATTTATAATTTTTGGTTGAATTATCAGTTTTCATGTTACACAAATAAAATAAAATAAATTCTTTTTTGGAAGTGCTTTGGAGATATAAATATATGTGTGCTACTTCAATGCAAACACATGTTGTAAACAATGGCTTAGTGAAACACAGAATCGTTATTCATGTTAAATAAAAAAACAGGCCTTCTGCTGCAGCATTGCATGCCTCATGTGAAATGTTTTAATTTAGTTTAATTCTTGAAGAGGAACTCTGAATTAGCAGACAACCAAAAGAAGAGGCTGTGTGCAAAACTGTTTCTCTTTCAACAGTTTGGAAACAGGAGACTGCTGCAACTATGTAGAGATATAGAAAAAAATACAAATCTTTTATTGCTGCCAGAGCTTTTTTAATAAAATAATGCTTTGATTTTATCTGAGTCGGAGTTTTTGCTGCTGGACAGCCTCTCAGTTGGACAGATATTTATATACGAAGCATAAAAAGACCTTTGACCTCTTCTTCCAACTGCCTGACATTACATCACACTAAATGTTTCCTGTTTTGGGTACCAAGGGATAACATTTGATAATAAATGTAAAGAAAATCTAATAAATCTTTAAATTCATAAAGTCATTAACTAGAATTACTAAACCTTGAAATAAATTGGACAGGTTTAGAGGGCTTTGCTGATTTTTGGTTATAGACATTATTTGAGTTAAATAGAGACACATGTGGAAAAGTTTTAACGCATATGTGTCAAACTTCAGTTCAGTTCCCAGAGTTTTTGGACGTGCCTCTGATCCAAATAATTAGGTCATGAGCGGAGCTTGATTGCATGCTGAGGAGGTAATTCAAGTATGTTGGACCAGGAACACATCTAGACCTGAGTTTGGCACTCCGGTTTTAAGGCACCAGGTTTAACATTCCACTTCCTCTTGTGACATTATGAGATGTCAAAAAAATCAGTCAGGATATCCAGAAGAGTAACGTGGTCAGATTGGTCTATTTCGGTACTGATTCCATTTAAAGGGGATCTAATGATCAACCAGCTAATCCCCGCAGTGGGGGTCGGGATCCCCTCAGAGGTCACAGGATGTTTTCCCCAATCAATGTGATGTAATCTCTAAGGAGGAATATTTTTAAATACATAAAATGTCAAAAAGTGCATAATTAGAAAATTTATAAATTTATCTAGAAACACGATTTGACTATTAAAAATACCACGTAAAAAATTAAAATGATAAATTCATAACAAATGTAATTTTCATAATAAATGTATTAGAAAAACTAAATATTTTTAAGTGCCAAAAATGTTTAGTGTATTATATATATATATATATATATATAT
>JAGKQL010000062.1:27228915-27246859 GCA_018398635.1 Cyprinodon brontotheroides
GTTTCTAATATTCATTTTGTGTATATATCAACATTAAAACATGTTTGTTTTTTTGTAATTCAAACAAGTTTAAGTTTACACTGGAAAAAACCAAAATCTAGATAAGTCATTTTTCTTCAAAAATTGGGTGCATTTGTTCTTGAATTCAAAAGGTAAAAAGACATATTTTGCCAATGGAACAAGAAAATTTACTTTTAAAATAAGAAAACACACTTACATTGTGTCTTATTTCAAGTGCATTTTATCTAAATATCTTTTTTTAAGAGTAAAAATACTCATTCCATTGGCAAATCACCTCATTCATCTACTCAAATTAAGAATAAATACACTTAATTTAAGAAATTTTTACTTATTTCTAGATAATTTTTCCAGTGCGGAGTTAAATCTTTTAGTCTAATCTTCCCTGCTGACCCAGACCGTACAAAAGTTATGAGAGAAACCAAGTGTGTGCTGCCTAAAGGCAGCCTGACGTGCCCAGGCAGAGCTCCCCTTGCAAGGAGACTGGTGTTTAATCAAGCCCCTGGATTCAATTCCCGTAAGGCCCTTGTTCTCCTGACCTCTCCCATTTGTGGAGGCCTTAGCTCGCAGCACACCCCCCCCATCCTGGACCAACGTTGGTCAGGCGTACTACAGCTTTTGCATGAGTGTGAGTTTAGCTGACACTGCTTGGCCACAGAAAATACTTTTCTAACTCAGAAATGATCAATGGTTCTACGGTGGAGACAAAGACAACAGCTGAGGATCAAGGGCAGGCATCCAATTTAGCTCTTAGTCCCTTTAACAAATCAACAGAAACGTAATATTACACACAACCCAATGCCCTAATTTAATGAAACTCCAGGTTTGGCTCTTGGAGCAGCAGAGACATTCTTTAGCCAGAACCACAAATATTCCTTTAATGGTTCTTGTCCGTCACCGAGTGATCCGGAAAGCCATGAAGCCCAAAGCGGTCAATTGTACCTCCGCTCCTCATCACGCCTTGACCACAGAGAACATCTTATCGGAGCTGCGTCTGCTGCCGATCTGAGGCCCGGCTGACGGATCGAGCCGAGCAGTCAGGGATTGACTTTTAAGCAGATCCATATCGAGGTGATTGAAGGAGTTTGGGGCTTTGGCTGGCAACTGAGAGCACGGCTGCCGGTGTTATTGCAAGTGGAGACGGTGACACGATAGCCGCGGTGATGGATACGCAGGCGGAGAGATCCCAGAAGAAAAAGATCAACGAGAAAATGGAAAGAAGACGGAAGAACGGGGAAACAGGACGGAGGTGATAAAGTGAAGGGTTCATATGTGTGGAGTGATTTAGGTTGCGTCGGGCGTGACGTTTATTGCATGTAAAATGGATGTCAGTCATTACGGCCTGAAGTGAAGCCCTTCTTTAGAGCCACTGATCAAGTGGACAGAAAGAACATAATTATCTCTGAAGTGAAAGTGCATTAACTGTGACATCAATCAATGCAATTATCATTCAACAAAGGGAAGTAAATAAGGCTTTTCAGATGAGAGATGGAAACAGAAGGCGACGCTTCTGTCAGTGATCACTAAAATCAGTAAAAGTGGGTTAGATCCAGTTTTTATAAATGAAATCAAATTAACAACATGAATAAAATAGAAAATCACTTTACTGTCCCACAACGGGGAAATTCTGTTGTTTACAGCAGCAGAAATATTATAGAAAAAATGGTCACACAAATATGGACCTTAGAAAAATGTATAAGAATAACATAACAGTGAAGAGTTACAAGATAAAAAATAAAATACTGTAAAGTGTTTTAAAATGTACACATTTGTTGTATTTTTGTACGTTTAAACTGTAATGTTGAGAAATATTTTTTATTCTTCTATTAAGATTTCTGAGAATGGGATTTTATGTATTCTGTCTGTATGGAGTGAATTTTGTTCCATCATTGATGCAAGGAAAGAAAATTTTTTAAATGGAAACAAAACACATTTTGTAAACTGAAATGTTAGCAAAATGCAGCAAAGGGATAAAACTTATCCCTGACTGTGAGAGAAAAGAGACTCTGATAGAAAATACCGGTGACCTAGAGCATCAGTAACTTTCAGGACTTCAGTGAGCACCCCTCACCCCTTTGATCCATATATATATATATATATATATATATATATATATATATATATATATATATATATATATATATATTAGAGCTGCAACAAGGAATCTATGAAATTGATAAAATCTACTTTTAAAAGCGTTTGGCAACTAATTTCATCATCGCATTAGTTGTAACGCCAGCGACACGCGTCATCCGCCGCCGTCGTTTCACTGCCGCTTGACTGAAAGAGGAAAAAAAATATGGCAGAGCCAGCCATCCGGTGAGCAAACACAGTTTTCAAAAGGCAATAACGTCAACTGTTCTAATGACCGATACCGCTGGACACACACTTAGAGCAAACCCAGCCCTTAGCCATAAAAGATTACCTCTATTGCAATGTTTTCATGTTGTTTTTATATCAAACTTTTGCAAAAAATTAATTAAGCATAGCTACGGAAGCACCACTGTTAAGTATGAGGATAAAAAGTGCCAAAATTAATTAAATAAATAACAGCATTAAATAAATAATTAAAATGTGTCAATAATTAATTAAATGTGGCCACGCCACTAATATAAAGTGCCACAATTAAATAAATAAATAGCAGCGAAAAACAATTAATTAAATGTGTAATTCATTAAATGAATAAGTGAATTAAATATGTAATTCATTAATTATATTTATAAAATACGCCTTCATTTTATTAAAAACAAATATATATAATTATTTCAGTGTGCATTTAATTATTTCATGGCCCTGTGTCGCAAGTGCATCAAAACCATTAAAAGTATCTCTGTCAAACTCACCCATCAAAGTTAGTGGGCGGTTATCTAACACCTGATTGGTCACCCTGCACATTAATTAGGCTGTCAGCATCGATTACAGAGAGACTGTGATCCACAGGTAGTAGAACATACTCTGATACAGTATTTACTCGACCTTCAAGGCGTTAACCCGGCGTAATCGGGGGGTTATTCCACATTTTAATTAATTATTGACACTTTTAATTATTTATTTATTGCTGTATTTATTTATTTATTTAATTTTTGACACAGGACTTTATCCAATAATGTGATGATGCAGCAACCTGAAGTTGAAAACTCGTTTGGAGCCTTCGATGGCAGTGAAGAGAGCTGATCAGCAGGGTGAGCTGCCCATGTTTGTTTCATTTTAAAGTGGGGAAACGTAACGTTAGTTTCTCAGGTAGCTCATCTGTTGATGCTTTCCTTTACCGTGGTTAGTAGGTTACAGACAGTGACAATGGTGGCTAATTATTTTACTTTTAATTTCATTTGAATTAGCTTAAGCAGCGCTTATATTTACTTTATAAATAAATTAACTTGCAAATTATGAGGGTTAAGTTTTTTTAAAGTTTAAATCTTCCAAGTGTGCTAGAAGGATTTAAACGTTTATTTGTTTTCTATATTTATAGTATTATTAAGCAAGTGTTATTGTTGAAACAAATTCTGTTATTGAGTTTTGTTGTTTGGATATATTTATCCTATTGTTTGAACCCCTTAGGGGCTTTAAAAAAGAAAAAATGCCTGTCTTTGCTTGCGCTTTATGAAACAAAGTAGCCTATATTTTGTGGATGTACAGCTACATTTATCATGTAAGTTTGTGTAGTTTTAACACAAACATTTATTTTTTCATATTGCGACAGCCAGTTACAGAGCAAACTGTACTTGTGTGCCTGTTTGCTCTGTCTAAAATGTTAATTTTGGAATAAAGAGGTTAATATTAAAAATATTTTTTGTCTGACTGATTAATCGAAAAATTAATCGGCACTCCCTAATAATATATATATATATATATATATATATATATATATATATATATATATATATATATGCATATATATATATATATATATATTATGTAAGGAACAAGCTATCCTGCCTGCAGCTATCGACACCCATAGCACCTTAATTTCCAAAAAAAGGGCGTGACTGCAGATCCTTTTTGAGACATTAAGCAACCTTTGGTTTAGATGTAAATGGCAGCTTTAAATACAGACTGAGAGCCCCAGAGCGTAACATTTCCTCCTATCTAGGGATTGATTAAATTAAGCCAAGAGGAGCCCTGGTTCCTTGCAGTTAACTACTTAATAACTATTACAGAAGCGGTAAAAATGCAATGATATAAACCTCCTGTTCGAGTTTAAAATTTCTCTCAGGAAGTTCTATTAACCACAGTTTACCTGAAGACATTCCACAACTGCCGTTTTCTACAGCTGGCGTTTTTAATAACAATAGCATGAAGTTATTACTATTTCCTGCATAGCTAATCATACACTGAGAGATTTTCTTTTGGTTCATGTATATTTATTTTAGCTAATTTATCAATGGAGGTGAGTGACATATTGTTTAGACATTATTATTATTATCTGAATTTACTGCAGCTCTGCTGATTAAATAACAACCAGAAAATGATATAACTTTGGCCTATTCTTTCTGCCTCGAGGGAAAACTTTAAAAAAAATCAGTTAAAACAATGAAAACACAGAAAATCTCTCAGGATTAAAATTTCTGAAAGAAATAGACAGTTTTTTGCAGTGCAGAGAGCTCGACTGCCTTGCTAGTTTACATAAAGGTAAAACACGTAAGGCTAACAGGTTCGTCCCATTTTGCTGCCGTAACCATAGATGATGAGGAAACAAGGTGAGTGGAACTCTGCCTATGAAGGTATAATTAATTCATTTTAAGCCATGAGAAAGATTTCATTTTTGAAACATTTCTTTTGTTCAATTTGGCATGTAGGTATTTATGTAAACAATAACAGATTTTTCCTAATATTATTTTTAAAAAAGTATCAGTTTTGTTATGTTTTTTAATCAGAATCAGAAATACTTTAATAATCCCAGAGGGAAATTACTTTTGTTACACGCTCCAGTTACAGTTTCATATAATATATACACACATCCAACTATACAATATAATAAAGATAAAAAAAAATAAGAATAAAAAGAGTTTTAATTAGGGATGCACGATATTGGGATTTTGGCCGATATCCGATATGCTGATATTTTAAAACTCATGTAGCTGATAACCGATATCGATACCGATGATGTTAAAGCTGGACAAAAATAAGTAGTCATTGAAAATAGCAGTTTTGTTATCCATTTCTGACACTTTGAAAAATAATATACTTCAAATATATTTTCATATGCTGATATCAGATAGATTTTGAAAAACGCGGTATCGCATCTATTTTACTTTCAAAATCTCGTGAAATTTCATCGCTCTGTTACAAACTCTCGTGATATTTTGCAAATTCTCTGTGAGATTTTGTTAGTAAAATAGATCGATACCGCTGGCCAATATATCAACATATAAAAAATATGGCAACATTTGGTGAATTTTCGGGATTTTCAAAGCATAACGCATGACATATAGCAATATTTCATCAGTAAAAAGAGATTGATATGGTGTTTTTAAATGGCAATATATCAGCATAACAAGATATTGGGATATTTTTAATGTGTCAATATTTTTTCCCTCGTTCTTTTAGAAGTTTTTAAGTCTGTAAAAAAGAAGTTTTTGAGGAAGAAGAAGAAGTAGTACTTTTTTTAGACTTTAGAAACTCAGAAGCTGATCAAATATCGGGTTAAATATCGGTGGGGTGGCCGATGTCCTGATATTCAGTTTTAAGGCCGCATACCGATAGGGGCCGACATTATATCGCATCCCTAATTTTAATATATACACATATATAGCTCTTCTGTATATATATCTCTGCACGTATATCTATGCATATGTAAAAACAAAATCCAAATAAAGTGAAAATTCAAGTAAAGTGATATAAATCCAAGTAATTAATACGGGGAGGGGGGGTCTGGGGGCTTAATGCTTAATGCATTAAGCATTAAGGATTAAAAAAACTAATTTTAAAATGACAAAAATTTTGCACAAATTCCCATTAATTTAAAACATTTTTTAAGTACTGCAACTCTGAATAACTAGAGAAAATAATGTCAATATAATCTGCTTAGTAGAACATAATATATTAGTGAATTATCTCTAGAAAATATCAATTAAAACACATTTAGTACACATGAGGTGTGAGATTTACCGTCTCCTGTGGGATTTTGGAGCTGCAGAGATCAGCTGTAACATTCTAACCCCACTGTTAGGACGGACACCCTTAAATTAGCTCTGACCTTTTATAGCAGGGACAGAGAAAACATCTGGCCGTTCCTTAGAGAGTCGAGTATCGCAGTGTTAGCGGTAAATCTTTTGGGAAATGGGGATCATAGGGTAGTGTCCCTGGATTGATTCCCAAGGTTGCATCAGACCAAAAGAGATTTACCTCTGAGGAATTTTTAGCTCTGGTAAAAAAAAATTTTCTGCGTTTTATCAACTGTTTCCTAAATGCTTGGTCAAAAACTCCCTGGACTCATTTAGAAATGATGATGAACAGGAGGAGAGGAATGGCTGTTAATAATGTAAATATGCAACAGAGAATTACATGATAGAAATCAATTATCATTTATTAAATATCTTGGAATCCTTCATATTCTGCTCATTCACACACTATTGGCTCATTTCAGTTCTTTATATTGTTTATATTACTTCTGGTAGCTAATTTGTTGAGAAACACCTTCCCACTTTGGAAAGGATCATTTGAACAACGAACCAAAGTCTTCAGACTGCTCGAAATCTAAGTTAGCCTGGTGAATAATCCCACAGCTGTGTTAATTAAAACATACTGTCTGCAAAGTTCTTCACTGAGTTTATAGAAGGAACTTGGAGGAATGAGTCAGATGAGACAGGAGCATCCTGAAAGAAACATCTAGCCTTTTAGCAACGCTGTTCATCTACAGATCCAAGCTTTCCTGAATGCTGGAGACTCAACCACTTTCCAGAATGGAAATTACAGGTCTGGCAAAGTTAGAGAAAGGATTTTCAGCTAAACAGTTTTGGGTTTTTATGATTTCTGACAGCCATCAAAAAACGTGTCAATATTCCTCCATACTGCTCGTCCAATGTATTCCAAGTGTCCTGAGTGGGTGTAGAAGGCCCAGAAGTTACCTCTAAACTAAGTCATTTAGAATGTTTTTAGAGCATAAACAGTAGTGTATAGGATTTCCTGAAAGCTACGGAAACCGCTGCAGGGCAAACCAGTGTAAAAGTGCGCATTTGACACGCTTTTTTGTTGACTTTATGGACCTTTCTGCCTCGGGCGCCATAGACCTCCATTATTTAAATGTCAGCAGACAGCAAGAAGCCTCCCAGATCTCCAGATGCATTTGAGATATCAAAAAAGTACTCCAGAGTGTTGTTCAGCATGGGTGGTGAGTAGAAAATGAAGGCTAATCATGTTTCGGGGTGTACTATTCCTTTAAGGGTTCTGTTTCTTGATATGTTTTTTAAATTTTTTTGCTAAAACATGGCCAATAACCTCCCTTCTAGCTGCTATCTCCATTGTAGTTAAAGGTATAGTAGAGGATGCTGTTTTTCCGGGTGGATAATCAAAATAAGTGGTCCTCCTAATTATCAATCATTCTGGTGATATGTTTACGGAAGGTCACTCTTGTTGGGATCTGGAGGCTTGTCTACTAACTTTCTCCACCAGAGGACGCCTGGGATCTTCCCTCCTGAGGGCGTGAGCTGACTTCTCGACACACCTGGTTTCCATCTGCTCATCATGAGGCATTACTTTAAGGAGGAGGAGGCTGAAACTTCCCCTGCCAGAGTGTTTGCCAGTAATGGTACCAGCAAAACCTGAGCCAGCTTCTCTGATCAGTTCTCTGAATTTTTGTGAACTAGTCTGACCCTTTTTTCTTCTGCCTCTCAGATCCTGACTAATCTGGAAACCTGCCTGACCCTGGAGTAAACAATCGCTTCCTGGAACCTGCCTGTCTGTCCTCAGTCTCTGCCTCTGCCCTCAGCCCTCAGCCTGCCGGCCAGCCCAGACCCACAAGGTTCCTCCCCTGCTGATCTGATTCTCTTCTGAGCAGGTATAAATCCAAGTCACCTTAAAACTGCAAGTTTCCTGGATCCACTCTAACTGATCTGTCCTCCTCTAGTGGATTCCCTCCCGTGACCAGCGAGCCAATATCCTGTGCACAATTATTGTAAACTTTGTGAATAAACTATTTAACCTTTTCCCCTGTCTGAAGAGTGATTTCTGCATGTGGGTTAGACGCTGTAGACCCCCAAACATGACAGTCCCTACGCTGCTCGTCCCCATTTTTACTTTAACTGTGGTGAGTCTGACATACAGTAGCAGCTACTTAAAATTTCCCCACTTTTTCTTGATGGGTCCTTGGCTGGTCCCCAGATTTTTTTTTAAACGTCAGTCTTGTACTAAAATATCTTTTCGGCCATGATTTGTGGACATTAAGATCTAAAGAGAAGTTTCATCTCCTGGTCAGACCCTGTAATTCAGTGAAAGCGGGGTGAGTCAGAGTAAAAATATGCAACGTCAAGAGAAGAGGGGTCACCCAGTGGCTGGAAGCTGGAGGGATTCTGCTGGGAGTTGGCTGCCATTTAAGCTGCCGTTTGACTAAGAATGGCCATTTTGAATGGCTTGCTACTGTGGTGGAAACAGACAAAGCAAACAATTTAAACACAGCGTGCACAAGGAGAAATGGGCTCATGCATGACCTTGCACCCGTTAGACGTTCCCTCTCTGCAGTGGGTACCGGGTTGTGCATGTGCATTTGGACAGGGCGGATGTTTTCAAAATCTGCAAAAAAATCCTCCACTATTGTCACAGTCTTGGTTTTCCATTTGTTGTCCTTCTGCTGCCCTCTTTGTGTCCTCTTTCCTTGCTCTGTTTTCTGCTCTGCCCTCACCTGTTTTCAATCCCCTCGTTAGCCCTCTCTTTGTCTCTGTCCCCTTTAAAAGCCCTCCCTCTTCAGTTCCTGTTTGCTTGGATCGTCTAACGTCTGTCTGCTTACCTCGTCTCTTCCTGGCTCCTAGAGTTTGGTTTTCCCCTGATGTCTCCTTGGTTCCGGGTTCCTGTTTGTGATTTCTTGTTGTATTTTTGATTCCTGCATCAGTTCCTGTGAACCTCATTAAACCCACCTAAATTCACCTCTGCCTACTTGCCTCTGCATTTGGGTCCTCAATCCAACACCAAATCCTGACAACTATACCTTTAACAAACATAGCTAAAAAGCTAAAGGGTTCTTACCCTAAATTAATTCACCAGGAACATAAACAAGGTTACGAATCAATTATCGAAACTGTTAATGATTTGTCATTAAGCAAATCCTATCATCTATCTGTCTGTTTGTTTGTCTGTCTTTCTATTACTAGTGTGTTAGAAGTGTTTCATTAAAAATAGATGTATATTTCTTAGAGGAAACACCCTATGAGCCACTGCTGTAATGTTCAACAATAGAGGATAACCCACCAGCTAACATGTCATTTGATAAGTTTTCTGGCAGCAGCAGAAAACATAACAATTGCTGTTCATAGAGGAAACCAATAGACATCAAGAATGAAGGTCTTAGGCCATAAAACGTACCGATCATAGAAAAATTCCCGGTGCAGCCAACACATTCAGCTGAGTGCTTCATATCGGTAAGAAAAAAAAGCGGGTGGGAAAAAAAAGCAACCCCATAATGTAAATAAAATATAGGATGACATTAAAGTACGCTCTGCAGACTGCGGGCCAGCTCCGAGTTTTATAAGCATGACTTTTTGGCCCAATTAGGTCACTTTTCTATTTGACTAGTGAGCAGAAATAAAAGACTGGAGTTTTTGCAAGACTGGAATTTAAGCATAAAAGTACAGAGCGTAAAAAAAAGACCTACTTATATCTTCCCCTGAAGAAGAAACTGGAGGGTCACACATGCCAGATGTTTACTAGACAAACTTTTAAAAGAATTCTCCAAATGTGAGCACTTTATGTGGGTGTGGATAAAAAAAAGCAATGTTAGCAAGAGTTTCCTGATGCAAACTTAGAAAAGTAAGCTCCTAAGTGGGTGAAGACGGATCCCAGGGGTGAACCTCGGGAATGTTTTTACAAGACAGCCACAAGATAGGATATCAGCTCAACTAATCAAACATATTGTTGGACCAGAGGAGGAGGCTGAACACAGGGCAAACACTAAAAGTGTATCAGACAGTGAGCAAACAAAGATAATGATCACATGTGCTGCTCTAAGACAAATTATCGCCCCGTTTTAGCCTGGTTGTTAACTTTCTGCAGTGTTATTCGCCCCCAGAAGGAAGCATGTTGTTGGGTTCCTATGGGTCCTATTTTCACAGTGGGTCCTAAATCTCATAAAAGTGAATAGTTGACAGCTGAGATTCTGTCATACCATTACTGAAGTTTTAAGTCCTTCGAATGAGACACCAGAGAAAGTGCTGCAGGGAGTGAAGCTCTACTTTCTGTCTGTATGGATCACAAAGTAATGGCACTTCTAGATGTGGCTCAAGTTCAAACCAATCATCAAAGCTGGGATGAAAGGTTACTTTAAAAGTGTTGTGGTTGTTAGTGACAGCAGGGCAGATCTGAGCATCTTAGAAACTCCTGATCTACTGGGGTTTAGACACACAGCCATCTATAGAGTTAAAAATAAAGACAGAAAGAGAGAAACTATTCATTTATTGGCAGCTGTGTGGCAGCAATCCCTTAATGATGCCGTAGAAACCAAGGATACAGTCCAACCAAGCTCCAAACCGCTTTGGTGAGATGTTGCCTGGTCCACTGGGTCTTAATCACAGCTGCCTTATAAATATTGCTTATTTTGTATCAACAATATGAAGGCAATAATCACTCTGCTACGTATGAATATGTCAGGCTGGTTGATGTGTAACAGTGAGAAAGATTCTCAGTCATCAAGGTCAGTCGTTTCTAAAAAGGTAAAATACAATCCACTGGACCTTGTTTCCAAGTTTGAAAGACGTTTATCTTCCCATTCAGGAAGCTTTTCAATTCAAAATGTCAGAAATAGCGTTGAGTTCAAAGCTGTATAGAGTGGACCAAAAGCAAAGCTTGTTTTGGCTTAGAAAACATGCAAATTGAACCGAAGAGATAAGTTGAGTGATAACAGAGGAACAGGATGACACAATGAGAAAATTAAAATAAAACCGCAGGCTGAAACGTTCCTATTCCTTTTTTTACCCCAGGCTCACACCCCCGACCGGTCTTACCGCTGCGGTCAAGCGGTGGGTGCGGCGCCGCGAGTGATTCCAAGTCATTAAAAGACGTGAAACCTCTCACCGGCTGCTGAGCTGTCCGGGCTGCGGTTACCGAGACACTCCGCGCTGCAGAAAATTCCGCGAAGAAAGCTATCCTTTCGCGCATGCCGCAGTTCTCCGCAACAAGCTCTCGCAAATATCCTTGTTTGGGCCGTGGTTATTAGCGCGTGAAGTTACGCATTGAACTCAAGTGAACTTCTGTTAAATCTCCGGACCTGTTGCCGGAGCCGCGAGAGCCGACACGCACCGTAGTCAAAAGGGGGCGGTGTGAGAGGGGGTGTGCAGGAGTTGCGGATGTCTCACGTCGGCTCGGTAAATCCGACCGGAGCCAGTGTGAGCAAGGGGTTAGGCTGTTTCAGAATTCTTGAACATTTTTAGCAGATGCATCATGTTGACAGAAATGTTTTTTTAAAACACATTTTAGGGAGTCAGTGAGTTAGAAAAAGCTCCTGTTTTGGTCACATGACATTCTTGAAACGACACGTGACGCGCCCCGATACAGTGTTTTGCTCTATGGTAGAGGTGATAGATTAAAGGACCACGGTCCGGATCCAGACTAGGAGACTGACATTTTTTCGAATCTTCACGGGTCACGGGATTCCCGTGGGATTCCCGTGTGGGATGGAGTCAGTATTAGTAACCCATCACGCGGATTGGGACGTACAGGATTACACACATTAACGGAGCAGACGGGAGCGAGGAGCAAACCAATAGTAACTCCCCTTCTGAGTTTTTCACCCGCTACCAAAACAACAACAAGAATGGGAGCTGTGCAGGAGCGGAGTCATTCTGAATGGGAGCGTGATGGGAGTGGGAGTAATTTTTCACCAGGAGTGGGGGACGGGACAGGATTTTACATTTCTACTCTGGCCGGGATCGGGACGGGACACAATTTTTTCTGTGGGAGTGGGGACGGGACAGGGTGAAAATCCACTCCTGTGTCAGTCTCTAATCCAGACCCACCTTCTGGCTAATCCAGACCCAGTGCCTGATTTAAAACATTTATAAATTACCGCATGTCGGAATCTCAGAATTCTGACTTTAATCTCAGAATTCTGACTTTTCAGTCAGAATTCAGAGATTAAAGTCAGGAAATTCTGAGATTAAAGATCAGTCAGATTCTGATATTTTTTTCCTCAGAATTCTGACTTTTTTTTCTCAGAATTCTGACTTTTTTCTTAGAATTCCGACTTTTTTTATTGTCAGAATTCAGTCAGAATTCTTACATTTTTTCCCCATGTTAAACTTAGGAAATAAAAATTAAAAATCAATCAGCTAATCTTTTTTTTTTTCAGTGGCCCTAATCCTCTTCCTCGTACAGAACTCAACATAAATCTAAAATACAAACAAAACTGGAATTAAAACTAATAAAACTAGAAAACAAGGAGCAAAGTAAAGAACAACAGAACCAAGACCATGACCTGAATAGTTCCATAAAACTTTCAATTCTAGATTTTACTCCATCAGTTTCTATCTTTTCTTTTTTGTTTTGGTTTGTCTGTATTCGGATGGCAACAGGAAGATCGACCTGCTGTGAGAAACAATCACACGTTTCCCAGATTTCTTACATCTGCTGCAAGCTGCAATAAGCATAAAAAGCTGGATAATCGTCACTTACTAAGAGCTAGCAGGCCGAGCAGAAGCCACATAAGCTCTGGAGTAAACACTCAGCATTCTGCTACTATACTTTTTTTCCAATACTTACTCTATCAGCATGGCAAATAAGAGCTGTGACCCCTCGTGACCCGGCCCCTCACACAGATAAGCACTGCAAACACAGTTTGAAGTGGCTCCGGGAGCCGTGGTCACACACGGCGGCGCACACTAAGCCAGCTGTCCTTCCACACTGACAGACGCCATCGGCCGCACAGAGCGTGCGGGTCGGTGGGAGCAGGAAGTAAATGAGTCTCTTTAGGAGTTAAGTGTGGGTCTGCTTGTGTGTTCACGCTTGTCTGCACACATGCGTGTCGCTTCCTATTTGTTGTTGGGATGTGTTTTTTTTTGTCTCTATCACTCCTGCGTCATGCCATCGCAGCACGGACAGAAACATCAGTCTCTGCTTTAGAGCCACAGAAGAAATAAGGTAAACAAAACTCTGCAGGATGGGTGGTTTTGTTTTCCTTCCTGGTCAAGAATTATAACCATGTTTCAAGGAAAGAAAAAGCCACATTTATTGACAGACTACATCATATACAAACAGAAGAGGCTGTTAGGTAGCTGTCATCCAAGCAGGCTATTGTTATAGGCTGCAGGTAAGACTATGTTGTAACTATGTTTTTAGACTCTTATCTTATTCCTGAGGAAAAGCAGAAGAAAGGTGTCAAGATTTTCTCTTCCCAGATCTGAATAATAAAGACTTTTCTTCATACTGGCTGACAATGCACTGAAATATATGTTCAGCAAAGGCGCAGGGCCGTGGTGTTCTGTCAGATGAGCATACCTCGTCAGACCAGCATACCATTAGTCAATGAGCATGTGCAAGATATTGATTTGGCGGTATCCCTTTAATTTTGCCACAGAAAATCAACTTTTATACAGTGGCCCTGAAGTGCAAGTAAACTGCAACTACAAATCTTAAAAAGCCGCTAAACTGCTACATTGCTACAAGGAAAATTACAACCACCCAAAAGCTGTGCAAATCTCACATTAAGGAAAAAACATTAATTACATTAACTTACCGGAAAAGGTGGTGGTGGTAGGTACCAGTGGAAACATGAGACATCACTGATTGGACGGGGTCATGAGGGACATGAGGGCCAAAAGAGCCGGAGATCCAGGTGGAAAAGGGTCCCAGCATTCTCATGCAATTCCTCGCTTTTCTAGCGGTCAAACTTCACGAGTTGTTTTCCCATTTCAGTCATAAAACAAAACAAGCCGCCTCCTGTCTGGTGCACTGTTTGGCGTGGTCAGCTACAATCTGGGAGGAGCAGCGGAGCTGCCTCTCAAGGGGCGCAGGACGCCGACACTCTGAACCTTCTTTCTTCTTTTTAATGCTTATTTTTCAACTTATAGGTGCATTACTGCCACCTTCCAGAATGGAAAGTATGTAATCAGACAAACTATTATATTCTCCCTAAAATAACCGTTTTCTAGAAAATTAAAAATACTCCCCAAAAACTACATCCCAGATGACCTTTGAAACAATTCCCTATATGTAGTTTATTTTATTCCTGTTAACTTCTAAGCAACATCTCTCTTTCCTGAGTATATTTATTATTACATTCTAAAAATATGTTGACAGTTTCTCTGGGAGTTTCAGGTATTGCATTGAACTCCATTACACTGATTTTTCTGGTAGATGTACCTGTTATTTGCTGTTGTTTCTAAAGAAAACATGAGACATTAAAGCTTTCATTGATTTATTTCAAACTTGAAACTTTGTTTAGCCTGGCTGTAAAAAAAATAAATAATAATAAAGAAAAAATTTAACCGATTAATCGAATCAATCGCGGGTGGTATTCCTTGAATCAATCGAATCTGGGCCAGGAAACGTTCGAATCGACCGCCATGATGGGTGTGATTACACCCCTAATTACACCTGTCCAGGTTGACCCTCTGGATGGATGGTATCAAAAGTAGGGACCAGCGCGACAGAAACAGGTCAAGCTTGAGTAGGTATCAAGAAGCTAGAAGCTCTCGCCTCCAACTGCGGGTCAATAAGAAAAATAGGAGCCCTGATTTAACAATAATGCAGCTTGAAAACTGCTTCATTCTATCTCTATTCTTCCCACTCTGCAGAATCTGTTAGCTCTATCTCTCAACGTTCTGCTCTCTGCTTTTTCTCAAAGTAACTTCATCTGGTCTGTTCCTGTTTGGCTGTGACTCCATCCTAGAGAGAGAAATATGCGTTGCTGCCATCAACACCTTAGTTGCTAGATGTATGAGATTGGCCTGTTTTAGTGTAGTCCTGCCTTCTCTGACTGTGACTAACTGGATGTGCTCTTCATCCTCTGACATGGGAGCTGGCTCGAGCTCGCCTGCCTGGCTGTGTGTTTTCCTGGACGGGCCAGGAGCTGGTTGACAGTTGCCGTTTTGTATCTATGCTTCTTTTTCTATGTCTGCTTCTGTCTCCTTGAACCCCAGTGGGCCTCCCTCAGCAGATGGCCGCCACACTGAGCCTGGTTCTGCTGGGAGGTTTCTTCCTGTTCAAAGGGAGTTTTTCTCTCCACTGTCGCTACAAGCATGCTTAGTGTGAGGGATTGCTGAAGAGTCAACGAGTCGATGCAATCAGCTGGTTTTCCTTAGATAGAAAACTTTGAATCAGTCTGACTGTAAAAATGACAATAAAATGCCTTGAGATGATGTGTTGTTAATTGGCGCTATATAAATAAACTGAATTTAATTGAAAACCTTGGTAAACTTCCTTCATATGTGGTTCTTTGAAGGGAAGAAACAGACCTTTCAGTGTCAAAATGGTAGGAAGAGAGTGTAGCACATAGAGTTAGTGATAGTAAAAGCTGAGCCCTGGGCTATGATTAGGAGAGAAACAAGACCAAAGACTGAAAAACAGACTCAACTTCATCATTCATTATTGAAATTGTTGAAGGCAGCAGCCCAGCTGATGCCACCCATGTTAAAACATATATGGACGGACAGACAGACAGACACGGTCTCAAAGATAAACTACTGGACTCTAAAACAGACTAATACTTGCTTGTAGCTAAAGCTGTTTCATTATTACTATTGTTTGGTAAATTTAAAGTCCATGGATGTGGTTCGGAGGGTCCTTTGGTTCTCTGTGGTCTAGATTCCTGAGTGCAGCTGAGAAAAGAGAACAAACAAAAGGATGTTTCAGTTTGGAGAGTTCAACTTCTACAGTAGAAGCTCAGAGATGTGTTGATAGACCTGGTCAAAGGATCAAGAAAAGACTTCCTGTAGAGCTGAAAGTTTCAAAGTAAAGTGGAGGCTCACCCATAAAGACAAACCTTCAATTCAAATGTTGCTTTATACTCACATAAAAAAAAAACAAGCCATCAGGAGCAAAAATAAAACAAGAAACATAAACAATGATGCTCTGGTTTTATTCTTCTTTAGATACGTGGGGCGGTTCTACCTTCCCAAACTGGAATATTTATATTTCAGGCAGAGCATAAAAATATAACCTAATGAATTGGATCCATTTACTGGCTGACTCATATCAACCCCGCCTTATAAAGATGAACTGAATTTACGGCCCCGAACTGCCAAGCGGGGGCCTGTCAACCCCTATCTGTAGCTGTGCTTTATAGATCTATTGCAGGGCGTTCGATAATTGATTCATAAATTTATCTTGTGGGCTGCATACAATCCTACATCAGGCTTTAAACTTCAAATGTCTTCTTACATATTATCTAATGCAGCGGTTCCCAAACATTTCAGTTTTACCCAAAAATAATTACAATTACATTCTGGTGACCCCCTAACAAAATATACAATCAACTATAAATGTAAATTAAATATAATAATTCCTTAATACATTTATTTGTTTTAATTAAGCTGATTTAATTAACAATTTTAATACATTTTGAATTATTTATTGAGCATTTTTTAATTATATAAATAAATAAATGCAAACATACATAAATAAATGTTACATTTAATTCATAGTTTATTCATTGATTACATGTATATTATATGTATGGAGTGCATTAATGCAATTTTAAAGAATGCAATTCATAAAACTATCTGCAAAAGAGAAAAACAAAAATTACTTTTGTTTTTTTTAATGCAAAATAGAAAAAAAAATTATAATTTGAAAAAAAAAGAGAAACTGCATTCCATAATAATAATAAAGTCCATAATAAATCAATTAAAGTCATACTTATTACTTTCCTTTTTCCAAATTTCCATAACATTTTCTTAAAAAAATAAATTTTCTTCTATTGCTTGCAACAATTATATGACAAAAGTCACTCTATAGATTTATATGTATTCCAAAATGTATAATAATGGTTGTGAATTGACCCCCTAATCCCCCCAAACATCCAAACATCTTATTTATTTAAAAATTTGTAGTGTAAAAAGCGATACAATCACAATAATGTTCAGTTCTTTTGAAAAGCATCCCCTCCATCGGACAATATTTATACTTTTTATTCTGTTCTCAGACCGAAGAAACATTTTCCCCTGAGAAAAAAAGTAATAGGTGCATCTCCCTAATCCTCACTAGTCTCAAGAATTCATAAATACTAAATTATGTTTTCATTTTATTTAATAACACAAGAACATTGAACAAGTAGACTTCATTTTCCATTCAGAGCCATTTTGTTTTTTTCCTCACTTGTATTTTGGGATAAAGTTGCTTTTATCTTAAGGCTCGTCTTTATTTTTTTGCTTCCAAGAACAATTCAGTTCAGTTTTTTTTCTATAGCGCCAATTCACAACATGTCATCTCAGGCCAAACTACAGTTCACCGGATCATCCAGTCAGACTTATTCAGTTTTCTATCTAAGGAAAACCGGCTGATTGCATCGACTCATTGACAGAAATGTGAGTTAAAGTCTTGATAGACTCTCTTAGCCTATGGTCAAATTTCATGGTGATTTTATATTAAAGGAAAATTCCGGTTTTTAACACTTTTAGCCCATTTTCTGTAGTGTCCAGGATGAAATCGAATGATCGACACCAAAATTTTGACAATTGGTCCTGTCTCTGCTTTTTGGCTCATGCAGAATCCCCCCTGGCTGCTTCAGAATGGCTTCCATTGTGCATGTCCGATAATGTCCTTAAAACAACCTTAAACGTTCTTTTTT
>JAGKQL010000062.1:27255715-27293584 GCA_018398635.1 Cyprinodon brontotheroides
AATATATTGAATCAGAAATGAATAGGAATATATAAAATTTCCACAGTAACAAAATGTTTTTTCTTTATGCAGTCAATATTTAATCATGTACTTTTAAAAAAAAAGAAATTTCTCCTTTTCAATTAATCGTTAATTATCGATTGATCAACTTGTATTGACTTGCATCCCAAGTCAGAACACAAAGCTACTGTAGGTATAACAAAGTTTGACACAAAGATGCATTTTTTTATGCACTTATTTGGTGGTTTACTGTAAAAGAACAAAGAACAGGAGAATTTAGCTTTATAAAAAGTGAGCTCATTGCGACCTGAGTTTGATTTTACAGCAAAGCCTGGCCAGCCAAAACAAATGCTCTGTACCCGGAGATGAGACTTGCTGAGACCCACTGCTTTGTGTCCACGTCGATCTGGAGGCCCCAGGGACTAATCTGCATGGACGCAGGCTAAAGGGTCAGCCTAAGCATCCTGCTCCTCTGGAACCTTCTGGCTGGGATTGTTTCACATCCCTCTTTTCATTTGACAACACCTTCCTCTGTTGTGCCTTTCATTACTCTTCCACCACAGGGGCCTCTAAGCTCCCGCCTTCCCCCTCCCGTACCCCCTGGTATCTGGGTTAAACTGAATCGCGCACCCCTGGAGGGGCCTTTCTGGAGCCATAATTTTGCTCTGTGGCCCTGGAATACAGATATTCATCAGGATGAGAAGCATGACCCAAAGCCTGGGGCTTGAGACCTGTGTGAACCTGCTTTAATTATATTAGCTGCAGTATTTTGACCCCCTTGGCCTTGGCTTTCAAAAGCACTTTAAATCTGGACGGTTTTCATCACTACCTGATTTGCAGAGACCCCCTGGTGTTTTTGGTGCGGTGCACTAAACCCTATCATCTAAACTATTTGTTAAACAAGGTCACATCACAGGAACTTGATGTGCACAGGCCCGTCGCCTATCTCTCATCTTTCCATCAAAAAGTCTTTTGTAGCGAGATTCAGCTGAGTAGCAGTCGCTGCGGGCCAGTAGTCCATTAACACAGCTGGATCGGTCAGGATTATGGACTATGCTCTCTGCATGTGCCGTCCATTTTTGATTGGTTGCTTTTCTTCCACGGAAGACTCTCTGATCTCAGGGTACACTGCAAAACTGATCTAGAAATAAGTAAAACTTACTTAAATTAACTGTATTTACCCTTAATTTGTGCACATAAATAAGATGATGTGCCAATGGAATTAATATTTTTAAACTTAAAATAAGATAATTTGTCAGGACTCTGTCTTTCTTTGTGTTTCTGTGTTTGTCTCTTCCTCCACCAGGAGGCGCCCTGGATTCTAGTCCGCCTCCTCACACACCTGCTTTGATGGTTTGCTCGTTAAACGCGAGGTGTTTTTAAGCTGCTGACTGCCACTACCCTCGATGCCAGAGTGTTTGCCAGTTTAGGGGTACTCTAGCCAAGCTGAGTTTTTGCTGAGTCAAGCTGAGTTTTTGTCAACCTAAGTTTAAGTTTGTTTTTGTCTTTGCCTCGGCAGGAAGTCATCCTGCAATCTGGATTTTCGGACCTTCTCTCCCTGGAAGGATCTACTGAGCTTCAAACTGAGCTGGGGTTCAAACAGGAGGTTTTGGATCCACTTTCCCAAAGAGATCGTTTGAGCTTCACACTGAAAGGGATTCATCTCCACTACGACCCGTTCAATTACTGCAGGAAATCTGAGTGGCAGTCCAGTATCTCCGTTCACCAACAAACAACCGCATTCTGGGTAAACCCTGTTTCCGCCCTCCACTGAATCAGACAGACTACTGGAACCACAGCGCACAGACAGGAGTCAAGGATTCAATAACAACTTCTCTGGAACTTGAGTGCGGCAACCCAATCCCTCTACTCCAAGTTCACAAGTCAAATTCCCCACTGAGCCTGAACTAACTTACGCTGTGTCTTCCCTCACTTTACAGTTCCGGTTAAGCAGTGTTCAGAGCAACACTTTTCCCTCTGTTTAACTTCTTCAATAAAACCCGTTAAACCTTTTCCCCTGGTCTCTCTGTTCGGTTTTCTGCATTTGGGTCTGAACTTTGTAACATCATGACATAATTAGATAAAATGCACACGAAATACAATGCATTGTTTTTCTTATTTTAAATGTCAATTGTCTTGTTCCATTGGCAAATGCCTTTTTAGTAAGGAAAAAATGACTTATTTAATTTCTTAACAGTGTAGCTGATGTTTAGAAGCCTCAATCCCAGTTGGACACGGTAACAAAATAATAACCAAACAATTAAAAGTCACTTGAAAGCAGGAATGCGCGTTGTCTACCTTTGTAACGCTTCTCTGTTCAGTGCATTATCATTTCCCCAAAGGAGATGAGATGAAATTAGCATTGTGTTCCACCTAATTGCTCAGCTCAACAAATTAACATGGCCTCATTCAACCTTGTGTTTGCGGGAATGCAATTCATACTGTTTGCTTCATGTTTAAATAAGCATATTCACACATGAAAAGATTGATTAGGTCTATTAGTTTTAGAGTTTCAGTAAAATGTTGCGTCCTGGTTTTGCCCGTCTTACTGACAGACACATATCCTGACTTTTGGTCCATTAAGGAGCAAATGAAATACTAGCTACTCTCCTACTTAGAAAGGAATGAAAGTTGGTCCCATCAACGCTTGCTTCTTTCCTTAATGTTAATTGCAAGAACAAATTAAGCAGATATACTGCGACCTGATAGCTGCTGCTGTTGCAGAGAATTTGTTTTTCAAAAAAGAGACAAAAAGCCTTGCACAGCACAGTTACGTTAATAAATATGGAGCTTTCAGCTTTGCTGCAGGGAAGGAAGGCACTTACTTTTATTTAGGGCTCCAATGACAACAACGTAAAACATTTAACGGTAGATGTTGGCTCCATGTTTTTACAGTTGTATCATGAAAAACTTAAACATTTCCTTGGAACCTAAAGGAAAATACATGGACAGATGAGACAGGCAGGTTCTTTGTTTCACCTTTATTCGTCCTCCATTTTTTTCTAGGGTAAAAATTGAGCATTAAACTGTAAATATCAAGACTGAAAACGAGTCAGGCAAAAAGATCAGTACAGGGGGAGGTAATTTTGTGCAAAACCATCTTTAAGTGCATTTATTTTAAGAAGCTGAAAACCAGCAATTAGATGTTTTTCTCATATTTTAAATGTAAATTGTCTTGTTCCATTGGCAAGGGAAATTCAAGACAAAATTCACTCAATTTAAGCAAAAATAACTCATACAGATTTCCATTTTTTGCAGCGTGGGAATGGAAAATCTCTGAGAACCTGCACTGCAAAAAAGGAAAATCTATACAAGTGTAATAAACTTGAATTCAGCATTTTGGTCTTATTACGCTTGTTTTTCAATGTATTTTCTTAGTAAGACTAAATATTGTTAAGATTATTTGACTTGTTTTAAAGAAAATTCATCTTTTTCATCCTAAATAGATAATAAAACTAATTCTGAGCAGCTTTTTTCCTAAAATAGCACATATTGCGGACTGAGTCGCGTTAACATTTAGACTGTGAGTACATTTTTACTTGTTTCAAGACATAAGACGATCTATATTAACCTGTTTTAAGAACTGACCCAATTTTTCGCTTAATTCTGTGACATTTTTTTTTTGCTAAAATATTAATAAAAAGAAAACGTTTTGAAGTTTTTGTCAGAGGTATGACACCGCCACCGTTACTTCACACCTAAACTAATGAAATTAATTCTAGCTAAGAAAACGAGACTAGTTTTAACTGCGCTTTAAAATGAACTGGTATCAAGTACATTTGCCTTGTTTTTTAAACTGTTGTTTGCTTGTTTTGACCAATAATTGGTTAGCAGGACATTTAATTCTAAGCAATAATGACTAATAAATTAGAGTAAATTAGCTTAAAATAAGAGAAAAATCTTAACAAGTAAAAAGAAGAAATTACCAAGACTACCTGATGTAAGTTTTTTGGTTACTTACTACTTGGATATTATGTTCTTGTTTTAAGAAATCTTTCCGAAGTAGCATTTGCTTTGCTGCACTGGCAGATTATTTTGCTCAAAATAAGCAATTATTCACTTAAAACACTATATTTTTTTCTTATTTTTTAGAAGGCATTTTTTGTTGTGTGAAAAAAGTCAGAAGATCACAACAGGCAAAATGGGACGCAAAGTAAATTTAGGCCAAGTCTCCATTGAGTTCCAGTTCAAGCTTGGTAGTAAATATGCACCCTTTTTAATCAATAAGAGTATTTATAATACCAGTGCAGGGTGAATGCCTGTTTATGGTCAAACACCAAAACTCAGACCACGTTTATGTTTGCTGGATGTTTCTAATGAAACCAGAGATCATCTTTCTTCTATATTAGCATCCCTTCATTAGCTTCCTATTAAAATAAGAATAGAATTTATAATCCTCCTTCTCACATATAAATTCCCAACTAACCAAGCTCCGTCTTTTATCAGAGATCTGATCATTCCTTATGTTCCTGCTCTGAAGAGCACTTCGGTTTATTTAGAATAGAATAGAAAATCCCTTTATTGTCCCAGGAATGGGGACATTTTGAGGTTTATAGCAGCAAAAACATTACAGAAAAAAATGGTTTCATAGTAAAATGTAGAAAAAACATAATAGTGAAGAGTTAAAAGTTAAAAAATGCCATAAGTATCATATTTGCTGTGTAGAGTTAAATGTTTTGCATAAACAATAAGATACTGTACTGTAAAAAAAATCTATTGTACACAATCAGTACCTGATTACTACACAACAAAAATCTTGCACCCATTGTATAGTAATAAAATAATATCAAAAAAATATCTGTTTTTCTTTTACATATTTTGCTACAAAGGCAAATACTGATGACTTCAAACCAAAAAAAAGTAATTTCTGTTTTGTTTTATGGATCATGCTTTGTTAAACAATAAGGTAAAAAGTGTTTTAACAATATCAAAGCTGTGCACCTGGAGAATAAATAACCAATATCCAGCTATGGACATTTTTACAGTAATGGATATTTGAAAATAGCAGCAACATCAGAGATGTGCAGAATGACAACAGCAGGTTATTTAACTGACTAAGGTAGAAACTTTGCAAAATCAGCATGAATTAGCAACTGATTGAGGTTGTTGGGAACAGTGGTGGTTCTACAAGTCTTCCAGCTGCTGGGAGGAAGGATCTGTGATAACGCTCCCTGGTGCATTTAAGGTGCAGCAGTCTGTCACTGAAGGAGCTGTCCAGTTCAGCACCAGCTTCATGCATGGGGTGGGAGACATTGTATCCAACAGAGATGCTAATTTAGTTGGGGATCCGGCTTTGTTTGGAGATGGTGCCAGTCTTCAGGTTCTTGGGCACCCACATCAGCGAAGCACCTGACGTGGACTTCCAACTCCACGGCGATCCTGAAGAAGGCGCAGAAGCAGAGACTGTGGTCCTATGTCCTGCTCTGACCGTGACTGAGTGGATGTGCTCTCTTCGCCTCTCTGGCATGGGAGCTGCCTTGGAGCTCGCCTGCCTGGCTGTGTGTTTCCTGGACGGGCCGCCTTTTACAGCTGCTTTTTGTATCTCTGCTTCTGTCTCCTTGAACCCCAGTGTGGCTCCTCAGCAGATGGCCGCTCACACTGAGCCTGGTTCTGCTGGAGGTTTTCTTCCTGTTAAAAGGGAGTTTTTCCTCTCCACTGTCGCTACAAGCATGCTTAGTGTGGGGGATTGTATTTGAGTCAACACGTAATCAACTGGCTCCAACAGTGGAGATGGTGCCGTCTGATCCTCTTTAAAGTGCCTTGAGAAGATGGCCTGTTGTGACTTGCCACAACAGATATCATGAAGAAGGTCTGCATTGAGACTGCACTTCCTGAGGAATCTCAGGAATAACAAACTACGACCAGAGTTGCTGCGGACCTTCTATCGCTGCACGGTGGAGTCGGTGCTGAGCTGCGGCATCTCGCTGTGGTTCTCCAGCTGCACTGCAGCAGAGAAGAAGCAGCTCCAACGGGTCATCAACACCGCCCAAAGACTGACTGGCTGCCCTCTCCCCTCCTTGGAGGAGATTTACTCCACCCGCTGCTTCAGGGAGAGCCCGCAGCATCATCAGGGACCTCCTCACACCCCGGTCACCATCTCTTTGAACTGCTCCCATCTGGGAGACGTTTCAGGGCAATAAGAACTAAAACAACCAGACTGAGAAACAGTTTCTTTCCTAGAGCTGTTGTTGCCCTGAACGCCTCACGTACAATTTAACAACGGTAACTATCAATAATGCTACCTCACGTGCAATAACCTGTACCCGCTACCTCAGGAGAGCCCGCAGTATCCCTTTTTCAACTTTTTTTGTATTTATTTATTTATTTAATTTTATTTTTTCATTTTATATTTTTAAATTTGCACTGATTGCTTGTACTGTGTTTTTTCTTTTTCAAGTAATTTCGTTGCACCCCTGTGGAGCAATGACAATAAAGAATTCTGATTCTGATTCTTTCCCACCTCCAGCACTGAGTCCAGACGGCATCCAATCACAGAGCTGGCCTTCCTGATCAGCTGATCCAGACGTTTCCTCTTAGCTACAGATAGGCCACTGCTCCAACAGACAGCTCTATAGAAGATGGCTGATGCCACAACAGAGCACTAGAAGGTCTTTAGGAGCGCCCCCTCAGTCTCCTGATTTTAAGGTGAGAAGTTAAAGATTTGTTTTTATTTATTACCTTTTCTAGGTCACCACTTTTCACCATAAATTGTAAAAAAAAGCAGCATTTTAACTTACAAAAAACACAAAGTTTGGCAAACTTAAAATCTATCTATCTACGAATAATAAAAATAAACAAGATGGCGGACTCCCTGAGCATAATTTAGTATGACGTTAATTGACTTATTTGTAAGTGTGAGGACGCTCTACAAGTGTGCCAATTTTCATGTCTCTATGAGAAAAAAGGTCAATGGGGAGGGTATTTTGAACATTTTAAGCTGGCGCTCATGAGGCATCTGGTTAGCAATTTCCACTGGGCCATTAAAATACGTAAATTTCCCTCCAGGTCTGATGCGTCTGCAAAGTTTGGTGAGTTTTAGAATATGATAAAGCCTCCAAAAAGCCATTTTATTTGTAAGGAGAAAAATAATAAACACTACAGATACAATAGGCTCTCGCAGCAGCGCTGTCGCTGCTCGGGCCTAATAAAAAAATGACAAAAACAAACTGTGTCATCATCAGTTATAAATCAAATATCTGCACATGCTTGTCCTTTAATGATATTTTAGGATATTTTTTCACTTACATAAAATAAAAATGCATATATAGCAAATATAGCTGGAGGCAAATGATTCTAAAGCTGTAAAGATGTTTTAAAATGGCACATACAGGCAGGACATTACATTTACACTGACCGTGCAGACCTTGCTGACTGTTGCACATCACTGTAATAAAGCATATGATAAATCCAGTTTATGGGACTCTGATAGAAATGCCATCGCCACTTTTCTTCATCCATGCACGAGCCATCTTGTTGGAGGACTTCCAGCAGAAATGAGCTGGAGGGGGTGAATATAGTGGTGACTAGCATGCATGAAGGCCAAAGCGATCCTGCATGTGTGAGGCGGAGAATTAGCAAGTACAAATAGATATGAGAGGAGAGAGTGTTTGTGTGTGTCTGGAGGGGAGCGGTGATTAAATGTATGTGTTGTTTTCTCTTCAGTTCTCCTGAGATAAATTTTCTTCTCAGACTGATCAAGGAGTTTATGATTTATTCACAAAGTCCGGCAGCCCATCTGAATCCCCAGGTAGCATCTGGCTTCAGACATGAATACAAAGATGGAAACAAACAGCTGACCGGCACAACATCCTCTGCTCTCACTCACACAGAAACAACTCAAGGTCCGCTGCTTTTATTTACTTGGGGCGTTCTGCCGGCACGTCACTTTGTTTGTCCTTGTGTTTGTGATGCAACAGTCGTGTAAAATCAATTTGGACCAGCGGAAGCCAGACAAACAATTTACAATCAGATTTGATTTAGAGAGGCCACTGGCTGGAAGCTCTCCAAAGGGATTTGTTTAACGATAAAAGTGCCCGAAATGACATGAAATATGTACACAGGATAAAAAAATACAGATGCAAAATCACTTCTCTAACACTTATTGTACCTTTTATGTTTGTTTGGCTTCATCATCTATGGCAGAGGTTAACTAAAGTAGGGGTCGAGTACGAAGTCTGAATTCTGCACACTTGTACTTATAGAAGCAGTTTTGTTTTGAACACAAGAAAATTATTTATTCTCCATGTACATTTTGAAATTTTTTTTGGTCAATATTCAATTCCATGAGACCCTCAATATGTCAAAAGCACGAGTCGACGCTCCTGTTCTGTATCCTTGCCTCCTGCTTTCCCTGCGCCTGTAGATTCTCTTCAATTATCGTGTTTCTGTGCGCTCATGTCACTTTTCGTCACCTTGAGTTTGGAACGAACTTTAGAAAGTAAATTGGCAACTTTTCAGGAAATCCCGCCCCTTGATTCGGTATTGTGCTCTTCCTGGTTATGGCTAGTAATGTTAGCAAAGCATTTTCAGACTTATCGCTGTTCTCCTCAAGTAGAATTCTGACTTTATTTGCAGCATTGTCTGTCATCGACTGGTTTATTAAACAAATGAGAAAATGCTTTAACAGGAGCTGCAAATTTATAAGACATACCAATGCCTGCGTAAACAAGAGTTCATCAAAGTCTCCCTTTCCTCAACACAGGCAGCGATGCTAACGTTACCGTAGATCGAATGAAGTTGAATATGTAACATTAATTAAGAATACAATAAGACTGTGTTAAATTAAGCTTTCTACAATAATGATAATTTTACCAAACCGAATATTAAGCTTTTTTTTTAAAAGAACAGCTATTAGCCAGAAGATGGTGTAGGAATCACATCTGCTCGGGGCCCCGCCCCTTCTTATGACGTCATCATATGGCAACTCAACTCGGACAAACTGTATTGCACCCGTTTGTAAAGAATCAAATCTCTTTTGGACTCATAACTTATTATTTACATTTCATGCAATCTAAAGTAGCCGCAAGTTAAAAACAATAATTGTCAATCTTGAAGGAAAGAACTGCTTTCTAAAACAGATTGAGCTCTGCCATTTAACAAAGAGACAAAACATTCTCAGCTTATTTTTATTCTTTTCTTATTAAGATCTGAGGGCAGAGAAGAAAAAAATTAATTAGGACTGCTTAATAAATGACCTTTGGAAAGATTTTAGACATATAAAACAACAGTTATTAGTAAACAAATGTTGCTGTTAACACAAAATTAAAAGTCATAGAAAGCTCCCAAAGGAATAGTACACCTCCAAAAACATGATTAGCCTTCATTTTCTACTCACCCCATGCTGAACAACACTCTGGAGTACTTTTTGATATCTCAAATGCATCTGGAGATCTGGGGAGGCTTCTTGCTGTCTGCTGACATTCAAATAATGGAGGTCTATGGCGCCGAGGGCGAAAGGTCCATAAAAGAATCCACAAAAAACGTGTCAATATTCACTCCATACTGCTTTCGTCCAATGTATTCCAAGTGTCCTGAGTGGGTAGCATCAGAATTTACTGAAACGAAGTCATTTAGAATGTTTTTAGAGCATAAACAATAGTGTATAGGATTTCCTAAAGCGGCGTTCCTGCGAGTTTACGGAAGCCCGGCAGACCAAACCAGATGAAAGTGCGCATTCAGCGCCTGCTCTGCCGATAATGCAAGCGTAGAAAGAAAAATGTGCTGTTTACCTGCAATATAAAGAAAACAACGAAAGAAAAATGTCTGAGGACTTCAGTGTTGAGGAAGAGCATGAGTTCTTTGCGAGCTGAATCGCTGGTTTCATCTGGTTTTTGGTCTGCCGACGGTTTCCGTGGCGTAATGGCGGCGCTTTTCAGGAAATCCACTTACCTGTTTATGCTCTAAAAAACATTCTAAATGACTTTGTTTCGAGTAAATTATGGATACACTACCCACTCAGGACACTTGGAATACATTGAATGAGCAGTATGGAGAGAATATTGACACGTTTTTTTGTGGACTTTATGGACCTTTCTGCCTCGAGCGCCATAGACCTCTATTATTTGAATGTCAGACAGCAGGAAGCCTCCCAGATCTCCAGATGCATTTGAGATATCAAAAAGTACTCAAAGTGTTGTTTCAGCATGGGGGTGAGTAAGAAAATGAAGGCCAATCATGTTATTAGATTGGCCACTAACCTTTAATATGGCTAGCCGACCAATCTAAAAGAAGCTAACCTATTAGCTACAGAGCACATAAAGCTAGCCACAGCGCTATCAGCTCTCCCCTTTATATCATGGTCTGACATTTTCTTTGTTCACCATGAGCAGATCTCTTTTTCAGTTTTTTTATTGGTCAGGTAAAACTTCATTGATCATTAGATACAATAACACTATAGATGCTCCAGAATATGCACACTAAAGTAGCGTGATGCTATTATTGTTGTCTGGGCAACCTCAATGAGGCAGGTACATCTCCACCCCACTCTGCCGGTCTTCAGCTTTCTCTTCGCTATTTATTAAAGTCAGAGGGGGGGTCCCTAGTTACACAAGCTGAGGTTGCGCTAAAGGAATAGGAAACAAGAAATACAATTCAATTTGCAGCCTCAGTGAACAGGTCAATTTGCATTTAAATGTCTTGCGGTCAAATGGTCCGAGAACCTCCTTGGTTTCGTTAAGCTTGAGCAATACTTCCTGAGAGTTGACCTATACTGCTTGTGCAACACCTCTCTGGAACAGTAATATGTCACACATTATACATCATAAGAACAAACATTAAGTATCTTATACATAATTATTCCAACACGTAACATCACTGGCATGAAGCAGGAGCAGATCTGATACCTACACCGGAACCACAACCTGAATAATTACAGGGCTGTCAACTCTCACCCATTGTAAAAATACACATGTACATTCATACCACACTGTATTTTTTGGAAGAAAAATAAAAGAAATTGTTAAAAAAAAAAATCTCATCCCAAGGTTTGGTGAAAAGTTGGAAGCCCTGTAGTAAGATCTGGATCACGGAAAAATTCTGTAATAACGGTACTGAAAAACTTATTTAAATAAGCTTATTCTCTCCATTGCATTGCGTGACGTCATCATTGGACATGCTCAGAGCAGTCACAGTAACGTTCGAAAGGCTATTTAAGTGTATTGCCCTTTTCATTTTTAGAACATGCAATATTTATGCAAATAAAAAAATATTTAAAGGGAAGCCCCTGCCGGAAAAAGACAACAGAATAAAAAAGTAAGAAAAAGGAAGTAATACCTGCCCGGAAGTTATTCTGTTTGCACATGAGCAGGACGGATTTTGCTTCCGGGATGGATCAGGCAGACAGTAGGTACCAAATCTGCTGATGTCACAATGTGGCAATGCTGCTCTGATAAACTGTATTGCACCAGTTTTATAAGAATAAAACGTTCTCTCCGGTCTGTATTTATCATTATCTACATTTCCTTTTATTTCAAGTTTCCTTTGGCCATCTGAAGTAGCCAAAAGTGGAAACCAATCATCCTCAAACTTGAAGGCAATTCCTGCGTTGTAGGACAGAACAGAGCCATGCCATTTAAAAAGGTGAGATGAACATTTTCATTACTTCTTTTTATTAAGATGGAGGGCAGGAGAGAGCAAATAGCATAGGCCAACTTTACAAAAGAACTATACTCAACAACAATATAAATGCACTTTGGTTTTGCTCCCGTTTTTACGAGATGAACACAAAGATTCAACAGCTCTGGTTAACATTCCTGCCGTCAGCATGCTAATTGCATGCCCCCTCAAATCTTGCAACATGTGTGGCATTGTGCTGTGTGACAAAACTGCACCTTTCGGAGTGGCCTTTTATTGTTGGCAGTCTAAGGCACACCTGTGCACTAATTGTGGTGTCTAATCAGCATCTTGCTCTGGCACACCTGTCGGAGATACTTTCACAGATTTAGGCTGGTTTGTGAACAATATTTGAGGAAAAAGTATTATATTGTGTATGTGGAAAAAGTTCTTTGAGTTCATCTCATTAAAAAATGGGAGCAAAACCAAAAAGCATTTATATTTTTTGTTGAGTGTACTTGTGGAAATTTCAGACAAAAAGAAACCAAGGGCGGTTATCAAGATCAATTTTCGTTAAGCGGTAATTTGCACCGCGCCAAACTGAATTTGCATGATGGGCTGAACTCATGGTTTTGCGGGTGATTTAACAAATTGATTGCGTAACTGAGGTGGCAGGTGCAAAACTGGTGTTGGCAGCCCTATTTATAAATTATGGTTTTGCGGCGTTTTGTGGTTTGCAGCAAAGTAGTTGGTAATTTGTACAAACTTTAGTGCAATAAGAATTTAAATCTTACAGTATTACCCACCCCTCCAACAAATAAAAAATATATATATATATAAAACAAAAAAAACCCAAAAACAGGTGTTTTGTATTGGCCTGTAGAAAAATGCACATACAAATGGCTCACAAGAAGTGACTGTGGATGAGATTACTGCTTGTACGCATCCCCGCAGCATTGGCATGTTGCTCCACAGAAGCAAGGAGGAGGTCGGGTTCTCCGTTAGAGCGTCAGAGGCGACATGGCATTTAGAATGTCGGGGACAGCACTTCTGAAAAACGAGATTGGGAGATCCCCTTCGCTTGCATACGTATACGCTGGAATGACCCAGATGCAAAAATTGCAGCGTTGCAAGGAGTTTTGTGATATCTGGTATTGCGTGGGTCCTCCTTGTGGCTGGCTCCAAATCCATTCGCGAGTTCCCCAACAGCTCCAAAATGGCAATGCTGGATAGCGATGATATGTTTTGATGATCGTTTTTCCTACCGTTCATTCCAGAAATATTCACACAATGGAGTGAAAAAATGCGTCTCTGCGTCTCCTTGCTTCATTTTCGATGTCTCCTTCTTGCGACAATAACACGCTGCCGTAATGTGTGATTGCCAATTACGCAGACCATTTTACAGCTTCTTTTGAAGCGTGTTAAATATAGAGTCCGGATACCGTTAGCAAAATTGCTTTCAGGTTTGATAAATCACTTTGCGAGTGCTAAATTAATATATTTACATGTTCTCCTCCCACAAGGCGCACTTTTGGCGCAGTAAACGCCCTATATTGCATATTCATTGCAGAAAAAAGTACTAAATGGATAGGAGGAAGCTATTTAGCACGTTTTAAAGACCAAATCCTTTTAGCACGCTGTTGATAGATCAGTTTGTACATTTTTAGCGTGCGTCAGTGAAATAGCTCACGTTTTTTATACCACCGCAAACCTTTGATAGATCCGGCCCCAACTGTTATTTCTATAGTTCTTCATGCAGAAACTGGATGATTATTGTTAACAAGAAGTTAAAGTCCTGTAGCTTAATTTGGGGGAACGACCATGATACTATAAAAGAAGCTTAACCAACCTGTGAGCTATTGAGCAAAGTTAGCCACAGATACCCAGGTCTGCCTATTATGCAATATTCTTCCAGTTACTCGGTTCATCAAAAAAATATTTTTTCGTTTTTGTTATCAAATAAAAACTTAATTAATCATTTCACACAAACTTCCTTAGGTTTGTTCCTCCCTGTAAGTGACAACCATTGACACAAGCTCACAGAAACAGATCTACACAAGAGTAGGAGAAGAATCTACACTGCAAAAAATCTAAATCTAGATAAGTCCTTTTTTTTCTTAAAATAAGTGCATTTTGTTCTTGAATTGAGGAGGTAAAAGAAGACATTTTGGCAATAGAACAAGACAATTTACTAGGGATGACGATGATATTGAGGATTTTGGCCCGATATCCGATATGCGATATTTTTAAAACTCATGTAGCCGATAACCGACATCTCGATACCAATGTTAAAGCTGGACAAAAATAAGTAGTCATTGAAAATAGCAGTTTTGTTATCCATTTCTGACACTTTGAAAAATAATATACTCAAATATATTTTTCATATGCTGATATCAAATTGATTTTTAAAAAGTCGGTGTCGATCTATTTTACTTTCAAAAATCTCGTGAAATTTCATTATTCTGTTACAAACTCTAGGTGATATTTTGCAAATTCTTGTGAGATTTTGTTAGTAAAATAGATGCGATACGGCGTCAATATATCAACATACAAAAAATATGGCAAAATTTTCGTGAATTTTAGGGGATTTCGTAGCATAACGATGACATAGCAATATTTCATTAGTAAAAAAGAGATTGATATGGTGTTTTAAATGGCAATATATCAGCATATGAAGATATTGTGATATTTTAATGTATCAATATTTTTCCTCGTCTTTAGAAGTTTTTAAGTCTGTAAAGAAGAAGTTTTTGAGGAAGAAGAAGAATTAGTATTTTATTTTTTTTTTTAGACTTTAGAAACTCAGAAGTTGATCAAATATTGGGTTAAATATCCGGGAGATTGGGGTGGCGATGTCGATATTCAGTTTTAAGGCCCGATGCCGATAAGGGGGCGATTATATGGATTCATCCTACAATTTACACTTAAAATAAGAAAACACAATTGCATTGATCTTATTTCAAGTACATATTATCTAATTATCTTATTTTTAAGAGTAAAATTACTCATTCCATTGGCAAACTTTCTCATTTACCTGCTCAAATTAAGGGTGAATACACTTATTTAAAAAAAATTTTTCACTTACTTATTTTCACTAGATGGAACGTTTTGCAGTGCACAGACCCATAAAAAGTAAAAGTTCGCAGAGTAGGAGCAGGAACTCATGAGAGCCTCGTAATATTTAATCTGCACGCATAAAATTTTAAAATGTTTTGATATAAAACGACCCATATGATTATATATCATAATGTGTCCTATTTGAAAAAAATTGACTTCACAGTCCGGAACTTCCAGGGGGTTCCAGTTTTTGCAATGATTGTGATTTAAATCCTGAGGTTTAATGAGGTTCAAAATACTTCTTGAAATGAATAGATGTGAGTTTACCATGAAATACCCAAAAATGTAAGATTTATTTATTTTATTAATCTGAAACATGATTCAAATGTCAGACCAAATCATAAATTCTTTAAATGCAAAATTAATTTATTTCTGTATTACAAGTTTCAAAATTTACATTAAATAATGAATAATTATAAAAAAAGAAAAAAATAATAAATTAAATGTAATTTTAAAAATGCATGTATTTCTTCATCTTATACACGATTGAATTATTAGATATACCATAAAATGGTGAATTACACAATAGCTAAATATCCCACTGAATAATTAAAAATGCTTTAAAACTTATAAGAATAAACATATAGAATTAATCTGAATAAATGCATTTATCTATTTATATTGTAACAAATAAAGAGCAAAATAGTTATTGGCATTTGTAGGGGGTCACCAACCTGTGATGCTGAATTGTTTAGGAACCCCTAAGCTAAGTATGGCAGGCTGGATCGCTATTTAAATACATTAATGTATTTTATACAAATTTCAACTTAGAACTCAGTGATGCAGCAAATATTTAGTCAGGATACAGAAAATCAAACAAACAGAGAAACCAACAAAGATCCTTGGTTTAACTGCCTGTTTCTGTCCAGTTTCCTCAATCCTGTTATCCTGGTTTCAGAGAGTCTGCAGAGCAGCATGAGACAGATTAGATCCAGCACACAGAAACACGCCTCTCTTTGTACCTTTGTTTTCTATAGCCACTGATTCTGACAGCTGGCAGAAAATTAACCACCTGAATGTCTTTTTAGTATCCTTGAAGTTAAAAACAACTCATGAGCTGCCAACAGGCTGCAACATGCAGCAAGGTGGGAAAAAGAACAAAAAAAAACACCAGTTCTATGGTAACAAAAAGGGAAAGATGGTGATAAACTGAAATGTTGAGCTGCAATATAGAGGGAATTTAAAAAGGCAGCGTTTAACGCAGGTTTGAATAATTGTTTTTTTAACCCTCCTCAGGGGTTTCCCTTTTATTTTCATGTATTTAAGAAAATCCCAGTTAGATAATAAAGCTGTTCTTGGAAAGCTTTTGTCCAAGGAGTGATAACGGCATTACTGTCATAATGCTTTATACGTTTACTACTCGAACCAAATACCTCCTGTGTAGATCTTTGTGTCATTGCTTCAGCCCTTCACAGTTGTTGACAGTTTATGAATCACTGCTAAAGAAACTTTTACTGAGGAAGCTGTAGTTACTCAGAAATGCTCCGTTGGTAGGATAGCAGTAAATGGTGCAGAAACAATAAAAAAAAAAAATTCTTAAATTAAGTGTATTTACCCTTAGTTTGAGCAGATAAATGAGACAGGTTGCCAATGGAATGAATATTTTTACTCTTAATATAAGATAATTAGATAACATGTACTTGAAATAAGAGAATTGTTATTGTGTTTTTTATGAAAATTGTCTTGTTCCATTGGCAAAATGTCTCTTTTTACCTCCTCAATCCAAGAACAAAAGTGCTTATTATAATTAAGAAAAAAATTATCTATCTAGATTCTTAATTTTTTTTAAAGAACAACATTACTCGTACATTAGATGCTCTTATATGTTATTCACAGTGTTGAGGCGCGTTACTTTGAAAAAGTAATTAGTTATAGTTACTAGTTACTTCTCCCAAAAGTAACTGAGTTACTAACCGAGTTACTCCACAATAAAAGTAACTAGTTACACACTAAAAGTAACTATTATGCTAGTTACTTTTATGCTTTTGTACCGTAATAACCCTCCCCCCCACTCCAGCCCCCCACCTTCGGCGCCGGTGTTTCAAAGCCAGCTGAATAGAGCGGACGCACAAAGACAAGAACCTGCAGAGAGTTTAGCATTTATTACAACTCAACGTAAATGACATCATGGGGAACGCCATGGGAAGTTTTTTTAACAGGGCGTTCAGATCTGGTGAGTGTATGAAATTAATAACTGGGGATGTCTAATTCTGAAATCCTGTGTGTTTGGGTTGTTATATAGATACACGCAACATCTATCTATCCATCTACCTATCTAGATCTATACTCTGTGTGTGACATAAAAATATGGATCTCCATCCCTGCCACAAAGGCCATCAAATAATGTTTAAAATAAAAATACAGTAGGTTGAAAAGGCAGAAGCATCCATCCATCCATCCATCCATCCATCCATCCATCCATCCATATAGGCTATCATTTGATCGCTACGCCTCCATAGTTCCCCTGTGGTGCGAAAGCCTTTAGCTAGCATACTTTAGCGTTCGTTCCTGTCGTTCTTGCAGCGGTGAATCGTGCCGCCTGCGCTGTGCGGAAAATGCAGTGGGGAAACCGTATCTGATGGGGCAACGCAGCTCGACGCAACAGCGGTATTTCCATCTGGAAAACGCTTGTTTCCGGGCTGCAGGAGTCCTCCTCATTCTCCATCTCTCTGTGTGTGCTGTACGTTAACACCGCCAGCGGAAACACCCACCTACCCAACTGACAGACGGAATCTCACTATACATCAGCCATTCTCATCCTCCCTCTCTCTCATGACAAAGGCGCGACGCAGTCCTATCATGAAAAGGTTCATTGTGCGAGATCTGGAGTAACGCATGAAAGTAACGGGTGTTTCTGCAATGGTAACTGCGTTATAGTTACAGTCAAAGTAATTAGTTAGATTACCGTTAGTAAAACAAGGTAACGGGCGTTAGTCCCATCACTGGTTATTCATTCATTTTTAACATGGGCTATGGCTTCGTCAAGTGCTGGAGCCATACATTGTATGAATTTTCTGCCCCTATTGGGTAAATATTTTTAGTCATGTGAGAAATTTTTGATTGGGCCAAGTGTATGTCCTGCGTCGTGTTAGCCTCTAACGACCGCATCCCGAATGGCAATCGTACGGTTGAACAACCAAAAATGTTTGAAAATCAGTCGGCCCACATTAGGTGACTGTAAGGGCGTTGCACATGTACCAACCAGGGGATTCTTCTCTGACTTTATGCCCGGATATATGTGTCAGACCGTCCATCTCTCAATAGTGTCGAGATCGATGGTTAGTTTTTGGATGTAACGTGAACAGTTAGATCGCATTAGGGGGCACAGCGTAAGAACACATACCGAAAGCTTCAAACTATTTAAACCCTACGGTTTCGTTGCGGTACAGTTTGAGCTGAATGCAGCCCTGAATGCTAAGCTTAAAAAATATTACCCCATTTACACTACCCCTTGAAAAACGGTCCGAGCTCGGATCAGTTAACCAGGCCGAGCTTCGGTTCCCCGATGACTGTTTACACATCTCGCATCTCCGTTCCTCGACTCTTTTGCCTCCTAGTGACGATCTGCGGTATTACTGCCAGTATTGAAGGAGGAAATCAAGCAGTTGGTGGCGGTAATGCACCAAAAGTTGTTTGCCAACCGCCATAAAACACAAGAAGAAGAAGACGAAGAAGCTAGAGGGAGTAGAATCAGGCAAATCAAAATGGCGGCACCGGGTCACATTCAGAAAGTTATGCTTGATTATGTGCTGTACTTTGGTGTTATTATTTAAAAATATTGCGTGGAGAAGATTTTGATTGTTGTTTATAGCTGAAGAAGAAGTTGTTCTTCTTCTTGTTTTCTGGAGAGGGGCTACCGCCAACTAGTGGAATGTGAGTGTGAATCTGCGATGTGCAGCCAGATGGAGATGATGCGTTCTGCTCATGCGCGCGCTCTTGTTATCTTTGAAGGAGAACCCGAGCGCCAGGGAAAACCGAGCCGAGCCCACCTCTGGAACTGGTCTGCAGTTAGCACGGTCAGGTTGTGTCTATCTGGGGTTCGGTTCAGTTTTGCTTTCCATTTACACACAATAAGTTATCTCAGTTACTGAGCTAGGACCGGTCTCAAACGCGGTTTTTCAAGGGTATCGTAAATGGGGTATTTAATTACAGTGTAGGCCCTCCCTTGATGGTGCATTCTTAATAAGATGCAAAGTAAAGATGGCTGTCATTGGTGTAGAGCCATATATGTCATGATGGGATGGGATGTCTAACCCATATGCAGAAACACACAGAGGTTAGGAGAAAGTTCAAAAGGTTTATTGACAAAAGGTGTAAATAAAATGTGAACAGGAACTTGGGTGGTCAGACTGGTCACGGCTGGATCTCCCACTGAGGAGGACAGAGAGGTTAGAGGAGTTCCAGGTAAACTGCTGTTTATCAGATGATGGGGGGGAATACCTGCTTAGAAGTGGAACTGATCAGCAGGGGGGGAAACTTGAGGGTCCAGAGGCTAGTAGGCAGGCAGAGGGCTGAGGGCTAGCAGAGACTGAACTGAGTGCAGGCAGGCGGAGAACTGAGAGCTTGGCAGAGGCAAACTGAGTGCAGGCAGGCAGATTCCAGGTTGAGGTCTCTCTCTTCAGTGTTTCAGGTTTCCAGGCAAGTCAGGTTCTGAGAGACAGGGAGAAAACAGGGTCAGACAGGTTCACAAGAATCAGGCAAGATCTGGTAGACTGGCTCAGGTTTTGCTGGTACCATTACTGGCAAACACTCTGGCGGCGGTGGAGTGTCAGTCTCCTACTCCTTAAGCAGGGAGCCCTCCTCATGAGCAGATTGAAGACAGGTGTTGCAGTCAGCTCATGCCCCCAGAAGAGATCCTGCGTGCGCCCTCTGGTGAGGAGAGCCGGACAAAGCCTCCCGAAAAATAATAACAATAGTGAGTAAAAAGGGTTAATTTTCATAAGAAACAAAAGGGTTAATTGCTTACATCTGAAACAAACTGCATATAAGGTCTTTATTTAGTGTCTGAAAAATGAAAATGTGAATTTTACATGATTTGAACGTTTTTTGAACGTAACAGAAAAATGTGCATTTATATGTAACAAAAAGGTGTCTCTATTCTACTTTCTATTGTTTTTGTTGATGTAGTTTTACACTATTTAAGCTTAATCAATGTTTTTTAAACATTTGAAAATGTCTTTAGTGCTAAAAAAGCGATCACAGTGAATCCGTGTCGTACTGCATGGCCTGTTTTCTCTGTATAATAACCTGTCACACTCGCTGCTTGTTGCTTAGATGCAAAGTTTCCTTACATTCACTCCTTCTGCTTCTTGGGATGTAAGGAAAACGTCACTGAATCAAATTACATTTTTTAAATGTATTTTAGACAAATAGACCAAAAAAGCGATGACACATGCATATTCATTGACACGAGCACAAAATCCACATTAATATTCTATATCTGAATTTGAACAGAACTAATTTAAACAACTATCCAAAATTTTACTCCAGATGTGACATTAAGTTGCACAAATTTTCTAAAAAGGGTAAAACCATAAACTCATTTATTTATAACATTTCTCCTTATTGTCACCTAATACATAAATAGTAAACCTGCTTCCTTTCTGTGCTTTTAGGGAAAGCTGTTAGCAAAATCATGTGCATTTCTCACTTGCAGCTGGGAAGTAAATTGATTTAAGGCTAATTCCTTGATTTGAGATACGACCCGCTAAACAAATGAAATGCACCGACAAAAAGGCTTTGACTGATTGAATGATAAATGTGCAAAAATATAAATTTCACTGAGAATAAATAAAACAGCCGCTTGCAGAATCATTTGGTATTTTATTTCAAACGTCTTTGTTCTGTTTTTTTCGTAGTTCTGTGGTTTGGAACCTGCTTTGTATTTCCTTTTTATCATTCCCCATCTCTTTGGCTGTAGGCAACACATGTCCCAGTTGATATCCATGCTTGCCCACTCCTTTTTAATGGTTTACAGAGCATTCATATATTTGATCTTTAATAATAAGCATATCCTTATTTAATGTGATTTATATTAAAGATACTTCATACTTCCTTCTCTTTTGCTTGTTGCACATCATGCAGAAAGATTTGTGAGCACCCCGAAGGCAACATCTTGTTTAATCACCATGAATCAGGCATAAAAGACTTGTTCCTTGTTCCTTGTTGCATCCTCTAGCATTCCCCTTTTTGATATGGTTTTGCTCCCTCCCTCTTTTCTCCTCCTTTTCTCGACTCACTCTCCAATCTGTCACACTCTCTCCCTTCTTCCTGCATTCTTTCTCTTTTATTCTCTCTCGTTCACAAAGATTCGCTGTGCCGAGGCTTAGGGGTCTGGAGTGCTGCCTCCTTCAGCAAGCTTAGGTGAATCAGTTGCCATGGCAATCAAACCCAAATAACCAACAATGGCATGTTAATTATGGTTATTACTGTAGTAGACTGCTCCAAGAATGAGCGACGGTACTTTCTTTGTGAGGATTAAAGAAAGGAAAATGTCAGAGGTGAGGCAGTTTAGACAACATAATTCATAACAGAGCCTCGGCTGCAGAAGTGTTCAGCTTTGCAAAGGGCTGCAAGCCGCCTCGACTTTTGTGGTGCTAAAATGGAGCGTCCACAAATAAGCTTAGTGGCCTTGGCCCAAGGGGTAGACAGGAAAACCTGCCAATATTTCTGCTAAAAAAAATGGCCATGAATTAAACCTCAACTGTAGCTGCACTAAAATCGAATGATGTCATTGGAGCAAAAATACCTTCGGCTTTCTTTGATCACAGTTTTTCCCAAACGGAGGTTAGGAAACAGTCTAAATGAACCAATAATCTGACCTGATATGATGCTAAACCTCTGCCTGGTCTATGAGTAAATTAATAATAATAAAAATAATTGAACTTTATTAATCTGTCACTGGAGAAATTTACCTCTGAATTAAAACCCATCAGACAGGGTTCGTGACGGGTGCTGGAAATCCTTGAAAATGCTTGAATTTTGACGTTGTGTTTTCAAGGTTTGAAAAGTGCTTATATTTTGGATGAAATGCTTGAAATTGTAACTATTTCTTTCAAGCAAAAATACCTATCTAACTGAATCGTGTGTTTATTAAATGGAGAAATAAAATGTCGGAGAGCCCGAAAATGAAACCTGCTCGCTTATGTGTGACTGCGATCTGCCAGTCTATTTCCATGTGTGACTCCGCCCCCATGAAACCACTATGCACCATGCCGGGAGGTTGTCGTTTCAATGAACGTTGGCTGGAAGATGAAAAATACAAATTATGGATTAAACGGGGACAAACCCCATGAGAGTTGCCTCTTGTAAAGTCTGCAAAGTCATAAACTTTTTAAGTAGGCGAACTGAAGTAGCCTAAAACACGTTAACGTTAGCGCCTATTTGTTTACGCTAGTAACTGCTAGCTAGGAATTCACATGAAGGGTAAGTTACTGAGTGACTGAGAGTACGGTGTGATAATGTAATGTTAGTATTGCAGTGTTTCCGCAGCACTATCTTGGCGAGGCGGTCGCCTCACCAAACTCACGCTACACGCCTGCGCCAGCGTTCCAAAAAGCGAAGTTTTAATTCATTGCCAGGTCCAGACCTTAAAACAGCATAATACTGAATTGCGACACCCTCTGGTTGGTTATATTACTACGCCATGGCATAGGAGTAATTATCTTTGATCATCCGAGGAGACGTGTGTGTGTGGGGGTGGGGGTTGGGGGCGTGTTCGTCGTCGTCTTCATCATCGATGAACTATATGTGGAAAGGTAAGAAGTTAATTAAAAACTGGTTCCGTAAGGTGAAAAAAGTTTTAAAATGGATCTTGATCTTGAGTGCTTGATTTTGACTTAGGGAAAGGTGTACGAACCCTGCATCAGAGCAGTGATCTTCCATTGTGCGACACCCAGGGAGCAGTGTAGGGGTAAAGGGTCTTGCTCAGGGACCCAGAGTGCAGGCTGTGGGAATTAAACCGGGCACTTGAAACCTTCTCAGAGCAAAGGCACACTGCTCTAACCCCTAGGCCAGGTGTTTACTTTGAAAAGTTTTATCCGTAGTAATGAACCCTGAGGCTGTTTTTAAGCATCATTATATCTGTCTGAACGCTGTTCTTAATGCTAAAGCCTTTATTTAACAGCTTCAATCTTTAAACAGACTAATCTAGATTAGTCTGATTATCAGATTTTCCATAACTTTACTTATAAAGCTGTTAGAGGTGTTAGTTCAACATTTGTAGAAAGATGTTTTCTTTGCTTAATGACTGATCGTGTGCAGAATTAGTGAGCTGTGTCCAGTTCTGGACCTCAGAGAAAAGCACCATCAGCAAAAGGTGCAGGTTACTTTGTTCCCTTCCTTAGACGACAAACCTGCAACTATTGCAGATTTGTTTGATCGGGGAAAGAAATGCTGCAGTCAAAGCACTGCACAGTTGTATTGAAAAGAACGGTGTAAGCATTTATTTGAAGATCGGTAACAACTGCAAAAGGAAGGGAAATAGATCTGTGTCAGTACTGCTCTCCTGTTAGCATCAGATGTGCTTCCTCAGTTGTCCAGCTGTATTTAGCTCCTGCTTAACAAATTTCAGTGAAACTTAAATATTCATGTGTATGAATAAAATGTAAAATCAATTTTGATCTAAGTCACAGCTTGGATTTCAAGAAACCCTGTTTTCCTCAGCAATAAATTTAGAGCTTTTAAGATCACTAGAATGATCTTATCTTCTCATCCAGAGAAGCTCAGACCCCCCCTGAAATTTTGGTAAACACATTAATAGTCAATATTAACAATATAAACCAAGTTTTTTAATTTTTTCGATTTATTAAAAATAGCAAACTTTGTCCTTATCCTCCTAATAACCATTTCAATTTAAAAAAACTCACACAGAAACGACAATTAGAAGAATTTTATTGATACAATTACTTTAGCCTTTTGGCGCTCAGACCTCGGCACAAAACATCAGCACTGAATATGCTTTGATACGCATAAACAGGAGTAAAGAATAGGGATGTTTCCCCCAGGCCTGAAACTGGTGGTGGAGTGGGAGATAGAAGAAGTTGGTCGGTCTGTAGACTGCTGTATGGAGAGATGGTCTGCTTGATCTGTAAGGAGAGATCCTGTGGACTGCGTGAGCTGATATTAGTGCTTCATTAGAGGACCTGGATGATGAAAGTCCAGCTAGGATAACTCAGGTTGCATGAAGTTTCCATTCCATGCATGAAGTGACAGTGGAGAGGAAAAACTCCCCTTTGGGAAGAACCAGGCTCAACATGGCGGTCTTCTTCTGGAGATGAGACAGGGAACGCAGTAAGACTCCGGGAGGAATGACACAGTGAAGAAGCTTTAGCCACGATGGTGGAGGAGGGGCTGGAGGTGGGTTGAATCAGGGTAATCTGAATTAAAGTAAGACATAGCGCAACCACTGCCTGCACTCTGGGTAGCAGACTGAGATGTGAACTTTAGGAACCTTTTAAGACAAACTATGGATGCTGATTGGCTTTAGTGGAGGAGTGGTTGTTGCGCAGATCTGCTCATTAGTTCAGATTAGGGATGCACGATATAATCGGCCCCCTATCGGTATCGGCCTTTAAAACTGAATATCGGACATCGGCCACCCCCAACCGATATTTAACCCGATATTTGATCAGATTCTGAGTTTCTAAAGTCTAAAAAAAAAAAAAGATACTACTTCTTCTTCTTCCTCAAAAACTTCTTTTTTACAGACTTAAAAACATCTGAAGACGAGGGAACAAATATTGATACATTAAAAATATCCCAATATCTTCATATGCTGATATATTGCCATTTAAAAACACCATATCAATCTCTTTTACTAATGAAATATTGCTATATGTCATCGTTATGCTACGAAATCCCCCGAAAAATTCACCAAATGTTGCCATATTTTTATATGTTGATATATTGACGCGGTATCGAAATATTTTACTAACAAAATCTCACAAGAATTTGCAAAATATCACGAGAGAGTTTGTAACAGAACGATGAAATTTCACCAGATTTTGAAAGTAAAATAGATTGATACCGCGTTTTTAAAAATCAAAATCAGCATATGAAAATATATTTGAGTATATTATTTTTCAAAGTGTCAGAAATGGATAACAAAACTGCTATTTTCAATGACTACTTATTTTTGTCCAGCTTTAACATCGGTATCGATATCGGTTATCGGCTACATGAGTTTTAAAATATCGGCATATCGAATCCCAATATCGTGCATCCCTACTGTAGTTCAGATGTGGGTGCATGAACAGATATTTGTGTGCGCACACACACACATATCAGTGTGCCACTCTGCAGCACTTCTCAGCAGGTGAAAAAAAATCTGGCCCAATCAGCAGCACCCTCAACTCAGGTAATAAGGAATCCACAAACAGCTTTACTGGTTTTGCAACAGAGCTGAGGAAGGCAAACACAGCCTCCAAAGCAGCATTTCAAGGAAAAGGACTTATAAGGACTACCGGTAAGCCATTAACTGGGCTCAATTGATTGTAATTTAACTGTAGTTTCACATTTGAGAAATGAAATGCAGAATTTATTGAAGTAACAGTTTGCACTGCTAGTTTTACAGTTTGGTTCCACTAAATGTTAAGATATCTAAGAAAAAGAAAAAAAAATGTAATGAAGAGGAGCCAGTTGATAGATCAAAATCGTAAAAGAAATGTTCAAGGTTAAAAAAGGAATTAGTCATTAAGATAATTATTAACGTTGAACCAAATGTCTAAAATGTGTGTTAAAATATGTTGTGTTTTGTAGGTTTTTCACCTGTTCTGTTCTGCTCATTGGTTCTCACTCATTGGTCAAAATAAAAAGATTGAGTTAATTCCTGAAGTCTTCAAGTCCTCCTTTTCAAGTGTAGGAAGCCATGAAATCATTAACCTGACTCTGTCATCTGCATATCCATTGAAGTAATTTTAGGGAAGGCGAGTTGATAGTGGTTAGCTGAGAATGGCCTAAAATGGTGATAGCTGGGCCAAATAAACCAATCAGATCAGCGAAGCATATGGCGTACTAACAGAGGCGGCGGCGAGAAGGGGAGCCAATTGATAGATCAAACTCTTGCGAAAGCAGTCGGGAGAAAGAGCAAAAGCATCTTTCCTCGAGAAAAGCCTCCCAGAGCAGTGTTTTTGCTCTTCTTTCAGTGAAGAAATACTCCGCAATTCCGATATAAAGCCTGCTTTCGATAGCCACCGCTTGCAGCTAGTTTCATCGGCTGAAGCCACCATGTGCTTTGGGGCTGAACTGTCATGGCAGCTTCTGCGCTGCGTAAACCTGCTACCCACCTCAAAGCCATGCGCTGATTGGACGTTAAGTTTGGTGAGCGGCTCCCAAATTTTCTTCAACAAGAGAGTCTCCATCCTGATCTCTTGAAAGCTCGGCGAGATCAGGATGGTCTCACGAGGCTATGAAATCATAGGACCCTGGTTCAAAGCTGATTGGCTTTAGTGGAGGTGTGGTTCAAAGCTGATTGGCTTTAGTGGAGGTGTGGTTCAAAGGTGATTGGGTTTTGTCTGCGGCGGATGAGGGTACGTAATTGTTTCTTCAGTTGATCTTCCGCCTAGGCTCCATTACAAGGACACCGCACCCTTATTGTACGCTTGCGAAGTTTGAGATGTTCAGTAGTAGCTAATTGAAAATTTCCCTACTTTCCTTGATGGGCACTTGGCTGATCCTTGGCTAGTCACATACAATTCCTTTTTAAAAATCAAAAATATTCTGTCATAATTTGTGGACATTAGAATTTAAAGAGAAACCCATCTCCTGCTCAGACCCTGTAATTTAGTAAAAGGAGTCAGAGTAAATAAAATATGCGCCCCCATTTTAAGGCAAGTAGCTGGAAGGTGGATTGAAATTTTCTACCATTCGGCTGGCTTTGACTGGGAAGGGCCATTTTGAATGGCTGATATTGTAGTATTTGATGCTATGTCATTTAAAAAGGTCTTTGGCACACACACACACACATGTTGTGTCACAATATCCTTGTAGGGACCTTCCATTGACTTCCATTCATTTCCCACTAATTTATATGGCCTAACCGTGACCCTTGCCCCCTACCCCTAGCCCTAACCATTACACACATACCTATCCCTAAACCTAACCTAAACTCAATTCACACCTTAGTCCTAAACCTAACCCCCACCCCAAAGAAGCTTTCCTTATGGGGACCAGTTGGTGGAAAATCCCCACAAGTAGTATATATGAGTCCCCAAAATGTAGCATATTCCTAGGAAATGTGTCCCCCACCACTAGTATTAAGACATGGCCAAACACACACACACACACACATACTTATATATATATATATTCATATAAACTAATGGACCTGCCTAGTCTGCTAATGTACAGTAGCTGCTTCCTGCACACAGCTCCAAAAGCAGTCCCTCTAGCACACACGTCAGCTCACATCTTCAAATGATATTCTAGCTCTTTAGTTTTTATAGAAGGCTTTCATAACATCCATGTTTACCACAGTGGAGGGCCCTACGCTGACGCTGAACAGGAAGGAAGCCGGAGACACGGAGATGAGAGGGGAAAACAGGAGGTGGATCAACAAGATGATGCCTTGCCATTTTCCAAACCGTCTGTTCCCTTTTGCATCTTGCCATTACCAGAGTTAGCATCTCATTGTCAGCTTTCTGGCTAATTAGATCCAATGCTGCGCCTCTCTGTGTGTGTGTATGTGTGTTAGGCTCGTTGTCATGGAAACAGCCTTCCTCTTTTACCCCACTAACACAGCTCCGGCAACTAACCACCTTTTTTACACCCACGTTTTGTTTGCTAATATGTAAGTTAAGTAGCTTCTGGTGCTCGTCTACCGAGGGCAACAACTTTCCGTCTGCGGTTTCAAACTTTTAACAAGCACCTGATGAACCTATCTAGAGGTAATGACTGATTAGAGGCTCATAGTTGGAAGATGATAATGATTAAAATTATTATGCAGACGGGTATTTGAAAAACATGTGCTTGTAGCTCATGGGATAAAAACCATCCATGCAAATGGCAAACAGAGATTGAGATGTAAATGTCAGGTCATGGGGTCAGGTGGAGAAGTTCAAGGGTCAAACCCTTTAACTGATGTGTGTATGTGTGAGTTTTCCCTTTCTCTGTTGGGCTGTATTCACAGGGTAAGTGTGTTGTGCGTCCGGAGGGGAAGTGAAAGGACACTAGCTGGGAGGTTTAAGCTGCTGTCAGTCAACGTCACTCTCCGCTATTTAGATTCCAATTACACCTGTCAGCTCAGTCTGAGCCCTCATCTGTCTCCCTCTGTGTCTGCCTGCATCTTTAAACCCGTTGCACGCTCTGCATCCCTGTGTTCTACAAGACTATGTGCTCATTCTTCTCCTTTCTTTTTTGCATCTGTAGCCTCCCGCCGTGTCAGTCAGTATTACCGTCTCTGCGACTTTTCTTCTTCACTCCTGCGTGTTCATCGTGGCTTTAATCCTCTTCCGTCTGCGTTACATTATGCACAGAGTCTGTGTGAGAGTAATTCTCGACAGATTTCAAACATGGAAAAGGGAAAACAGGAAATGAACATCGCCGATGCTCATGGTGGTTACAGAACGGTTGAAATCTGTCCTTTTAGGAAGTTCATAGACTTTGGATCAGAGTTACTGAGGATCAGAAAACTCTGTGTGCAACCAGAACGTTTGATACTTCATCCAGTCAGTAATGAGATGGCTTCACATGATTGCCGAGGTAATTTATAACAAACCCTTTTTTAAATCACATCTCTAAAAGTTGCAGATGTGAAAAGTATCCGTCCATTTGTCCAAATACTTCTGCTATCTAGCATCGTTGGTTCTGGAAGGAGATCCAGATATCCCTCAACAGCATTCTCTAAGCGTGTTCAACCTGAACTAACTGAAACTATATAGTTCAGTTTATTTATACTTAGCGCCAATTCACAACGAAAGTCATCTCATAAAGGCACTTTACTGTTGTACAACCAGATCATCCAGTCAGATTGGATAAAAAGTTTTCTATGTATCTAAGGAAATCCAGTTAATTGCATCGACTCATTGACTCAAATTCCTCACTGTAAGAATGAACATCGCTTGTAGGACGGTGGAGAGGAAAAACTCTCTTTAACAGGAAAAAACCTCCAGCAGAACCAGGCTCAGTGTGAGCAGCCATCTGCTGAGGCCCGACTTGTTCTAAGAAACAGGGAATAGAAAAAAGAAGCATAGATACAAAAGGCAACTGTCAACCAGCTCGACACACGGGTCCAGAAACACACACAGCCAGGCAGACAGAGCTCGTTGCCAGCTCCCATGTCGAGAGTGATGAAGAGAGACATCCAGCCGGTCAGGAGTCAGAGAAACAGGACTACACTTGAAAAACAGGCCGATCTCCAACATCTAGAAACAAAGGTGTTGATGGCAGCAGCACAGCTGATATTTCTTCTCCAGGATGGAGTCACAGCCAAACAGGAACAGACCGAGATGAAGCTACATGAAAAAAAGCCAGAACGTTAGAGATTGAGCTAATAGATTCTTCCAGAGTGGGAGAATAGAGATAGAATGAAGCAGAGATGAATAGGGGAGTTCTATATCCTCCTAAGCAGTCTAAGCCTATAGCAGCAGAACTAGGGGTAGCTCAGGATATAAGAGGGAGGGATATATAGAAATAAAGATGTTATTATCTTTTTCCATTAATGAAGTAAATGTTATTCCATCATTGTTGAAAGTAATGAAGTAAGAAAATAGCCGCTTAATAAAAAAGTTAACACGGCTTAATTTTAGGAAATCCTCACACACCTATTTTTGCGTACCCTGGAAAAACTGTTTACTGAGACTCTAAAACATTCTAAATGACTAACAGCGTTCGAGTAAAGATTTTTTTAACAGCTGGATGCTACCAACATGTTTTACTCATGTCAACCACAACTGCAGCAAAGGTCAAGACCATAACAGTTCCAGAGCTGTGGGACTTTAAACTTATGTGTCTTTTAGTTTGTAAAAGATTTAAAAATGGTCAAAGCGACCAGGTTTTTTGTGGACATTTTTTTTTCTATGGATTTTTTTTCTATTTGATTTTTTTCCTTTCTGCCTCGGGCACAATAGACCTCATTTGCTTTTTTTGAATTTTGTGCACGCAGACTTTAAGACAGCAAAAACGCCTCCAGTCAATCTAGGCCTAGAGATGCAAAAAGGTTTTTTGAGATTATCCGAAATTTTTGATCTCAAATTAGAAGTGTTGTTCAAACAGCATGGGGGGTGCTAAAATGTAGAAAAAGGTGATGGAGGCTAATCACTGAATCCACATACTGATGGGTGTACTATTCTCTTATTTAGGAGAATCTTTTACAGGGACTGGACAGGGTCTTTACATTTGGATATTTTATATATATATATAGTTATTGCACTGGGTATCAAATATAAAGGTTATTAAATAGTCATTGTACATTATACATTGTATTACACAAGTTATTGCCATTGTAGTGTCGCATTGTAGGGGTCTGTGACTGGTTGCAGCTAAGATGGATGACTTACAGCGGTAGCGCTACTTTTTAAAAACAGGGTGTAAAAGAAGGCTCTGCTGCACTCCAAAGGGGCCTCAGCCTTGCCTCCTCAGGAGGTGGACGGCAGCAGCTGGCCCTTCTTATAAGGGCGTCGAGGTCCATTCCAGTTTATTATTGGCGTGAACTAACCTGACTTTGCTCCGCATATCCATCTGGAAAACCTTCCGTTGAAGTAATTTTGGGAAAGGGCGAAAATACTGAAGTTAGCTGATTGGCTATGTTTGGTGATGAGGCGGGCCAAATAAACCAATCAGATCAGCGAAGCATATGGACATTACTAACAGGCGACAGACGAAGAAACACAACCACAAGCCAGGCTACTCTTGCGAGAAACCAGTGGGGAGAAGAGAAAAAACATCTATTCCTCTGAGAAAAACTACTCCAGAGCAGTGTTTGCTCTTCTTTCAGTGAAGAAATACTCTGTAATTCCGATAAAACTTGCTGGATAGCCACGCTAATGCTAGTTTCATCGGCTGAAGCCGCCATGTTCTTTTAGAGCTGAACTGTCGCGCTTCCGTTGCGTCACCTCAGCTCAACTCAAAGCCTGGCTGATTGGGGCGTTCTTTTGGTGAGCGGCTCCAAATTTTCTTTAGCGGAGAGTCTCCAGACTGATTAGCGAGTGAAATCTTGAAAGCTCGCGCTGAGATCAGGAGGGTCTCCCGAGGCTCAGCAAAGACCCCCACCTCACTCCCCTGTAAACATCCAGCTGATGTCTATACAGATTTTTTTAAACCGCTTAAGCCAATCCTCAATATTTGCTAATGATTTATCCAGGATAATTATTATTTAACAGCAAATTAAACGACCAACAAGGCTAAATAGTTTTCTAAAGGTTGAATCATATCTCTACTCTTCTATCTTTATCTGTTTAGCTTGTTTAAATGCCTAATGTCAGTTTAAATAATCAGCTCAAGGAAAAAGAAGGGTATCTAAAAGGAAAAAAATGTTTTTATAGATTGCTGTTTCCTTTGGCTCCAGCCCAGTTTAACAAATGCTAGAGCAGTCGTTGATGTGAACAAGATACCTTATTTTTCCTTGGCTTTCCTCCGTGTCTGGACAAAAGATAATGTACAATGACAGACTGACAGTGTTTGCCACAATAAGGAGGCACGGCTCCACAGCTGGGAAAGTTTAACTTCAAACACGCAGCCAGTACAATACAAGGCCAAATAACCTCAAACCATTATTAATACAAAGGCAGTAATTCCAATAGCATGAAACAATGGATGTTGTGTCCTCGAAACACGCCTCACAATCAGAGCAAAGCCGTTTGGGAAACCGACTGCGGCTGGATTTGGTTTTCAACTGTGAGATTTCTGTCCCTTTTTATGTGTTTCACCTCTAGAGTTAATATAGCTCACTAAAAAACTGAGATATTTCTGTTGAAAGGCAATAATGCAATTAACTAGAGCTCTCTATTTATATAAAAGAAATAAGAATTGTTACCATGGTATCGGTAGTAAGCCTACTTTCATAATGTGCTTCTAACAAAGGTAGAAGCATAATTTATGGGACAAATCAATAAAAAAAGTTTAAAGCTGTTTAGTTCAGGGGTTTTTTAGCCAGAAGACATTTTTTGGATAGATGGATGGAGCAGTTTGGCAGGCTGGGAAATCAATGGGAAATCTGGAATTTGGCTGGATACATGCAGGATGGATGGACTGACTAATGGATGGATGGGAGGACGCATAAAAGGAGGCCTATATTAAAGACGGGCAGCAGGGTGGAGGGATAGATGGATGGACAGACTGATGCAAAGAGGCTGGCAAGGTTGCCCTGCAGGGGGAAAAGCATTAATCAGGACTTTTGACAGTTTGAGTGACTATATCCTGCTTGTCTGAAGCTCAGTGGCATAACCCACCCACCCCTTCAAGAAAGAAAGAGGCTGAGTGGGAGGAGGGGAGGAAGAGGAGCCACTCAACTGGATTCCAGTAATTAAGGAGTTCCACAGTGGTCCTGAATGTCCAACGTTTCCGACCTTTCTTAAACTTCATCCGATAATTTCTGTGTTTCTGACTTCCATATGGAACCGACGGCAAACCGTTCCCGCTTATGAAGCAACATCAAGGCCATCAAAGGCTGAGGCTCAATTTGAAGCGCCATGAGCTGCCGGCTCGCACAAAAGCATAATAAGAACAGGACTGAGATGCGTGCAACCGCTGGACGCACGAACCGTCAGGCTCCACGCGTGGTGGAGAACGGTTAGCGCGTCTGAGGCAGCAGCTTCTGCCGCTGCGTAAATCACAGACATCTGGCCCACTGAAGCTCCGCCGCTGGAAGCTGGTGACAGGGAAAGGGTCGGCCACATGGGCGCATGAAACAAAAGGAGCAGCACGTTATGAGCTGCACTGCCAAATGGAGCTCATTTATCAGTTAAAACAAAACAACAATGCTAATTGCAAACAGTTTTAGCCTTGGTTAAGTTTCAAAGGCTTTATTTTAAAACAAACCACCAAGCTGGCAGAGTAGCATCAGCAGCACAGATATCTACCCATAAAAAGACATTTGACTGGCTTTAACTCTGCAGAAACTGTTAGAATAAGGTTAAAATGCCTTAAATAAGAGTATTTGACCTTGATTTGCACAGGTTAATAAGGTAAATTAGATGATATATCAAAGACAAAATTAGAATTACATAATTAAATATCATGCACTTTTAATAAGGTAACAGTGCTTTTTCTTTATTTTTCACATAAACCACTTATTTTATTGAAGCATTCCTACTCACCTGACCAAATCAAAGGAAAATACATTAATTTTAAAGGTATAATGAAGGATTTTTGTGAATGTATGTAAAGGCCCGCCCTCTCCACTTGCAAATGCACAACCCTGTACCCGCCTCAAGGGAACGCCTAATAAACACGTGCGAGAGCATGCACAAGCCTATTATCCACGCTTTGCTTAAAAAGTTGCTGTTTGCATCGCTCATACAAGCTTTCCAAAAAAAGATTTGCAAAGTATGTCAGATCACCTGAATGATTGACAGTTAAAAGGACAGCTTAGTTTGATGATCTACTTGGAAAAAGAACATGCTCCACTATACCTTTTAGAAATCAACTTATATTTTTAAAATGTTTTGCAGTAGAGGTTCTATTATTTTATGGCAATAAGGCTGTAATTATAATAATAAATAATTATTCATGGAAAAGAAGGAGAAAAAAACGTAATTTTTGCATAATTTTTTTTTTTTTTTTTTCAAGTATCTTAATAGAGCAAATCTCTTTCAATTACTTAAAAGTAAAAATTTAAATATAACATATATTTTATACATATAATATATATTTTCCCCCTCTCTTTACAAAATATCTGCTAAATGTTATGTATGTGTTCACCCCCCATCTACTCTGATACCATAAAATCAAATCCAGAGGGGCACTGGTGTCCTTTATCTTGTTTATTTCTGTTTTTTAAATCTAGCTTTAAGAATTGCATAATTTTCAAATTGCCATTAATGGAAGACATTCTTTGAATTTCAAGCCCAAGATAGAAATCAACTTATATTTTTAAACTTTTCGCAGTAGAGGTTCTATTATTTTAAATAATAATTATTCATGGAAAGGAGGGAGAAAAACGCAATTTTGCATCAATTTTTTTTTTATTTTTCAAGTATCTCAATAGATCAAATCTCTTCAAATTACTTAAAGTAAAAAATGTAAATATATATTTTATATGTAATTTATATTTTTTTCCCTCTCTTTACAAAATATCTGCGAAATGTTATGTATGTGTTTAGCCCCCATCTACTGCGATACCATAAAATCAAATCCAGAGGGGCACTGTTGTCCTTTATCTTGTTTATTTCTGTTTTTCAGATCTAGCTTTAAGAATCGCATAATTTTTAAATTGCCATTAATGGAAGACATTCTTTGTATTTCAAGCTAATGTTATTAATGTCTGAGCAGACCAGTCGAAATGCAACTTCCCTCCTCACTTCAGAGGAAAGTCCACCTCCAGAAATAAAAAAAAAATGTCTTAAAATGTAATCTGAAACAATAACATAAAAAAATGAAATTTGAAAAATAAATAAAATTTAAAATTTAAAAATCAGAGAAAGTTATTCTCAAGTTCCGTAAAAGTAAAAAAAAAAAAAGATTTGATGACGTTTTTCCACCTCTCCAGGAAGCTTTTTTTTTTTTTTTTTTTTACATAATGACTATGACCTGGATAACTGAGAATCTTCATCAGCTTATTCTCAGTTATTTTTTTTCAATTCTATAAAACATCTTAAAGCAAAATTTTTTTGATTGCATTTGTTTTGTTAAATTCAATTTACAGAATGCGTTCTTTCCTTTTAACAATAATGCAACAAAATTCCCTCCATACAGCTGATGCATCTGATTTATTTAAAGCCAGAATGTTTGCGGTGTCACCATTTTACATCCATGTTGGTGTTCTTAAACAAATTTTTGTAATGCTACACTCACTAAAAAGAGCTAATTAACTCCTTTAACATTGCCCCGAGGAGCATACAGTATTTCTCCTCATTGCTCCAAAGCTGCAGTAAATTTAGACACAGGGTTCTGACTAGCACAATGCTTCCCAGGGGGACATGCCTTGACAGCATGAAATAATGTCGTTACGACATTTCCTGAGGGCTGTTTTTGGAACTCGCTTGCTAGAAATCACAAATTTCCAAAATAATGAGTCACGGCAGCCATTTCTGATGCATTCATAAAAAACAGCATTATCGCTCATATCAGGTAAGTTAGTTATATGTATGTCAAATATGGGCATCTGTACAGATAATGTAGGCTGTGCCAACAATGTCAGCTTCGTGCTCATGAGGTTCAAACAGGCTGTAAGTGACTCTGTGCTTTAAAATATAAAAAAAAAACAGCTAAAATGCACTGCAATATATGTCCTTTAAAACAAGACATAAAAGTGAATAAAAAAAGGTCTGCTTTCCATTTTTTTTTAACGCTGACAGACATTTTTAAAAATGTTTAAAATGCACAAAGGTAAAAAATACACGTATGATAGGGCTGGGCGATAATTCAATAACGATATATATCGATCGATAGGCGTGTGGCGCAATAGAAGAAAAGAGCGTCGATAAAAGTTTGATAAAGAAACGCAGTTTCCTTCCTTCTCATTGTAGCCTAGCATGTAGGTTTATGCTATGCTTTATTTAGTTGTTATATTTATTTTGGTCACTTTAGTTTATTCTTTGTCATTATTTAATAACATAACTCAGGTCTCTTAAGTTATTTTTCTTTTAAAACAATTCTGTTATGGTTAAAAAGTTGGTTAAATAAATATTTAATTGGAAGTCTGTGTTTGTGTTCTTTTTATTATAATTAAATCATTTAGCAATATCATAAAATGTCCAGGCAGAGCTGCACATAAAAATATGGTTTCAAATCTTTTCAATAATTATCGATATCGATCAATATGCATTTTTTTTTATCGATAAGCTTTTTTTCTATATCGCCCAGCCCTAACGTATGACCAGTTTTATTTTAAACACACTCCTGTTAATTACTCTCAAGCATTTTGAACGTTCCTATAGATTATCTCCTATTGGTGTGTGGACCTGACCAGCCTCTTCAGATGTTATCAACCCAGTAAATGTCTGTTATTAGTGGTTATCAGTCCCTTAAAAAGGCCTGAGATTGTGCCTCCTACCCCCCAGTTGGCTCAGTAGGTTATTACCGATTGAATCCTGATCTTAACCCCAAGGTAATTCCTTTTTTGCGCAAGAAATAATCTAATAATGTGTAATATGAACATAATTGAAGCGGTTATTCATGTGTTGTAAAAATACATTGATCCTCATGTCGCTCATATAAAAAAAAAACCCCAAAAAGTTTAATTTCCTGTCAATTGAGTTGTTTTCAAACGCCACATTAAATCTGTGCGACTGAAACATGTGGAATTGATTTGAATTAAAAATGAAAAAGATTGTAAATAAAACTTGCCGCTACACTGCAAAAAAAAACGATCTAGAAATAAGTAAAAATGTCTTAAATTAAGTGTAATTACCCTTAATTTGAGCAGGTAAATGAGAATGTTTTGCCAAATGGAATGAGGTAATGGTAATTTTACTCTTGAAATAAGATAATTAGATAATATGCACTTGAAATAAGACAATGCTGTTGTGTTTTTTTATTTTAAGTGTAAATTTCACCTCCTCAATAGAAGAAAAATTCACTTATTTTAAGAAAAAATTACTTATCTAGAGTTCATTTTTTTGCAGTGTATAGACACGGCTGAAGCTGCTTTTATCAATGAGCTGCATATTATCAGAAACCTACTAGAAGGTAGCAGAGGCACTGTTAATAACATCCATTTTATGGTTGATCGCGTCCTAAACGGGTGATTTGTTTCCGTAAATTTTTGTCACTTTGAGGGAGGAGCCAACCTCAGAAAGTAAACCACCTGTGATTGGCTACTTTTCAGGAAATCCCACCTCTTGAGTTCCGGTTTCTTCCTTTTTGTTGCTAGTAACGTTAGCAAAGGACCTTCAGGCTGTGTCCCAAACCGATGGTCACTGTTGTTCCAGTTCATAGTTAAAAAGAACAAACTCAAACTTCAGTTCAGAAAGATGAAAATGAACTAGCGCACGTTCATAGTTCACTTTCTTTTTTAAATGAACTTATAAATAAACTTCATTTGGTAAATGAAGCCACAATTCTCCACAATATAACCTAAGATTTCACTCTTTAAATGTATGATCATACAATTTGGAAAGAAATGGAAAATACTGGATGCAGTCAAGGTTTACTGGATGTGCAGTGACGCTTTTATTTAGCCAAATTACACAGAACTTTACAAACATTTAGGAACATTCTGCTTCTGCTGAAAAAATCTGCTTTCTAACGTTCCTTGTTCAGTAGCAGTTCCCAAAATAACTTGGTTGCTTTAACTTGATGTGTCACTTTAAATCAGAAGTGCATGTAGCTGATGTTCGGACTTGTTTTTTAAGTCCTGGTGGGCACAGTTTGCACAAAAACGTGAGTTTTTTCCTTCCTTTTTTAGTTGATTAAACTCCGCCAAGCGCTCTGCTAAACTGGCATCGAAAATATCAGCAGATGAGTCTGAATGAGCAGACTAGTAATAGCTCTGTCAGGCTGTTTGTCGTAATAAGTACCTTAAAACCTGACGTTATCCAATACAAACTGTCATTATTATCATGGTGGGGTGGAGGTTTGACAGGATCTAAATGCAGACACATGTAGACAAGCTGAAATGTTTTCTTGAAGATTTAATCGCAAAAAAGGGTAATAGAAGCAAAAATCCCAAAACATAAATAAAAAAAAATCCACAAAAACTGAGAACCAGGAATATTTACAACAAGGGGCAAAGAAATGATGACATACCAGCAACAGTGACTGAGCAGGAGGTGCATATATGAGAGAAAGAAACTACAGAGGCGTCTAGAAGGGAGCTAGGAGAAGGAGACTGACACAAGAGGGCAACAGAGAGCAAACAAGAAATACCTAAGAACTCAAATACATTCAGAAAATGCCACAAAATATGAATTAAAGCAATAAAGCAACTAGAAAACAAAGGAAAACATGGATCAAAGTGAAACTGAGAACAGAAAAAAAACCCTGTGACGGTTATCAATTGTACGCCAACGTGACCTGTGTGTGTCGCCCATTATTCTCAGAGTGAACGTCGCTGCATTTGTAATCCAATGACGTCACAGGGCTGCCATGAAGGCCGCCCCAATCTGC
>JAGKQL010000062.1:27307576-27383441 GCA_018398635.1 Cyprinodon brontotheroides
AGGAGGCTTCTTGCTGTCTGCTGACATTCAAATAATGGAGGTCTATGGCGCCCGAGACAGAAAGGTCCATAAAAGTCCACAAAAAACGTGTCAATATTCCTCCATACTGCTCGTCCAATGTATTCCAAGTGTCCTGAGTGGGTAGCATCCAGAATTTACTCGAAACAAAGTCATTTAGAATGTTTTTAGAGCATAAACAGTAGTGTATAGGATTTCCTGAAAGCGCGCGCCTGCGCGTTCACGACGCTACGGAAGCCTGCAAACCAAACCAGATGAAAGTGTGCATTCAGCGTCTGCTCTGCCGATAATGCAAGCGTAGAAGAAGAAATGTGCTGTTTACCTGTGCAAAGAAAGAAACAACGAAAGAAAAATGTCTGAGGACTTCAGTGTTGAGGAAGAGCATGAGTTCTTTGCTGAGCTGAATGCGCACTTTCATCCCTGGTTTTGGTCTGCGGCGGGTTTCCGTGTAGACTCACGAAGCCGGGAAAATCTATACTGTAAAAACGTCTAAGCCGTTTTGTCTTCCTCCGCAATATGAACCGACCGAACATAAACAATTTGTACTTCAATCTGATGCGACACTCCAAGTATTGTTCAGTAACTTAGGTATATATTCCTTTAAAACAATCAACTGCAGCCTATGGTCAGGCCAAACTGGATTCATGACATTTAATGGTAGAGGAGGGAATGAGGATAGCACTTATAGCTGTAAATGTTTAACATTGGAACCGGAATGGTTTAAAAACATGGGAAAAAAAATTCTTAGCTCTTCTTTGCTCTCGATTGGTCTGATTTTATATTGTATATTTAATAAGGTTGTTTTAAATCTTTACTGCTACGATCTTTGACTTTTGCATGTTCATCTAAAACATTTGATGGCTCTGTGCATATGTTCGAAAATTACTGTTGAATTTTGGTCAAATGTCAAATTCCATGTAAGCAGTAAGAAAGCAGGTCTGACCAGATAATTAAGGGTCGCTAAAATTAGACATGGATCTCTATTTTTTGCACTAAGATCTGACTGTTAAGTCTAATGTAAACTTTTTTAAAGGTTTCCGATTAAATTATCACTAAACCAGACTCATGTTCATTCATGAACTTCAGACCAGTGTCTAAAGATACCAAAATGCAAACACCGCAGAGAGCAGCTTAGGCTCTAAAAGCACCTTGTATGTATATGTTCTGGATGTGTATATTTTTCTACGTGCATGTATGGATGTGCGCTATTTCCGAGCCGCTCACTTTGTGTCCCAACCCCAATCTAAATAAACAGCTCGACACTTTTCCTGCCTCTCGGGCTCAGTCAAAGACCCCTCTGTGGGGGTTTTCTTGCTGTGGGGTCTATGGTCTGTGTGGCCTCGCCTTCACTGTACCCTACAACACTGCAGAAATGACTTTCTGTGTTGCATATAAAGCACTTCTCATGAAAGAAAAATGCACATTTCAGTACAAACATCAATACAGCACTTGTTTAGACTTGATATGAAATTGATTTTCGCTGTAGAAATGTTAAGAGTGAAACATGTGTGGCTTTTAGGATAAATCTTTGAAAGTTTTTTGTGTTACCGCCATGTTTGCAAACATAAGCAAAAAAAAGGCCTTTAGTCTGGTTAGGTCACATAAATCACAACATTCTTAAAAGTACAGCTGACACATGTTAAACGATGTGGGCTGAGTTTGTCCACCTGTTCACAATTAAAGACCCACCAATGAGGAGAAGGACGAGGAATCTTCTGAAAGCATCATAAGAAATTTTTTTAAGGAATACTTTGGTGTTTTACATTTTCATTTCCACTAACTCTTTCATGTTTCATGCGACTTTATGTCACAGATCCCATCTTCCCTTAGCAAAAAGTAGTATACTTGAAGTAAATTCTATTAAGAATACTTAAGTATGAGTGTAAGTTTAGAAAGTATACCGAACAATGTACTAAAGTAATACTTTTTTCAAACTAAATTGGGACATTTTTTAGTTTACTAAAGTATACTTTAGTAAACAATAAAGTAAACAATAGTATAGTCAAGTACTCTTGACTATACTATTGTTAAGTAAATGAAATAACGTTTAGAATAAGTAAACTCTAAGTGCCTGATTTTAAGTAGGAAATTACTGCAGTTTTAGTATACTTGAATAAACTACTTTTTGCTAAGGGTTGTACCAAGTGCTTGTCGTCAAAACATTTAGTTTCATTACTGTTACAAGCAAAAACAACCATTTTATGAATAATAAAAAAAGCTATCCAGAAATAGAACCTTGAAAATTTTTCCTAAATGTTTAATAATTACAGGGATTTATGAAATCCTCACACACTACTGGTGTCTTCGCAGTGGCGGCTAATAGGCTAACATTAGCAAGGTATCCTTAGGCTAAAAGGCGTTCTCTTTAAAGATTCATAAATTAGTTGAGTGAAGTCATGGTTAAACAACTTAGTTTATACAGTAATTAATGTGTTCTGAGAGCAGTATGCTCTAAAATTATTAAAGTTTAATTTGAAACTTCATGTGAGCTAAGCTAACTTTAGCTTCACAGTTTCTATTGATAAAAGTGATGCTTGAATGAATTTTAAAACTGATAGATTTAACCCAAGTGTAAAAGCCTGATTTACCCACAGTGACCAAGATGTCCCAGATTTTGCAATTTTATGAATTAGAGTGAAATGTTACTTGCGTAAACTGACCCATGGTGAAAGTAGAAGCAGAAATATGTTTGCTTGAAAAGCTGTTAGCTAGGCTAGCTGGTTGGCATAAGTGAACGTATGGATGAGGAGCAGAGCCCAGCACTTCACATAAAACCACCATCTTCCGCATCCGCCCCGCTCCAGACAAATCCTACAGCCTCCACCATTCCTCCCATCTTGCTTCACTCCGACTTCCTCGGAGCTCAATTAGAGCATGCGCTTTATTATTGTTATTTAGGGTGACCAGACGTCCCGATTTCCGGGGACTGTCCCCGCGTTACGGACCACCTGTCCCGGCCTACTGTCCCCGGAAATGTCCCCGATTTTTACTGAGGCGAAAAATGTTGCGTGTAGACTGTTATTACGGTAGAGCTGTTTGCGCGCAAAATAGGTGGGTTACGGTAGCTGGTTGCGCTGCTGATAACATAAAAGATAAGGAACAGAGCGCACCACTAAAGAAGAACCCGCGTAATGATCCTTTTTGGATGTTAGCTGCCATTGTTATCGTAACAGGAAGAAGAGCGCATCTTTTAAAACAGAAGAAGAAGAAGAAGTGGAAGTTCGTTTTACAGCAACCCAGGCGCTGATGGGGAGCTGCGCTGAGTGATGGTAAAGGTGTTAATCAATTAATTTTATTCCGATCCGGGCTGATCTTGTGGATAGGACGTTTGGTTTGTGTCCAGGTTAAAACAATAATAAAAAGTAAGACAAGACACAGAAGTTGAGCATGAGTAAAAAGACTTTGGGTTAAAATGTAGCAAAAATGATTGAAAAACTCCTTGTAAGGCGGCTAATCTGGTGCGCTGGTTCTCCAGGGATCCAGCAAAGGGTTTGTATAAGAAGATGTTTTAGAATGGATGGTGACCTTTAGTTTATATTCAGATAGTTATTATAAGAAGTGGGGAAGTTATTTCAATTTGTTTTGATGATTTATGGTTGTGATTTATGACAAAGGCACGGATTTTGGTGTGCTTTTACTGCTCAGGTTTGAGACCATATATATAGAAAGTTCCTTGAGAAAAAGGGGAAATATAGGAGTCAGTAACAGGAGAACTGAATAAGACAAGATCTACATGATCACAAAGAGAATGATGGAGGAAGAGGCTTAACCACCTGTTTAATGTTCATTTTATTATGTGGTTTTGCTTGTAGCTCTAATATTGTGGTAATTAACGCATTTTAGTATTTAGATAAGGATATTAATAATAATAAGTTTTCATGTTGCACATCCTAATTTTTTTAGGTGATTTTGATTATATAAAATATCTCTCTGTTTTAGAATAATGTAGATTGATGCTGGAGGAGGAGGAAGAAGATAGAAAGACAGAAAGGAGATTGAATGAGAGAGGAGGAAACTAGGAACTCTGATAGAAAAAAACGGTTGACAAGAAGGGAGAAAAAAATTTACTTTGAGGAGTAAAGCAGAGAGAGCAGGCAGAAGTCAGAAGAGGGCTAGAAACAAAAAAGCGAAGGTGGAGGGAAAGAAAACAGACAAGACTGAATGACCAGATGGCTCTTCAAAAAAGAAGAGGAAGTGTCATTTTTAAGGAGAAATTATAATCAGAATTTCCATTGGAAATTATATGTATATGTTATTGCTGTTTATAAATATGGACTATTAATTTTGGATTATATACATTGTGTTGATGTTAAGCCTATTCTGCTGTTCAATGGTTAAACTTGTTTAAGATATTTAAAAAGGTTATTTTGCTTTTTACTTGCTATGTCTTCTCTTATATTATTTTACCCAAATTACCAGGGCCACTGCCTCAGACCCTGTTCAGTTAATATTTCTGTTTCAAACATTTAAAATGTATAATGTATGTATTAATAAAGTTCAAATTGATAAAAGCGTTGACATGATTTGAGTGATAAACTAACTTATTGAGTGATGCTTAGTGAGCAAAGTATGCTGTGGAACACAGAGTGGCTGTATACTCAGGTTAGTAGGAAAAATGAACCTGCTACTTTGAGACACACAGGCCCCTGATGTGGCTAGGTGACAGTAAGAAACATATATGAACCTTTACCTGCAGGCTTGACTACTACTTGTTTTTTTTATGTTAATGAAGAAAAAAATATTTCTTATAGGTATGTACAGTAGATGTAAACAGAATAAGTATTTGTTGCACTTTTTTGAAGAGGTGGGGGAACTCTGTAAACAACAGACAGCCACAGGCACATAATAAATGTTTGTATTTACTTTTCTAAATTTCTTTTCCTCATGTCACTCTCCCCTTAGGAGGCGGCAGAGCTCTTTGGGCCCGACAAAATTGGAAAGCCCTGCTAATGACCCTTGACCCCTCCGCTCCCACCCCCACCACTTTGCCCCAACCCAGAGACACAGTTCTAGTTTTCTACTAATAACACTATTCATGTTATTAATCTTAGGATACACTAAACGTTTGGAAAGGCACATTCCTGGCTTTTTACACTTGATTTTGTTGTTTAAAATTAATAAATATGTAAAATATATATGACCATTACTGTCCCGTTTCTAATTTCATCACCGATAAGATGTATTGATTTTTATCCACGGTAAGAAATGTCCCCAAATTTGATTTCAGAAATCTGGTCACCTTATTGTTATTATAATTAAATTAATAGGAGCAAAACATATTAAATTAAGCGTTCATTTCCATAACATAATTAAAACTCTCAGCATCCATCACACGTTTCTGCCCAAACATTTCTTTTCGTTGTGCATCTTTATAAAAATGATAATTAGGATCATACATATATATTAGTTTGTTCTCTTCCCCCAAACTCAGCATCTCTGCATCCATGCCTGAGATAAGAAGTTTGTTTTAAAGTTGTGACTGGATTTGAGGAAACTTTTAAGCGTTTTATCATAAAATAAATATTTTGAGAAATTTGCTTCATGGTATGTTGAAATACCAATAGTTTGCATCGAATCATTTTAAAAAACCATCTTAGTTTTTGGGAATATAAGAATTATGCTCTAATTTTTTTAGTTACCGATCTGTCGTTACAGGATTTTGATTGTATTATCTCTGTTTTAGATTAGTGTAAGATTGATAGAAGAGGAAGATTAGAAATCTACTTAGAAGAGTAAAACGGAGAGCAGGTAGAAGTCAGCTACAAATAGAAGATGGAGAGGGAGGAAGACAGAGAAGACTGAATGACTAGACGGCACTAATAAACACTATTGATTGATTCATTTGATACATCTTAGGAAATAGGAGAGGGACCTCCCTCGATTTAAAACTTAATTTTTGTTGTTTAAATATTAATAAATATGTAAAAATGGGTGAAAGCATCACCGTCCCTGTGTCCTATTTTAATTCTGATGATATGTATTTCTTTTTATCTAAGAACTGGAAATTTTGGAAATTCCCCATTTTTGGATTTCAGAAATCAGTAAACGTTTAGGTTAACCAATAGACAAACCTGGTAATGGGGAGTCATTTCTGCATTAAAACTCCAGTTATTATTATTATATTTTGTTGTAATTAATGCATAAAAACAGTAATCCTGTCTTTTAAGACACAAATGAAAATCCTGAAGATATCATATTTTGCAGGACTGCTTTGAGCAAGTTAAAGCTTTGGATGAAATCAGATGAGTTTTTCAACTTTTTTTGGATAGACTATGACTGACTGAGATTTCCTTAGCAACTTTAAATAACTTTTATACCATGAAGTTTAGCTTTTTTTTATTGATTTAGGGATGAAAATAACTACATTCAGTACCGTAATTATATTATTTAAGTAAACCCTGGAGGAAAATCTGCTTGCACATGCACAAAAGAGCTGTTGGTATGGTTCGCTCTTCTCAGGAAAAAAAAAAAAAAAAACACTCTTGTCTTGAAAAGGTGAACCATTTTCAATCACTGTCATTATACAGTATCACCGCCACTTTATTAGGTACACCTGTCCAACTGCTCATTAACACTTAATTTCTAAGCAGCCAATCACATGGCGGCAACTCAGTGCATTTAGGCATGTAGACATGGTCAAGACAATCTCCTGCAGTTCAAACCGAAAAGCATCAGTACTGGGGAAGAAAGGTGATTTGAGTGACTTTGAACGTGGCATGATTGTTGGTGCCAGAAGGGCTGGTCTGAGTATTTCAGAAACTGCTGATCTACTGGGATTTTCACGCACAACCATCTCTAGGGCTTACAGAGAATGGTCCCAAAAAGAAAAAACATCCAGTGAGCTGCAGTTCTGTGGGCTGAAATGCCTTGTTGATGCCAGAGGTCAGAGGAGAATGGCCAGACTGGTTGGAGCTGATAGAAGGGCAACAGTGACTCAAATAACCACCCGTTACAAACCAAGGTGGGCAGAAGAGCATCTCTGAACGCACAGTACGTCGGAACTTTGAGGCAGATGGGCTACAGCAGCAGAAGACCACCACCGGTGCCACTCCTTTCAGCTAAGAACAGGAAACTGAGGCTACAATTTGCACAAGCTCATTGAAATTGGACAATAGAAGATTGGAAAAACGTTGCCTGGTCTGATGAGTCTCGATTTCTGCTGCTACATTCGGATGGTAGGGTCAGAATTTGGCGTCTACAACATGAAAGCATGGATCCATCCCGCCTTGTATCAACGGTTCAGGCTGGTGGTGGTGGTGCCATGGTGTGGGGAATATTTTCTTGGCACTCTTTGGGGCCCCTTGGTACCAATTGAGCATCGCTGCAACGCCACAGCCTACCTGAGTATTGTTGCTGACCATGTCCATCCCTTTATGACCACAATGTACCCAACTTCTGATGGCTACTTTCAGCAGGAGAATGCGCCATGTCATCCGAGCTGGAATCATCTCAGACTGGTTTCTGAACATGACAATGAGTTCACTGTAAATCAAATGGCCTCCACAGTCATCAGATCTCAATCCAATAAAGCATCTTTGGGATGTGGTGGAACAGGAGATTCAGACTTGCGGATGTGCAAGCCGACAAAATCTAGGCGGCAAACTGTGTGATGATTATCATGTCAATATGGACCAAACTCCCTGAGGAATGCTTCCAGCACCTTGTTGAATCTATGCCAACGAAGAATTGAGTGAAGTTCTGGAAGACCAAAAGTGGTCCAACCCGCTAAAAGCAGATGCCCAATGAGGCTCCTCCCTCCAGTGGGTATGGTTGGTTCCATACTTAAAGTGACAAAAGTTGACATGAGTGCAAAGAAACGGGTCCATACACGAGTGGAAGAGAATCTACAGGTGCATAAAGTCCAAGAGAGTGCAGAGAAGGGGTACACTGCAAAAACTATCTAGATATAAGTAAAAATGTCTTATTATGTGTGTTTACCCTTAATTTGAGTATTGACATAAGATGATTAGTACTCTTAAAGTACAATAATTAGATAATATGTTCTTGAAATAAGACAATGACATTTTTTTCTCTTGTTTTAAATGTACATTTTCTTGTTCCATTGCCAAAGTGTCTCAGATGACTCCTCAATTTAGGAAAAAAAATAACTTATTTTAAGAAAAAATGCCTTAGATTGCAATTTTTGCAGTGTATGAGCACATGCTTATGTCAAATTAGGGGCCTCATATTATCGAATCTACACACATAAAACATTTAAAATGCACGTGGCGAGTAGTTTATGCCTGTGTGATTTTAATAGACTGGAAAAAATTGAAATTCCATCAAGTCATTTTTTCTTAAAATAAGTGATTTTTTTTCTTGAATTGAGGAGGTAAATGTGAAACTTTGCAAATGGAACGAGGCAATTTACGTTTAAAATAAGAAAAATCAATTGCATTGTCTTATTTCAAGTGCATATGATCAAATTGTCTTATTTTAAGAGTAGAAATACTCATTCCATTGGCAAATCATCTTATTTATCTACTCATATTAAAGGTAAATACCCTTAATATAAGAAATGTTGACTTTTTTGTATATTGTTTTTGCAGTGTAAAACTGTTCATATGAGTATTTTTTTTTACACTTGTGCACTTTTGATGTCATATATTGATTTATACATGTGAGGCACTTGGTGGGCCTTTCCACTATAAATACCCAAATAAAATGCTTTTTTTTTTTTTTTGTTAAAACTCCAGATTAGCTGACGTAATAATATAATGGCATACATTAAGGAAAAGGAAAAAAAGAGACGGAAGCCTACTCTGTCTCTTTTTGCCGTATTCGGTTTATTTTTCTGGTGGATTTTCCTCAAGGACACTTTGAACTTGTGAGAAAAGAGCAGCTGTGGTTTCAAACCTTCAACCCCGACTGTAATGCCCAGACCCTTCTCCCACCTGAGCCCCCTCTGCGGCACGGCCTGCATGTTTTATTAAACAGCTGACAGAGCGTGTGGGGAGAAACCCAGAAAGCAGGCCAAGTCGAGACACTGAGCTCCAGCTTCTTCATGAGCGATCCATATTGTGCAGAGATTTAAGATGAAAAAGTTGATTTTCCAGCCGCTCATTAAAACAGAATATATATATACACATGCAGACAACCATACGCTCACTCCTGGGGCCAATTAGTCAAGTTGAAACGTCTTCATTTTTCATTTGAGTGTTCAATGATCAGTATAATTGGAATTAATAAGCCAATTTTGTTTGGCAGAGCTGGGAGTTTTTGGCACTTGTTTTGAGCACCATCACAGTTGGTTTACGGGGGAGGAAACCACAAAACAAGGGTCTCATTAACTGGGTCAATTATAGTCGAAAAACATCACCTTATTAATCTTCCACCGCCTGACATAATAAAGATGCTTTGGTATGCTTCTCAGGCTGTGTTTATGATGTATGGTGTTTTCTGCATCCCAAGCCATATGCTCACTGCAGCATAGTAATTATGCAGGTTTGGATCTGAAGTGGTTCTCTCTGTTTTTACAGTATGCGTCAAACAGCGCCGCCAGATTTATTACTTTAAGCTTAATGAATGAATTAAATGTGCTAGGAGAATGATCCAAGGCTATGCACTTGTTCCCTGCTTTGTCATTGACTTTATATTCAGTCTAGTTTCGTATTCATAAGGCAGGGTGTCATGATTTTATCAAGAGATCGGACCCACATGCAGAGAACCAATTCAGAGAGACCAAGGGAAAGGTTTAACGGGTTTATTTAGGATTTTGTGAAAGAATCCCAGTGTTGCTCTGAACACTGCTCAACCAGAACTGAAAGGTGAGGGGAAGACACTGCGGTTAGTTCAGGCTCAGTAGGAAATTTGATTCTCGAACTTGAAGAGGAGAATTTGGTAGATAACTCGCGTTTCCAGAGGGAGGTTGCAGACTCAGACTCCAGTCTGTGTGGAAGTTCCAGTGTTTGTCTTATTCGATTGGAGGGCGGACAGGGTTTACCCAGAATGCAGTAGTTTGTAGGCGAAAGCGGAGAAGCTGACTGCCACTCAGATTTCTACTACTTTGAATTACTTGAACGGGTCGTAGTGGAGATGAATCCCTTACTCAGAGTGAAGCTCAAGAACCGGATCTCTTGAGGGAGGAAGTACAGGTTCAAACTCTAGTTTGAGATCCTCAACTCAGTTTGAAGCTCAGATGATCCTTCCAGGGAGAGAAGGTCCAAAAATCAGTTTGCAGGATGACTTTTCTTGAGCTGCAGAGGCAAAGACAAAAACAAGATTAAAACTCCAGGTTGACAAGAACTCAGTTGACTAAGCAAAACTCAGCTTGGCTAGAGTACCAGAAAACTGGCAACAATGCTGGAGGCGTCGAGGTAGTGGGGTGAGTCCAGCAGCTTAACCCCTTGCTCACACTGGCTCCGGTGCGGTTACCGAGTCGACGGAGACCGCAGTGAAATCTCCTCCCACACAGGCCCCAAAATGGTCTCACACCGTTTCCCTTTTGACTACGATGCGGTGCGGCTCTCCCCAGGCGGCTCCGCAAATCCAGGTGTCCGTTGAGATTTAACTCACAAGAACAAGAAGTTCACTTGAGTTCACGCTGCAAAACTCCTCACGCTAGAATAACACGCCCAAATAAGGCGATTTTTCAGCGAGCTTAGAGCTTGCTCACGCGGAGGGGTCTCGCACGCGACAGCGATAGCTTTCTCGCAGGAATTTTCTGCACCGCCCGAGTGTCTCCGTAACCGCAGTCGGACAACTCACCAGCAGGAGCCGGTGAGAGAGGTTTACGCCTTTTAATGACTTTGGAATCACTGTGGCGCCGCGACTCCACCGCACATCGCAACGGCAAGACGGAGTCGGTGTGTAAGCCTGGGGTTAGAACGCTCCGTTAATGAGGTAACCTCACAGCAGGTGTGTGTGGGGAGAGGGACCAGAACCAGGCGCCTCCTGGTGGAGCCGGGGCAGGACCACAAACACAGGAAAAACACATACACAGACAGGAGTTCTGACACAGGGATCTTAATCTTTGGCATCAATTGTGGACCAGAGCCTGTTTTAGTGGTCAGTAGGCATAGTATGATGGCCAAGGGGTGCACTGAAAATGTATAATTTTAAAGCAAGTTCAAAAGGTCCTGCAAAATAAAAAACAAATAGATTTGAAAAAGGTAAGGTTAGGGATCGGTGATGGTAGAACTCCTCAGTGTCACGAAACTTCCCCTGTGTGTTTAAGGTAAGTTAACTCTTTTGAGATTGGATGGTGTGAAAATGAAGAGACATTTCAGGGGGAAGATGTTTGTCGATTCTACTCTGGGAGATGGCTTCCCTCTTTCTTTCATCCTCTTCCTTCCCACACTCCTGCGGATGAAGAATGCTCCCTCTCTCTCAGACACATGCACCCTTAACACATCCCGGCTCCTACTTCTTTATAAACACATAAAAAGGCAGACACACATGTAGTGAAGCACAAACTGTTCCCAGCTCAGAGTAATAAGAACAGACATGTTCGCGCTGCTTCTCATTTGGATGCCTCTGCCCGGCCTGGCCTCCTTTGCTTTATTAAAAACTCAATTCCTATCATTGTCAGAGCTACAAACAGATGGCGGCAAATCTGCTTGGCTCTTACTGAGGTCATGTGAAAGCTGTTTTTTTTTTTCTTGCTAGGTTTATTTTCGGGGGCCTTTCGAGTCTCCTTTCTCTGCATTAAAAAACGATGTCTCTCATCTACAAGGCGGCACATCTTTGAGAGGGTGCAACTTTTTTTGCTTCTTCACACCATATTTTTTCGCGCTCTCAGGGGTGATGTTTTGGTGCGAATTATGCACTCTCAAATAAAAATAACCCAGCTTGCATGGAGTAGATCATTTGCCCATCTGTTGAGTGATCTCATTGAGGAGTCTCTCAAATCCACTTGTGAAAATGTAAATGTGCTAACTGTGGCACAGCACATTTATACATGTATGTTTGTGTGTAAGAGACATGCTAATGTGAGCAAACATGTCTAAACTGTAATCCTTTAGGTGTAATGTTAATTTTTTTTGCTTGTTTAAAGTTTTTTTTAAAGTATTTTCTAAACATCAGTGACATTTGAGTCATCTCTGATTATTTGCGGTAATGAATCACTAACACCTTGATATTTAAACTGTTTAGTTGTGAATAACTTATCCTCATTAAGGTCATTTAGTCTGAAAACAGTGCACAAAACAGTTTTAGCCTCACGAAGGTTTCTTTGCATAGCAATACAGCGTCGTGACACTGAAGTTCCAGCAAAGCTGATTAGAGTTTTGCTTTGTGTTGATTTATTGACTTTATTGATCTCACAGTGAAGAAATTGACTTAATAAATCAGCTTAAATATTCAAGAGAAGAAGAATGTGCCAAAGTAAGAAAAAGGTACATGGGATATATGCAGTATTTAACAGTGCATCCACATATGACAGCATTTTTAAAAAAAAAATTTTACTACTAGGATCATTATATTCCAAAAAAGTTAAAACAATCCACTGGACTTTTTTTTCCAAGTTTGAAGACATTTCGCTTCCCATCCAGGAAGCTTTGTCAATTCAAAATGTTGCATTGAGTTAGGAATAGCGTTAAGTTCGAAGATTTATGGATCATTATACCAGATTATTGCGCAGGGTGTTGCGCATGGGTATTTTATATGGATGGATATTATATATATATATATATATATATATATATATATATATATATATATTAGGGCTGTCAGTTTTAAAGCCGCTAACTGGCGTTAGACTATAACGCCGACATTTTTAACGCACGTTAATCGCGCAAGATCAAAACAAACGCACGGTTCGGCTTGTGTTCTTTATTTTTCCTCAAGAGCGCTCGCTGTACTGTTTGTTTTACCCTCGGCGCTTTCCGTAGCTTCAGGAATGCTAAGTTTGCGGGAGAGTCCGCAGCGTAACAGACCCGTGCTTTGAATGGGTAAAAATGGCCAGCAGACAAGGTATCCTGAATGATACGTTTTTTTTTAAGTTATGTCAGAAGGCTCTCTTGACAAAACCCGAGTCGTCTGTGTTTTTCAGAAGAAACGAGCGTCTCACTGGCTTAGTGACACCAAGACAAAGAAATGAACTAAGTGATGTGGGATGCACTGCTGCTGCAATTCCTGTTCAGACCAAAGGAATACTAAAGCATTTTGAAAATGTTCTACATGTAAAATGTTATGTTGTTGAGATGACTGCAAAGCTCAGTTATTGTAAATTGCGGTGTTTGATTTATTTATTATTTTGTGAGTAACTTCATTTCATTTGAATTAAATCTGTATTTCATAACGGAATGTGCACTTTATTCTAGCAGTACATCTTTATTTTTGTCCTATGTTTGAGAAAAAACTTAAGCTTATAGAGTACTTTGAAGTACTGTTTACTGTTCTGTAGTTTTATAAAGTTTTGATGGAAGCATAACGCCTAATTTAAATTGTAGAATTTAAACCAGGATATTTTTATTCTAGTTTTCTTAAAAGTGCTTGAAAAATAATGATAATAAAAAAAACTTTTTTTTAAGCATGTGTTTTTTTTTACATTTTTTGCATAATTCCTTTTTTAAATGGCCAAATAAAAAAAAATAAAAAGATAAAATATGCGATTACTTATTCGCGATTAATCTCGAGTTAACTGTTGATAATATGCGATTAATCATAATTAAAATTTTTAATAGTTTGATAGTTTAATAGTTTGACAGCACTAATAAGGCTGTTTCCCCCACAGGCCTGAACCTGATGGTGGGAGAGGAGATAGGATGGAGTTGGTCCAGTCTGTGACCGCTGCTGGTTAGCAAGCAGGACAGGTCTGCTGAGCTTTTATGGGGAGATCCAGTGGAATCGCGTGAGCTGATATTACTAGAGCTTCACTCAGGGACCTGGAAGATGGAAGTCCAGCTTCCAGGATAACAACACAGGTTAGCGAGGAGAACCTGTCCACTTATGAGTAATAGCGCCAATCTTTCCAATAAAGATCGCGTTTGGCTCTAATGTGACCATGCAATCAGCAAACTTTTCTTTCCTCTTGATCAAGACGCTTTACTTTCCACTGTCCAGAAACAAACTTAGATCTTCTTACAGCAACATAACGTGACAGGCAGATCATGCTCGGCTCATTTTCGTTCCTTTTTTGCCACAACAATAGTAATCCAAAAGCTGTCAAAAACTGTATGGCTGCGCTGACTGAATCCAAGAGCTCACCCAGGCCCAATAGCCAACTCCAGTATAATCCAGATTGCTGCAGTCACCTGTCCATAATGAAGTGGCGGAGGTGAGAAGCAGCGTAAATTATGAATGGCAGCAAAACACAACTAAACCAATTCATAATTTCATAATTAAGTCAGTCAACTTATACTTCAAACCAAAATATTTCATGTTCATATATATATCATACCAAAACCAGACAAAAATAGTAAACTAGAAATAAATATTCAATCATAAATCAAGCATTTGGCTCCAACAATGAGCAAGCATGGAGCGACAGTGATGAGAAAAAAACTCACCTTTGGGAAGAAACCTCTGGGAGAGCCAGGCTCAACATGAGGGTCTTCTGCCGGACCGCTTAAGATGAGACAGGGAATGCAGTTAGAGTCCAGGAGGAATGACACTCTGATGAAGTTTTAACTACGATGGTGGAGAAGGGGATGGAGGTGGGTTGAAACGGGGTCACCTAAATGAATTCACATATTGCAATCACCGCCTGCGCACAGGAGCAGACAGGTGCGTATTGGAGGCCTTTTAAGATGAACTTTGGATGCAGATTGGCTTTTGTGGAGGTGTGATTCAAAGCTGATTGGCTGTTTCGCAGGTGGATGAAGGAAAGCAATGAGTTTCTTCAGTTGAACTCCCACCTGGCTTCCATTTGTAGCATTGTAGAGTCTGGTTACAGCCGGAATGAATGACCTGCGGTGGCGCTCCTTTTTACAAACGGGGTGTAAAAATCTTAATAGATATTAATATCGTTTATCTTGTAATAAGCTCAATTAAATGCATTTAGTTCCTGTTTATTTTCATATACAAAGTCTTTGTAACCATACTTATGAAATTGTTATATGAGCACAACTGCTGCTACTTGGCCTCAGTTTATTGTAAATGTTATTAAAGTAAAACTGTGTCAGTTTTAACTAAAATATTAGGCTATTTTAAGGTATTCTTCCCACATGTACAGTTTATTAAAGGTTTATTTTATATTTTATGTAACTTGCTGCTTTAGGACTCACCGTTTTGAATCAATTCACCTCAGTGTGATCTGTCTTCACATCTAAGCTGAAATTCACTTCAATTATTCAGTCTTTCAGAAGGTTTTGCCTCAAACAGTTGAAGAAACAGATCGGAACCAGTTCTAGTTTTTATCATATGAAATTTATTTTGCTTTTTGGTTCCCAGCCCCCTTCCTCAGTAATCATCACCATGGAAACCAGTGGCTCAGCAGTTTCTGGGTCTCTGATTTTTGTATTTTTTATGAGCTTCTTCTTTTTCCTTATATTTATCATCAGGTGCAGGTCATACAGTGGGAGTAGCTGGCTTGGTCCAGCTTTCAAGTGCATTTTTTTGGGGGCGGGGGGAACAGGAAGCACATTAAGTGCATTTGAATCCAACAGCCACAGCTGAATCTTTATTAATAAATCTGTAAATGAAGAACACATGACTAAATGCCTATATTTATTTTCGAAATTAATTAATCTATAAGAATTTTCATCTATAATCCTATGGGGGGGCATTTGAAAACCTATCTTGTCAAAAATTTACATAAATATTTTGGTTTATGTGGCCTATATATTTACATGAAAGAATTATAATAGTTATTTTCTTTTCATCACCCTATCATTCATGCATTTATGAATATAATTTTTTAACCAAATGTTTGATTGGAAGATAAATTTGTAATTTACAAAGCAAATATTTGGCTTGTAAATTCAATGTTACTTATTAAGCGTTAAAGTAAATGTTTAACGGCCAAGTTAAATATTTAGTTACCGAAATGAATATTTAACTTGATTAAATGTTTATCTAGGAAGATAAATAATTAAGCACTAAAGACAACATTTAGTAGTAAGCTAAATTTTTAATTTACAAACAAAATATATAGCTTGAAATCCGAATATTAACTTTCAATCTAAGTGTTTAGGGCCAAGCTATATATTTATATATATATTTGTATATATATTTATTTGCTAATTAAATATTTACCAAGATTTTAACTAGATTTTATGGAAATATTAAGAATCTAATTAAATATTCAGCTTAAAATACATTTTTTTTTGTTTACAAAGTAGCTATAAATATTTTAAACTTGATAAATAACTGGTAAAATAAACATTTCGTTTTGTTGGTTATACATAAACATTTTGATTTGAACTAAACATATAGTTTGCAAATTGAATATGAAATTAAAAACAGTTTATGAATATTGAACTAAAATGATGACTCAGTATCTGAAAACCATCCATGATGTTGCTGGTTAACGTTCCTGAACACTGGATGTTAAAGATCAACGTAGGATCCTTACAAAAACAGGATAAACCAACCAAAAACAATAAAAAAAATAATGTTAAATTTCTGTATTGTTAAGGATCTAAAACTTTGACATGAAGTGAAAAAATGTTAACTAAATGCTGTAAGTATGCACTCCTTCCCTAATTATTCTAACTCAAAGGATGGGTTGGTTGATAATGGGAGGTCACTAATGGGATGAAGTTGTTACATACATCTAAAACAGTTTTAGTTTATCAAGAAAATGACTTGTTTGTATATATAGATGTCCATACACACATATATATGCATTAATAAATAAATCAATAAACAAGCCTGATGGAGCTCCTGAACTACAATGTTGATGAGCAACAGTATAAACTGTACACACACACACTGTCACGTCTTGGTTGTGGTTTAAAGGACCCAAATGCAGAGGCAGAGAGGCTGAGGTGAATTCTTGAAGTTTTAATGGTAAAAAAAAACAATAGGGGGCAAAATACAAAAATCCAACTTAAAATGTTAAACAGACCAGAACAAGGGAGACAACAGGGGGAAACAAGCACAAGGAGCCAGGGAGAGACGAGGTCAGAGGACAACGGCGACAACAGGACCAGCAACAACAAGGAACCAACAAGGAGTGACTGCAGAGGGAGAGATTTAAATAGGAATGAGACAAAGGCGGGGCTAACGAGCTGATGAGGAGTGCAGGTGTGAGAGGAGACAAACGAGGAGCCAAGGGAAAGTGTCGCCACAAGAGGGCAACAGAGGAAACCAGAAAAACCTGAGAACTAACACATAAATCTAGAAACTACAACAAAAAATAAGAATTAAAACCAATAAAACTAGAAAACAAGGAGCAAAGTAAAGCACAACAGAACCAAAACCATGACACACACCTATACACAAGTGTGTATATATGCAACTCAATCAAACTCTACACAAAAAATTAATTTTGGTTTGAAAGCGACTGAGGGTTTAAGAGCTTTTTCGTTTTTTTGGGAGTTCTTTCCAGCTTCCTCTTTGTTATTGATTATTTTATTCAAGAATTGTCATCCGAAAACCAAACAGCATCATCAGAAAGGCTGTGCTTCTGTGGTGGAACCTCACAGATTTGAAGGGGTGGTGACTTTTTGGATAGAAAAAACAAAAAACAAAACAAAAAAAACAGCCCGTGTCATCGATCAGCCTGTTTGCTCCTCCTAATTAGTAATTCCTCTCACCTACTTTTCCTCCCTGCCTCAATTTATAATTTATTCCCTCACCTGCTTTCTCTGGTTTATATTCAGTTCAGCCTGAGCATTCAGTGCCAGATCATTGCTTGTCTTTCTATCCAGTCTTTCTGTTCAGTTCTATTTTATGGTTAGGTGTCCTGGATCCTAGCAGCCGGTGGAAGAGGGTTTTGTGTTTGTCTCTCGCCTCCTGATCGCCCACTGTTCCTTCCCCCACCGAGAGTCCCCTCTGTTTTAGCTCAAAATGGGGGAGGTTCAAGTTTTTTATCAAAATGAAAAACCTAAGCTCAGAAGAGGGAAGGAATAAGTTTAAAGTCCTGCATCAAGTTCGGTTCTCGATACTGTCTTGGCTACCCTCTGCTGAGCCCTTGCCTGTCTGCACCTGATCCTGTCTGCTCTGTGCGTGACCACCTGGTCGGCAACTTCTGGTCTAGTCGAACTCTGAACCCTCCTGGAAGCCTGTGGATGCCTGGAAGTTTGGATCCTACCACCTGTTTCTGTTCTGTCTGTTTCTGGATCCTCACCAGGATCAGCTTCCAGCATGTCCTCTGGGACTGCAGCGCAAGGGACATTCTTGATCTGGGCCTGTTAAGTGACCAACTCAGATGAAATCTTCTGTCAGGTGATGGTGGTCATTACCTGTGTTTCTCCCACTACGAATGTCTGTTGGTGATTGCCCCGCCTGCAGTGTCCATGACCTACAGCTCCACTTTGTTTTGTTTTTATTTAATAAGCGTTTGAACTTTCCACACTGACTGTCTCTCCTTGAATACTGGGTCCATCTGTCCTCGGTTCTTGACAGCCCGGGCTGCATAGTAAACCACTTTCATTTAGTTTCTCCACAGGCTGCTTTGTTTGTGTTGTACTTACCATTGATACTGATTCTCTATAATCAATATTTCTTCCTTAACAAAATTAATCATTTTATTTACCACCCAAAGCAAAGAAACTCCATAAGTTTGTCATTAGAGCACCATGAAACCTATTCAGCCAGTAAAACCATTTGAATTCCAGCCGATGAAATGGGTGTGTCCTGGGATTCCTGTCCAGCCTTAACAAACAGAGGTCAGAACGTGGATTTATTGATTGCAAAGGATCTCTCATCCTTGAAGACAGCACTGCTCATGCCATGAACCACACAGCTTATAAATATAAATGACAGGATTAATAAAAGATGACCTCTTACTGAAATTCTTTATTATGCATGCAAATAGGTTTTAAAAGAGAACATGGGCAAACTGTGGTCTAATATGCAAACTGTAATAGTTACATGGCTGCTGACCTGAGATCATTAATATTAATTAGAGACATTGTTTGAGTCTCCAGTTCAGACGATGACCTCAGATCGGATCAGTTTAATTCATATTTTCATTCATGTGCAAAGCCTTTGAATATATAAAGGATGCAAATCTCATCAGACTACAACTATAATTACATCTAGATCACATTAATATACCTTTTAACTTATTCAGGAAAAGAATTTAGGCTGAAGATGGTAAAGCTATCATTTATATCTGTATGTCGGCTATCCCGTAGACACAGCCTGTGCTGAGAGGATGCAAATGTATGCTTAGCAGGTCCACAAGTAAAGATAAAATGCTGCAGGAAATCTGTAAACCGAACACCATTAGCAGAAGACAACGTGAAATCACAATCAACTCAGAGGAGGAAGTGACAGTGCAGCATCTTTCCGTCCTTGTAGCACATCATTCCGATACATCTGAGAAAATGTTTTGCTGTTTACCTTATTTGTACTGTATTTATATTTACATCAAACATAAATATTTCTTAAAGGTATACTATGCAACCGGGGTTGATTTTCCAGCGAGGCTCCCTCAGAGGGCGAAAGTAAAAAGTGCACTGTCGTAAATATGCTCAGCTGTTCTCCTGGTTTCTCCGATGAAGGCAGGCTGATTCAATGTTTGAAGACTTAGCAGACGAAGCTGACGCCGCAATCACATCATGTCTACTGCGGTAAGTGACTATTTTGTTCCAATTTTCTAGTTTGAAAATTTAGCATGTTGCACTGGTTTCAGATTTATGCAGCTCATTGCAAAACGCGATTCAAACCCAATCTGCGCAAAATAAGGAATTTAGTAAAGTAAATACACAGTCTTGAGATACTTCACATGTGAAGCAAGTTTGCCAAATAGCAAGCGATGTAGTTATCGCCTACCACAACAACAATGTTTAGGCAGCAAGCTAACTAACTTGCTAACTTGCTAAACATCCCGCTAGCTACTTAGCTACTCAGCAACAGACCACGATCATATAAAAGTCGAAAAAACGGCAGTACAAACAATGACTAACACAGTGAAAGTATGAACATGCACACAGAGAGAGAGAAACCATTCCAAAGTTACTTACAATTGCATCAGCAGAAACGCGAGGTCCGCGTCAGCCTTGCAGTCTTCTTTTTCTTTAGCTCTCGCCATTCGAAAAAAGCTTGCCCGATGTTCACCTGTGTACGACTCCTCTCTCTGTCCAGAGCCCTTTTCCTCTTTCTTTCCTGCTCCGACATGGGCTTTCACTGTTTTCTCTCTGGTTCCTCCATGATAACTGCACAAATATATCCACTGTGCTAGCGAGCATGCTTTTAACTGGGGGTGTGCAGTTCTCGCCGTAAGCAAGACCGACTCTTGCGAGACTTCTGAGCCTGTGGGTGCAGGCTGAGGGCTCCTGCGATAGACCTTTTTCACGACAAACCCCGGAGCTGCGTCTGAAAGGGCTGGAGCACTTCCTGTTTCACTCTGAAAAATGTCTCTCCTCTTTCGTCATCCTTACTTAGTTTGCCAACAATTTCTTTCGCGGATGCGGAGGGAATCGCTTCGGCGAATTCCCCCACCAACAAATCTGTGAGAGGATACAGGATTCTTCGCGAAAGAATATATCCACAGCTATCAAAGTAAGAAAAGGCGTGGCTTAATGGAGGCTTCGGCAAAGCCTAGCTTTCACCAAAAAGATATGAGCTACTTTACAACATGCGTAATGAAGGAAAACTGAAAAGCAGTATCCTAAGGAAAATTATCTGTAAGAATCATGGAGCGGACTTTTCATTTTTTGTTTGACATTCTGAGGAAATTTGTTTACCCACTACAGGTTGTGAAAACAGCATGCTATATTGCATATGTTAGTTCTGAGATTACAGATGATAACACGATGGTGAGAAACTATGCTTTACTTCGCATGCCTGTAATTGTCCAGGGAAATGTTCAATGGGACCGAGGTAGTTGCTCGTAGAGCTTCGTCCAGCTACGAATCCACATGAAGAAAATGAACAACACAAAGCTGCAGGCTTTGAGAAACAGTCAGAAGCGCCGGTTGGCTCTTTTGGCTGGTTGGCTAGGTTGGTTCCTGTTCATGCGGTAACGAAGGAAACTTTCATCAGAGCTTTACGGACTACTTTGACTTATTCTAACATTTTTTTCCTGTTCGAGTTGAGTGCTATTTGTTTTATGTTTCCTTACATTTGCGTTTTGCATAATCTGTGGGAATGCATGATAGGACAGCTATGGCTGTTTTCTTGCCCCACATGAACAACAGGTACAGAACAAAAACAACTGCGCCGAGACTGAGCCATTTTCTTAGACTTTTATGCTAACGCATGCTATAGCCACCGGAAGTTGTCAAACCCCACATCCGCTTTAAAACCCGGAAGTGTGAAAAAGGTCTATTGCAAGTGCGGTATTTCCCCACAGACCACCAGGCGGCCGAAAAAACCTTTTCAACCGGAAATGACTCATTTAATCATCCAAAGCGTTATGGGTACATTAGTGTAAAATTTGTTGTGTAAGGAAAATGTAGTATGCCTTTAAATAAAGCCTGTTTTTACAACTGACAATGGATCCTTTAATGTGACAACTCCACCAGAAAAAAACTCTAAACTTATTTCAGTTGGGTTTATTAACACCAAATGTTTGATATTGAAAGATGGAGTAAACTTAATGGCATAAGAATCTAAAAATCTAAGAATCTGAACCGGATGGTAAAGTAGAATAAAGGACTGATGACTCTGGAAACAAATAAGGAAAAAGTTTTTTCTAAGAAAAATTCCAAAAAACACCTGCAAATAACCCCAGGAGAGAAGTGCTTGGGTACCGCCATCAGCAGGGCCAAATCCTCAATCCTGGTCATTAGAGACCTGCTGTCCTGCAGGCTTCTGATCTTCCCCTGGTGTGTTGGAGCAGCAATGTATCTGAAACCTGCATGTCCCCAAGGACCAGGACTGAGGCACACCGTTGTAGAAGAATAACTGCAAGTCTGAGCAAAACATCTTTCTGTTTCTTATTCGGGGCTGCAAGGTGGAGCCTTGGTTGGCAACGGTGCCTCTCAGGAAAAATGTTGTGTTTTAAATCCTTTCTTTGTAAGGAAATTTGGTTACCAAAACAAAGTGCAAAATCATTTAATTTTTGGTTGATTTCAATATATTACTTTATGACAACGCCACTAGCAAACCTCTACACCCTCCTGATTTACTGTGTGTTCCTTCTGCTCGCTGTAGTGCGAAGCCCCGGTTATAAAAAGTGTGCACCGGTCGCACAATCGCAGCCAGAAGTACATACAGAAGTCACACCAAAACAAGATATTCTATGGATATAAAAACAGTTTAACCAGATTCAGTGTTTACTTTTTTTCTTTTTTATTTAACCTTTATTTAACCAGGAAGTCCCTTGAGATTGAAATCTTTTTCAAGGGAGACCTGGCCAAGACGGCACACCAGTTAAAATACAAACAGAAATACAACATAGACAAAATCTCACATAGAGGAAAAGACAGGTCACATAGGGCAGTTACATTTTTGAATTACATGACATTTTAACATGGCCTTAAATTCATTCAATGGGACTAGATCATTTAAATGGAGCAAGTTTTGCAAATTATTCCAGGACCATGGAGCAAAGTAAGAGAAGGATTTCTTCCTCAGCTCAGTAAAAACCATTGGAACCTGGTATGAGCGCCACCTGGTGGAACGGAGATGAAAATGGCTGGAGTTTAACTTGGCGATTTACTTCTAAAACATGGATGCTATCATTCAGCTTCCTGTTGGTGCTATTTGATAGATTGACTCCAGCTTTTAGAAAATTTAAAATTGTGTGGAAGTTTGCTGGATGGTTGTGCCCCCTGGAGGCCTTATATACTCCTCTCTTATTATAACAATATTTGCTGAGCATTTTGCTACTGAGCAAATCTGGACTCACTTTCATTGGGGTAAAGGAGACCTGTCCTCTGTGCCCACTCTACCTCTCACAAACCGACACAGCTGGCATCGATTCCAAGGATTAAAGACGTATATTAAACACAGTAGTAGCCATTCAGTATTTCCCACTTTCCATGATGGGCCCTTGGCTGGTGATTGGCTGGTGATTCCTTTTTAAACATAAATCTTTGTACTAGAATTTTCTTTCTGTCATGATTTGTGGCAATTGAGGTCTAAAGAGAAGCATCATCTCCTGGGCAGACCATGTAATTCAGTGAAGGGTGGAGTCAGAGGAAAAGAAATATGCAAGAGGGGGTAACTCCAGTGGCTGGAGGCTGGAGGGGATTTTGCTGGGATTTTGTGCAGGAAGGGGGCTGCCATTATTCAGCTGGCGTTTCAGTAAGGAAGGTGTCATGATGGGCAGGACAGATGGACCAGTATTCAAGGAGAGACAGCCGATGGTTAAAAAGTTAAAAGTTTATTAAAATAAAACAAAAACTACGCAAAGTTGAGCTGTGGCTCGCGGGACACTGCAGGATGGGGAGCGGTCACCAGCCGGGCTCACAGAACAGGCTGCTGCAGGAGAAACACAGGTAAGTGACCACGATCATCTGACAGAAGATGATTATCTGAGTTGGCAACACCTACCTGGTTTAACAGTCCAGTCCTAGAATGTCCCCAAGTGCTGCAGTCCCAGAGGACATGCTGGAAGCCGATCCTGGTCCGGGATCCAGATCAGACAGGAACAGAACAGGTGGCAGGATCCAGACTTCCAGGCATCCACAGGTCCCCAGGAGGTTCAGAGTCTGACAGGGGTCCGACAGCCGTGAACAGGACATGGAACAAAACTTCATGCAGGACTTTAAAAACTGGTCTCCTCCCTGGAGCCAGGCTTACTTTGGACCTCCCCCCATACGAGCCCAAGCCCAGAGGATTCCACTGGGAGGAACAGTGGACGCATCAGGAGATGAGACAAACACTAAAACTCTCTTTCCACTGGCTGCTAGGATCAAGGACAGGAATCAGAAATGAACAGGACGAACAGAACGACTCAACTAAGAACAAATGATGATCTGGCACTGAATGCTCAGACTGAACTGAAAATAATAAACAGAAGAAACAGGCGAGAGGAAATAAATTATAATTGAGGCAGGGAGGAAAAATGACAGGTGAAAGGAATTACTAGTTAAGGAGGAGCAAACAGGCCAGATCATGACAGTAGGGCCATTTTTAATGGCTGCTACTGTAGGTGGATACAGTGTTTAATTTACATTTCAGGCAGGTGTGTGTATCACATGTTATCCCATGTTACCGATGTGCTTTTACATGCCATAGACCTACACATTTTCCATAAACAAGAATTAGATTTGAGGCACATGTGTCACATTTTCTCATGTGGATTGTGGGTTTTTACAAGTGATTCACTTTTCTACAGGTGTATCAAATGTGAGTCAAATGTTTCACATACAGTATGATTCAAATGGTTAACATGAAAACTCTAATATCCACACATAAACATGTGCTTTTACATGTGAATCCCACGTGTGTACCACATGTTTATTTCACAGGTTGTCTTTGGGTTTCACCTGTGATTTTTCACATGTGAGATTCACAGGATTGTTTAAGTGAGGCCACACAAAGGCAGGAAAGCATAGCCTGTGTGATTACTGAGCAGCACCACATGCTGTGGATCACAGTTTTATTCCAGCTCCTTTCATCATCAGGCCGGTATGTGATAATGAGCCAACAGAGCATTCCCATCCGTTCAGCAACAGCAGCAATCTCCCCCAGGTTTCTCTTACTTGTTTCAGAGTCTGCTGAATCCCAACATCAAATGTTCAACATGTATGCTGAAACCATTAGGCTGAAGGTGTTGCTTTGCTTTGAAACCAACCTTCATATGTTTCAGGCATGTCTTCAACATTTCATCATACTGTTATCTGACACGTCTGAGAGAATCAACCTTGAAAGTCATGATTCCTGTGATGATTGTAGTTTGCTTATTTTTTAAAGCTAAAAATAGAAGTTCAGGCAAAGACGGCTTCAGTTTCTCCATCTTTTGCCTTCCTTCATCTTTAAACCTCACATTTTTAAATATGTTTTTAATATATCACAGTTAAACTGAAACTGCGTCACCTGTTGACGCCATTTACCTGCGCATTAGAGACTGACATTTTTCGGAATCCCATGGGATTCCCGTGGGATGGAAGTCAGTATTAGTAACTCCATCAACGCGATTGGGACGGTACACAGATTAAACATTAACGGAGCAGACGGAGCTGGAGCAAAACCAATAGTAACCTAAAAAAAACTAGGATCGGTGTCAAAAATAAAATGTGTTTAGAAGAAAAACAAATATACATAGTCTCTTTGTAGTTTGTTTTTGATGCCTACACTATAATGCGAGTCAAAAAACTACACTAATCTAAAAAACCAACAGTGCTTCTGCTCTGAGTTTTTTCGAACCTGCGCCAAAAAACAAAAATGGAGGGACCAACAGTTAGTGGCTAAGTCAGACTCGAAAAAAGTTCTGATGTTTTGATTGTTTATTCACCTAAAATAAGCATGGTCTGCTTCCTTGTTTGTTACTTTTATTATGTATTTATAATTATTATTCCTTTTACTTTAACTGACCTTTACTACAGTGTTAGAAAACAGGAACTTAACTGACCCTTCATAGAAATTCAGATTCTCTTGCATGTTTCCGCTTGTCCATAGTTTTCCTTGACAGTGTCCTTTAGACTTAGGCTACGCTCAATACCCGCCGCAGCCCGAAGTGACCTAATTCCCATTTTTGCCCATATGTGACCTTATAGTCTGATCTTTTTATGACAGTCTGAAACTAACACAGATCGGATTTCAACCGCGACCCAGGCCACTTTGATATGGTGGTCCTTGAATCCGACATTGCATCTGATCTTTTTCAATGTGACCTGTGTCTAAACCGCCAGGTCGCGATTTATCCCGACCTTACACGCCATTGATACTTGACAATGCGTTACTAAATGTTACTTATCCGCGCCCTACTAAGCTGAGGTGTGAAAAACCAACAACCATGGCAGAAGATAACACAGATAGCAGTCAATGGAGAGAAAGTGAGGTTGTTGACTTAATTCATATTTTGAAAGATAGCTCGATTCAGACCAAACTCAAAGGGTCTTACCGGAACCGGGAGGGTCTTTCTTTTGATCTTCTTAAAAAGATTTCCTCGTAATGTGCCTGCTCCAGTTGGAGAAGAACTTAAAGCAACGCAATATACGCTGGTAGGTATACGAGTCATAAGCTACCTCCGCAAACACTGAGGACGCTGCTACAGACGCCATCGCCATCGCCCTCGAAAGGCGCATGCGCGGACACTTCGTTGGACGCGATTCAGTTCACACAGTAGATCACATACAAGTCGCATATACTTGAAGTGTGAACGACGCAGAAAAATCCGATTTCACAAAAATCGAATTGAGCATTAAGGCCTGCAGTGTGAACGTAGCTCAAGTCACCAATTCAGTGCTACTTGGTCCCAATGGAATTTCCCCAATTGGGAACTCTGCTAGCACTGAGTTGCTAACTTGTTAGCAAGATGCTTCCAACATTAACCGGCCACAATCAAACTTGTTTGCATAACTTCCGCCACAAACAACCCCCGCCCCGTTGATAAACAGACTCAATACATTTATTTTATGGCGGTTAGAACAGCCGCTTCTACTAATTTTAATGGAGTTAAAACTTCCTCCATAGATATCAGATGAAATGTAGTCTGAAACTTCTTGGTTTAAAGAAGGAAGAAGCCGAAATAAAGGAACTTTTCTGCAGAAGAGCCTCCTGTGAAGCCATTATGGACAGCCGTCGTTACAGTTGGCCAACAGTAACTCAGAAACAAACAAAATGAGGAAAAGTTTTTTCTTTAGACAGATATAATTAAAAAGGTTTATAAATGTTCCCGACCACCAGCTTACATTTCATGTGTTTTCAACAAATCCGAAGCAGAGTAAAGAACAATTGTTTTAATTTTTGTTGTTCTTGAAAATGTTGCCAGAAACCCGTTTTCCCCCTAAGGACAGAAAGCCTGTGCTGTCTGCCAGAGCTGAGCTTCACTTTAATTCACTTAATCAAAACTCTCCCTCAGTACGCCGCTGACTGTGGGAAGAGCAGGGATTATGAAATCAAATCTCAGCTTTTAGGATGCATACATTTTTTTCCAATTTCCCATAAAGGGAATTACTGTAAAATGGTTTGTTTATTTATTTTTTTTTACTCCTGTTCTTCATACCTTTTGTTTTCAAGACAATGCAAACTAATATCCTGCTCCAGTGCCTAAATCTTTTCACACAGCTCTATAATCCTTATACCTTTGCAAAGAAAAATCTCATATATTTCTATCATAACGATTGTCTGCACTAATCTGCTGTGTTCTAGACTCTGTTCACTACAGTTGGAGGGTTTTATTCTGACCTTGAAGCCTAAAAGTCAGCATCTCATATCCATCCTCTATAAAACAACCGAACCCAAACACATTCTCCTTTGTACGTTATGCGCCAGAGCTCACATGTCAGTCTACACGTATAAATAAATGAAATGCCTATGAGAGTTAAATAAAAACCTCCTAATGGGAACAGAAATTCCTGCTGTACGCCATGTGGTGCGGCATTGAATAGGACCTGGGTGTCCCGTCTCTGCAGAAGGGGGAACCTGGCACCTCTTGAGTCCCCACAGTCACTGAGGCTGACGCTCTGGGTCAGAGCCAGCACTCATCTGTTCCTCCCATCATCTGTATCCCACCGTCTCAATGTGTTCTTCTGTCTCCATGTCCATCCTGTAGATCCTAGATGTCTGCCTGGCGTCACATGCGTATGACATGCTTCTACTAACAGGGAAGGGAAAGGAGAGAAATACCCCATTTACACTACCCTTTGAAAACCGATCCATGCCGAGACCGAAAGCTGGAGACCGAAGTTTCGGGTTCTGACGCAACCATTGACACATCTGTTCTTCGACCTCGCCTAGTGACACCCGCGTATTACTCGCCAGTATTAAAGGAGGAAATCAAGCAGTTGGTATGCATGTAGTTTTCGCGGAAACCATCCTGATCTCACGAAGCTTCTCAAGATTTCACTCGCTAATCAGTCTGGAGACCTCCGCTGAAGCAAAAATTTGGAGCCGCTCACCAAACTAACGCCCAATCAGTGCTGGCTTTGAGGCGGGTTGAGGTGTGACGCTAACGAGAAGCGCCGACAGTTCAGCCCAAAGAACATGGCGGGAAGCCAGTCGATGAAACCAGCGCGAATGGCATATCGGTGAGCAAAGGCAAAGTTTTCGTATCGGAATTACAGATTATTATTTTTCACTGAAAGAAGAGCAAAACACTGCTCTGGAGGCTTTTCTCAGAGGAAAAGATGTTTTTGCTCTTCTCCCGACTGATTTCGCAAGAGTTTGACCCATCAATTGGCTCCTCGCTCGCCGCCGCTCTGTTAGTACGCTATATGCCATCTGCTGATCTGATTTCGGTTTATTTGGCTCCATCTATCACCACAACATAGGCCAATCAGCTAACCAGTATTTTCGCCTCTTCCCAAAATTACTGTCAACGGAACGGTTTCCATATGGATATAGTGGAGCAAATCCATCTGGCGAATCAGGTTAGCGGTAATGCACTCAAAAGTTGTTTGCCAACCTAAACCGTACCATAAAACACAAGAAGAAGAACGACGAAGAAGGAGGGAATCTAGCAAATCAAAATGGCGGCGCTCGTCACATCTCAGAAAGTTATGCTTGATTACTATTGCTGTAACTTCAGTATTATTATTTAAAATGCCATTATTTAAAATGCTGCGTGGAGAAGATTTTCATTGTTGTTTCGACAGATGTTTGTAGTTGAAGAAGAAGTTGTTCTTCTTCTTCTGTTTCTGAGGGGCATCATTGCCAACTAGTGGAATGGAGTGTGAATCACGTATGTGCAGCCAGATGGAGATGACGCTTTCTGCTCATGCGCTCTTGTTATCAGAGAACCCAGCCAGGAAAATCGGCCGAGCCCACCTCTGAACTGGTCTGCAGTTATCTGCGGTTCGGTTGTGTCTAGCCTCCCGTTCAGTTCAGTTTGCTTTCCATTTACATCACCCATAAGTTATCTCAGTTACTGAACCTCGGACCGTCTCGCACGGTTTTTCAAGGGTACTGTAAATGGGGTAAAAGTTATAACTGAGAAGTGATTCTGTAAAGATGAGGAAACAGTGTGAGCTGTGCCCTGGACAGGGGTAGATTAGGCCGAACTAGGAGCTACCTAGGGCCCCAAGTTCATAGTTCCATACAGGTATGGTTTATACAGGTGTTATTTATTAGCGCACATGAAGAGAAGATTAAAGGACTTAAACATGGAAAGGAGGGAAGTAAAAAGCTGCTCTTAAAGTTATAAAAAGGGACTTGCTTCTTTGGTGCAGCTAGCAGCTAGAGACGGCTAAGAACAGCTAGCAGCACGCAGGAAAGCGTGGACTCTGGGAGAACGGGGGCACGCAGCATGGGTCAATTGGAACAGATGCGCACTCGTTCAAAGCTTCAGCTGTGCATGCTGGGACAGCTGTCTATTCTGGAGAACGGAACAGTCTGCTATGATGGCTCTGAATTAGAACAGTACTAGGGCTGAGGCTGAGGACGTTTCACAAGCACACGAGCACATCAGAACGCACAAGTACACATACTGGAGAAACGGCTAAATGTCAAATCAAAAATATGGATCCTTAATTGCAAAAGGTTCTAAGGCAAAGGGCAAAAAAGGCAAAAACCATTAGAAAGGGGACAAAAGAAAATAAGGAGATGAAGACAAAAAGAAAACAGGAGAGAAATACAAAGATTGAGAAATTGTATCTGTGTAACAGACCTGATGTCTTCTAATTTCAGGGGCCTCATGCCTGCCTTCATATTTGGCCTCGAAAGGCTTAAATCCGCAACTGATCCAGGATTCTTATTACCACTTCTCATTTGCAGTTTTTTGCTGATGTTGGCTTCAAAGATAACTCAAACAACAGATGCCAACATATTAGAATCAGACGGGGATACAAATTTACAGGCTAGTCACCTGAAACTGAAAAATCTTTGCAGATCCCTGCAGATCAGCAAGTCAATGTCAGGTAGAGTAAGAGGGTTCAGAGGCTTGAAGCCAAAAAAACAAACAATCACTCTGGACTCTTAATTATTCAAATGTTGCTTTCTGTTTTTCAAAGAAACAGCATCATTTTAACATTATTTAAAAATAAGTTCTACAGAGAGAATAACTGATTTAAAAAATAAATGTCAGGCCACTTTGAAAGGAATGTAAAATGTTGGATCAGTGTCTGCTATCTTTGATCTTCCACTTTTCGTAGTCTGACTCATGGAGATAACAGATCCAAGAGGGAACATGGACCCTCTCTGTCCCCAGCATCACTCCCTTAATCGCCCCAAGGCAGATGCTGGTCAGAAGATGAAGCATAACAATATGACCACCCATTCAATGACCCCCCCCTTCCCTTTTAACAAAGCCTGTGTGTCAAAATGCATGGAAGCAGGTAGATTGTTTCAATGAAAAGGTGCCATTAAGCCCCTTTATATTTATATTGGAGAGCTGCAGCTCTTTGATATTAAAAAACACAACATATTAAGTTGCGTAGGTTAGTATGAATCACACTGAGAACAATAAAATAAGTAATGGTAAACTGACCCTAAAAGGCCTTCCTACTTTTTTCTCCAGTTAAACTGGAAGTGGAAAGAAAAAAAAAATGGTTAGAAGATCTGATTGAGAGAAAGATATGACAGAGCTAGACCATTCAGGGATTTAAAAACAAACACATTTTCAAATTTTAAAATGTGGGCTGTGGGCAGCACCGCTGCCTTGCAGCAAGAAGGTTCCGGATTCGAATCCCAGCCTTTCGGCATGGAGTTTGCATGTTCTCCCTGAGCATGAGTGGGTTTTCTCCGGGTACTCCAGCTTCCTCCCACAGTCCAAAAACTTGACTGTCAGGTTAATTGGCTTCTCTAAATTCTCCTTAGGTGTGAGTCTCTGTGATGGAATGGCGACCTGCCCAGGGTGTAAACCGCCTCTCACCAGTGGACAGCTGGAGATAAGCACCAGCACCCCTCGCTTGGGATAAGCATGATGGAAAATGGATGGATATTTTAACATGAATTCTTTAAAACCACAGGTTTTAAAGAATTCATGACATTACAAAAAGGTTTCTTTTCTTTCAACCTTTCCCAGAGTGAAGCATCAAACTGAATCGTAATGTGAGGGTGAAATGACAACAACAGCCTCCTTCTTGCAGAAAGCTTTAGTGCACTAAAAATCTGATTTTTTCGAATGAAGCTGGGTACACATGGCTGAAATTCTCTTAAATAAAAGAAGTTTGTGAGAAGAAAACTTATGAGAATATCTGAATCTGAGAAAAGTGCAAACATCATTAATAGAAAACTGGAGATTATTATGTTGTATGACCAAAAGTGTAAATAGCTTGCTCAATCTCACCACAGTGTTTGAATTAACTTTCACAAGGAACTTTACTTTTTGCAAAACTTACTGACTGGTTCCTGTGATTGCGTTTTTTCTTCTATACCTTGACAAATGGCTAAATGACCAAGGAATGCATGTTTTTAAGGAAACAACAGTGGAAGAAAGGAACACAAATGAATCGCAGGTGTTGATCTTGTTTGGGATAATTCAAATGACAACCTCAGGAAAATATCCTTTTTTTTGTTTCCATTCCATGCAGATTGTATTTTCAAACGACCCACTGCAATAGCCACAGATAAGCCTTTGACGTGCACGGAAGGCCTCTGGGCAGCCAGTGGGCCAACCGAGTGGCCAGCTCAGAGTGCCCCTGCTGCCACTTAAGAATCATGGGAAAAGAATGTTCTCAGCTCTTTTTGTCCTGATTATATCAGATGTGGAGGAAATGGAGGGACTCTGGGTTGATGCCAGCGCCACAGGGCCTTGGGGACCGTGGAAGGAGGGGTAGGAGGGAGGGGGCAGTCAACGGGGGAAAAAGGGTGGATGATGGGGAGAAAAGAAGTAGGAGCTGGGGACAGTAAGGATCTCCTGAGACCAAAGGGTTAGGGGTGGGGGAGTTGCAATGTTATTCATCAAAGCCACTCAGTGGGATAGCAGCCTGAGGCAGAAGACGAAGGCTGAGGTCTTCATTTCTGATCTACGCAGGAACAGATGATTAATGACATGGTTAATATGTTATGTTTTCTTAAATCTTATAGTCATTTGGCTCTTATCAAGTCAGTCCTTACCAACATGATCCCGCTTACAACCCAAGAGCCAAGCGGAGCAGGAGAAACCAATGGCAGATGTGACCAATAATACCATCCATGAGAAGACCTCTAGGATTTCTTTCATTGTCTGTCCTATGAGGCAGGTTTCTTCTTCCCATAAGGGAGGAGATTTCCTTGTAGGTAAGTAGGTAGGTTGGTAGAGTAGGTTGGGTTTACTGTACTTGGAGTGACAGCCTTGTGGTTAGTAGCCTAGAGTAGAGACCATCCTGATCTGCGAAGCTTTCAAGATTTCACTCGCTAATCAGTCTGGAGACTCTCAGTTGAAGAAAATTTGGGAGCCGTTTCACCAAAGCAGAACGTCCAATCAGCCGTACGCTGGCTTTGAGGCGGGTGGTTGAAGTGTGTGACGCTTGCTTGAGAAGCGCCAGACAAGTTAGTCTAAAGAACATGGCGGCTTCAGCCGATGAAACTAGCGCTAACGTGTTTATATCGAGCAAATTTTTGTCGGAATTACAGAGTATTTCTTCAATGAAAGAAGAGCAAAAAACACCCCACTGCTCTGGAGGCTTTTCTCAGAGGAAAAAGATGTTTTGCTCTTCTACCAACTGGTTTCGGCAAGAGTTTGATCTATTAATTGGCTCCTCTTCGGGTTATCGCTCTTACTGGCGTCATATGCTTCGTTGATCTGATTGGTTTTATTTGGCCCGCCTATCACCAACATAGGCCAATCAGCTAACCAGTATTTTCGCCTCTTCCCAAAAATTACTGCAACGGAAGGTTTCCAGATGGATATGTGGAGCAAATCTGGCGGAGGCAGGTTATGTGGTTAGGCATAGACCTGGAATCCTCAGGTTCTGAGTTCGAGCCCCACTCACACAGACTGCTACTCTGGGCCTCTGAGCAAAGACACATCCATCCATCCTTCCATCCACCATCCATCATCCCGACACGCTTATCCCTAGTGAAGTGCGAGGGGTGCTGGGTGCCAATCTCCAGCAGCCAACGGGAGTGAGAGGCTGGGCACACCCTGGACAGGTCACCAGTCCACTCGCAGGGCATGAGCAAAGACCCTTAACCCCCGATTGCTTAGTCCGAGCGCAAGCACCCTTAACCCCACACTGCTCCCTTGGCCCCACACAATGGAAGCCTACTGCTCCCCAAGGGGATGGGGTTAAAACAGCAGAGAGTAAATTTTGTTGCTTTGTACTTGTGACAGTGTAATGACAATAAAGTTTAATTCTATTCTAAGGAGGTGACAACTCTGGTCTCATTTGAGGAAAACTTTCTCCCAGAAAAGGTATTAGAAAAAGATGTCAGACTTTATGAAAAACAACTAAATCCAGATCCTGCAACCAAAACATGTCTCAGTTATGTAACACCATTCAGATATAGAAACGAGAAGATACAGAATGCATAACGAAGAAATGGGAGAGGGAGATAAGGGTAACAAACGCACAGGAAAATATGCCAGAAACATGGGTTCTCTTTTTAGGTCAAACCCATGGCAGGAGTTATGTTTGAAAAATATGGGGAGATTTTTTAGAAGACCTGGTCAGCCCCGACATTAAGGCAGTGGTTCTTTAACCTGACTATCACCAACCAAACCTTCCGCTGAAGTAACAGGTAATTTTTTGGGAAGGGGCGTAAAATATTGGTTAGCTGATTGGCCTATGTTGGCGATAGAAGACAAGCCAAATAAAACCAATCAGATCAACGTAAGCATATGACACATCAACAGAGCGCAAATCTACTCTAAAACACAACCACAAGCTGTGGCTACAATACTTCTTGCCAAAACCAGTCGGCAGAAGAAAGCAAAAACATCTTTTTCCTCTGAGAAAAGCTCCTCCAGAGTAGGTGTTTTGCTCTTCCTTCAGCTTAAGAAATACTCTGTAATTCCGAGTAAAACTTGCCCGGAGCAGCTAGTCACGCTTAACCTCTAGTTTCATGGCTGAAGCCACCATGTTCTTGATTAGGACTGAACTGTCGCGCTTCGCTAAGTATACACACCTCAACCTCACGCCTCAAAGCCAACGCTGATTGGACGTGCCGCTTGGTGAACGGGTCCAAATTTTCTTTTAATGGAGAAAGTCTCCGGTGACCGATTGGCGAAGAAAGTGAAACCTTGAAAGCTCGCGAAGATCAGGATGGTCCCACGCAGGCTGGGTGGTTCTTGCCACGCTGCTTTGGATCAGTTAAGCGCAACCGGGTTCGGGGTCGCCTCCTAGTGGAAATCTACGGTACTACAACCAGACTTTAAACTTTAAAATCTAAAGAGATAAACGGATATTGATCATGGGTATGCTGGTCTGACCGGGTATGCTCATGTGACAGAACACCGGTAGTGACAGGAGCTAAAGCTGGAAGATACTAGTGCCCCTAGTGGCTAAAGAGTTCTGTTTTAAATTCTTACCATATAAAAAGAGGGGAAAAAAACTGAAAAGATTTACCTCTGCTGGATTTTTCTGAGTGAAGTATTTTTTACTTCACTCATTTAAAAAAATGTTGCCGTCTATGAATTATCTGTGATTCAAAGGAAATTATTATTTTCCCTACTTCTAAACAGAAGTTCTTTTTCTGAATGAGAGTAATTCTGTTTACAAGGCAGCTTAAGAGAGACAGAGAGCCGCTATCTTGTAATAGAAAGCCATGTTAGAGATCTAAATCTTATCTCATTCTTATAGGGTTTATTCCACCATAAAACGGCCTGCAGAGCAATAAATAAAATGTGACAGGAATAAACCAGCAAAACAAAGAAAATAGGTGACCTGATGAAACAATCTTGGCCTCTTCAAAATGAATCCAACTCAGAGAAATGCTAATTAAGCCAAAGAAAACAACTTGTGACTTTCACTGGAAAAACGTCTAAACCAGCAGCTAGAACTGTATTCCTTTCATTGTTTGATGGGAGGTGTTATTCCAGGAGCAGGGCGAACTCACCGCCTCTCTTATTTATGTGAGATCCATTAATTTGTTTACTGCAAACTCATAGAGGACCTTGTTTTTGGTTGAGTTCTAATTAAAATGTTGTGAGCAGGTGCAGAAAGGTAGAAGGTAACAGAGTGAAGCAGCTGTTGGAGTAACCAGGAAAAAAAAAACAGCACTGACACATGAATTTTAAAAAAAGGAGTTTATATAAGGAATCTTAACCTATGGTAAACTGTCCTATCAAGATAAGAACTCATGCTGAGCCTCAGGAAGCAGAACATCAACAAAGCTTTTCATCTTCATGCCCATCAGCCACTGTGTTTACTATGAAATTAGAATTCACTCGGTGTAATAAAAACACATACAAGTCATTTTAAGTTAAACCACTCATGTAAACTACCCTTTAATGCATTTTAAATGTTCAGTTTAAACACCATGCAGCCCCCAGTATGTCACTAGCAAGACTTTATGCTCCTATTCTTGCCTTTTATGAGCATGTAGATGTTGATTGGCTACTTTTCAGGAAATCCCACTTCCAAAAGCAGCACCCTATTCTTCCTAATTGTGGCTAGTAAGCGTAGCAAAGCATCCTCAGGCTAATAACTAATCTCTTCAGGAGCTTAATTCTGACTTCATATGCAGCCATCTCTGTCATCAACTGACATCTTTATAAATAAAAGCCTGAAAAAGGCTTAAAAATGTCTGAAATGTATGTGTTCAGCTATAAACCAGATTGTATTCAGGCCTAAATTTTCATAATCTAAACTGGGAAGCTAAAGTTAGTTTAACTCATATGAAGTTCCAAATTTAACAATCATTTTAGAGCATTTTGCTACTGCTGTCGAAACACGTTCATCTGAGTTAAAATAAGTTATTAAATTATGACAACACCTCACCAATTAAAGAGAACAATTGTCAGCCTAAAGATGCTTTGCTATCATTACTAGCCACAATCAGGAAAGGAATGGTCCTATTTCCTGAACTGTAGCCCATCACATAAGTTTATTTTCTCCGGTCAGTTCTTCCCTTAAAGTGAATACAGAGGAAAAGGACCCAAAACATAATTAGCCTTCATTTTTCTAGCTCACAGAGAGAAAACCATGAGGGCAGAGAAGGAGAACACACTCATGCTTGTGATATAGTAGGGACCTCATTCTATTGAAGCTACATGTCTAAAAGCAGCAAGTTGCAATCTGACGAGATCTGGAGAAATGACTTCTTACAAATACTTCGTGACTGTACTCAGTCAATAGATTTTTCTGATATTTTTACTTTACTTTTCAGGCAGAAAAGCATGGCGTCCTTAAACTTCTACTCCAAAAAATTTTACAATATATCTGTACTTTCTACGCCTTACGTATTTAAAAGGTGTTCTGAATTGCTTTGCGTTTTGAATCATTTACCAAATGGAGTCACGTTATTATGTTTTCAGAGCATATACACATTCAATGTAATTGGATTGAATCTCGTTGTGACATTTTGACGCACAACGCCATGAATGTCGATAAATTCTTTATCCCATTATGCCTTCCAAATGTTGGCTACATATTGGCGGTGGCTTTAGCATAGTAGCCAGAGAAGTTCGAGATGATTGAAAATCCTAACACTTCAGGAGATGGCTTATCCAATCCAATCAGACATCCCGGCCCTGGGTGGGAGGCAGCAGGAATCAGAAAGGTGGTTTCTACTTTACTTTTACTTTCACTTTTATACTTTAGAAGTAAAGTCTTACAAGCCTGTACTGTTACTTTTAAGTGGGTAAAGTTTAATCAGTACTCCACCCCTACCAGAATATTTTTTTAACACAAGTATCTGTACTTTTACTCAAGTGAAAGTGAGTACTTTTGCCCATCTCTGCATACAGAGTAGCATACATGTGGGTTTTAAACAGTGATGGGAGTAAGCACGGTGTTATTACTTACCCGTTACCTTTTTTTAGTAACTAGTAATCTAACTAAGTACATTGACTGTAACTATAATGCAGTTACAGTTGCCGACACCCCGTTACTTCTCGCTAAACTCAGGTGGCACAATGAACCTTTTTTCATGATAGGACTCGATGCTTGTGGCGTCATGAGAGAGGGAGGATGGAGAGTGAGGGTTGGGACTCCAGCTGCAAAAACAGGCATTTTACACCCGTCGAGCTAACGCTTCATCATTGAATGCGATTTCCCTGCATCTCTCCGCTGTAGGGCGACACACGACTACCAGGCGGGCGACAGGAAAGCGCGCAGCATGCTTTCGCTAAAGCGCCAGCAACAGTGGAAGCGGTAGAGGTGTGGGCCAAAAGAGAAGCATGACAGTTCAGGTCTAAAGAACATGGCAGCTTCGGCCGATATGAAACTAAGCGTTAAGCGTGGCTATCGAGCAAGTTTTGCTTTCGAATTACAGTTTATTTCTTCACTGAAAGAAGAGCAAAAACTTACTGCTCTGGAAAGGCTTTTCGTCAGAAAAAGATATTTCTGCTCTTCTCCCGACTGAATTTCAGCAAAGAGTAGCCTGGCTGTATAGCACGTCATATGCTTCGTTGATCTGATTGGTTTATTTGGCCCGTCTATCACCAACATAGGCAAATCAATCAGCTAACCAATATTTTTCGCCTCTTCCCAAAATTACTTCATGGGAAGGTTTACAGATGGATATGCGGAGCAAATCCATCTGGCGGAGTCAGGTTGGGGAGAATGGCGCTAGGCTTACCGCACCATGACATCACTGCCGGAAGATGGCAGGAGGGAGGTGCTACTATATTTGGGCAAAATGGCCGCTCCCAGATTCAGTGATCGTGACAAAAATTATTGTTTATATTTTTTTTCTGCAAATGTATTAGTTTCAGTTATAAATAATAATCTATTAATTATTCCTCCCTGACTGTACTTTACCTTTAATAAATATTTTCTCAAATAAATGAAATATACACATGAAATAGGGCAAAATACATAATAAAAATTATTCTCATCTTATTTTGTTGTTTGTTTAGTCCTTTTATTTATTTAAATGTGATGTAATTGTTTATTTATATGTTTCAAGATGTAAAGTTTTGGAAATGTGCCAGTTATTTTTAGTCAAATAGCAAAGCTGTGAATACATCTTTTCCTGCTCAGTAATGTTTTTTTTTACCTCTCTTGCGGTTTTCCTTGTCAAGCTACAATCTGTGAAGAAACGGATCTGCTTGTTTCCATCAAAGGATGCAGATCTGTCAGCTGCTGTAGCTAAAACAAGCTCCTTTTTTATACTGTATCAATCCTTCAGCTGAGACTAAAGCAGATGGTTGGTTTCATGTTAGGTTTGCTTAAACACAGATGTCAATCCTTCAGAACTTAAAGGTGGACATATGTGTGCAAACGTATGCATCAGGCTGGAACATTTTGCCATAAAGAAAGAAGAAAACACACATCTTAGTGTGATCTGTAATTTATCAGCAGCCGTTTCTGTTCTTATCTTCTTCTTTTTTTTTTTACTTTAATCTCTTTCCTGCATCTTAATCTTTCATCTTTTTGCCCCTTTAAAAAACTTATTTCTCCCCCTTTGTTTTGCTCACCTTTTTCCACATTTATCTTCATTCCTCTCCCATTTTTTTAAGTTATAAATCTTTCATTTTCTCTCTTTATTTCCACCCAGCATCTAAATCTGGTATCTTTGCCATTCTTTACATTAAATGTTTCAAAGGCTGCGGTTTAAAGGAGCTGATTTGATTTATGCGCGATACATCCCACATTGAGATCCATCGATTTTCAGCTTAGTGAAATGTCAGAGATGTGTGATAGTAATAAAATCATACATCATAGTGAGCTGAAATGTCGTATTAGGGGACATGACGGATCTACAGAACCCCACATTGACGTCGCTCAACATGAGGATTGGTTTGGAAATATAAGCCAAACACCCCTCTGCCTCCTCCTCTCAGGCAATAATTTTCAAGCGTGATTATATATTTGAAAACACACCCATATATGTGATTTAAAAAGAAATAGCTGAGGCTTTTGTAGCAGTGAATCAGGAGAAAAGAGAACCAAACTTATGCCACACAGAGGTTTTGGGTTAGGTTATGAACACCGGCAGTCAGTGAACACTATAATCAGTTATGACAAAAAATCGATTTCACATTTAAGATGGAAAAAAAAAACCCACCATGAGTGAGACAATCAGAATGATAAAATGATTTAATGAGGGACGTTTTCTTCCTCCTCACATAGTTCATGTGGTGATTAGTTCAGCCTCGCACCCTCATTTAGGCCAAGACAAGGTGATAATTAAAGTCACACTCTTGGATCTGCTTCCATCTGAAGTGTGTTTGTGCATACGAGGGTGTGATGCATTGGTGTGTGGAGGCTGAGACACCGGGGATGTTCACCAACAAGGAAATAACATTTTAAGAACTTAAAGAAAATAAGTTCTCCAGCTTTGTTCTTTTGTATTGTATACAATACTTTGGATAAATTACACCATAACGCAGCCGCTCTTCTTCTTCTGTGTGATCTTTGCAGATGGAGTCCCGACAGATCGACGATGGAAACAACTGTTGAGATTTTCTAGTTTTAACAGATTGTGGAAATAAAGTGAGCCCTTAAACGGATGATGCAGTTTGGACAGAATTAGGTCCATGTTGATAAATGAAAGTGATTCAATTGGGAGCTGATGCATCTAAAAACAGGAATGTGAGGAGTGGGCATTGTTTCAATTTGAATGATTCCAGTTTTGATTCCAGATCCTATGGATTCCCGTTTCGACTCTTTTAACTTCTTTGGATTATTTATACCTAAAACCAATACGTTGGGGTCTTGTTCACAAATGAGGGGAAGATGGAGCGGGAGATCGATAGGATGGAGTGGCGCAGCGTCTGCTGTGATGCGTGACATGCTGCACCGGTCTGTTGTGGTGAAGAGAGAAGCTGAGCCAAAAGCAAAGCTCTCTCGATTTACCGGTTGATCTACGTTCCTACCTTCATCTATGGTCATGAGCTTTGGGTCATGACGGAAAAGAATGAGATCTCCGGATCCAAGCGCCTAAATGGGTTTCCTCCTCGGTAGGGTGGCTGGGCTCTTCCCTAGAGATAGGGGAGGAGCTCTGGCTCATGAGGGGAGTGACTCCAGAGTAGAGAGCTGCTACTCCTCCAAATCGAGAGGAGCCAGTTGAGGTGGCTTGGGCATCTGATTAGGATGCCTACTGGGTGTCTCCCTGGTCTGGTGTTCCGGGCACGTCCCACCGGTAGGAGGCCCAGGGGGAGATCCAGGACACGCTGGAGGGACTATGTTTTTCGGCTGGCCTAGGAGCGCCTTGGGATTCCCCCGGATGAGCTGGCCCAAGTGGCTGGGGAGAGGGACTTCTGGGCCTCCCTACTGAAGCTACTACCCCCGCGACTCGACCCCGGATAAGCGGAAGAAGATGGATGGATGGATGCATATATGTCCATATAACATAAATTAAAACAGTTTGAAAAAGGGTGTATTGGCAGAAGCAAGAAGTTTATAACGCCCATCCTCCAAAGCCAATTTACTTTAGACTAGACATCAAAAGAAAAAAAAAGACTCACTTTCATTGGGGTAATGGAGAAATGACCTGTCCTCTGTGCCCTCTACCTCTCACAAACCGGCCGCTGGCATCGATTCCAGGTTTAAAGACGTATATACAAAACAGTAGTAGCCATTCAAAATTTCCCCACTTTCCTTAATTGACCCTTGCCTGGTGATGGGCTGGTCCCCTACAATTCCTAAATCGCTGGAGGAGACTATGCTTCTTGGCTGGCCTGGGGGATTGAGAGTTCCCCGGAGGAGCTAGCCCAAGTGGCTGGGGAGAGGGACGTCTGGGCCTCCAGATGGATGGACGGACGGACGGACCGGTAGGTGGCAGAGTTCTTTGACAAACATGGATGTCTCTGGTAAACCACAGTCATATGAAGTTACTCTAAATTAAAAGCACTTATTGTATTAATTTGATATTTTAAGTACTTTTAAGAAGGTTGAATTCTGAATATGACCGGACTTTTCCTTTAAGATGATGGATCATAACAGTTAACATGTTATAAATTAGCTGGCGAACCAAAGTTGTCTGGATGAAATGGTCTGAACACCTTGAACATCTATCTTTGTGTGTATGTTGCTATAAATGATTATATAGTTATTTTCAACAAGGATATAAAGATCATCCAAATACATTCTTATGAATAACTTTTCACAGAATTTTATTTTCACACGGGGGTTTGAAAACAACTGAAACACATTTACATACACTATATTGCCAAAAGTATTTGCTCACCTGCCTTGACTCACATATGAGCTTAGAAGTGACATCCCGTTCCTAATCCATAGGGTTCAATATGACGTCGGTCCACCCTTTGCAGCTAGAACAGCTTCAACTCTTCTGGGAAGGCTGTCCACAAGGTTTAGGAGTGTGTTTATGGGAATTTTGACCATTCTTCCAGAAGCGCATTTGTGAGGTCGCACACTGATGTTGGACGAGAAGGCCTGGCTCTCAGTCTCCGCTCTAATTCATCCCAAAGGTGTTCTATCGGGTTGAGGTCAGGACTCTGTGCAGGCCAGTCAAGTTCATCCACACCAGACTCTGTCATCCATGTCTTTATGGACCTTGCTTTGTGCACTGGTGCATAGTCATGTTGGAAGAGGAAGGGGCCAGCTCCAAACTGTTCCCACAAAGTTGGGAGCATGGAATTGTCCAAAATGTCTTGGTATGCTGAAGCATTCAGAGTTCCTTTCACTGGAACTAAGGGGCCAAGCCCAGCTCCTGAAAAACAACCCACACACCATAATCCCCCTCCACCAAACTTTACACTTGGCACAATGCAGTCAGACAAGTACCGTTCTCCTGGCAACCGCCAAACCCAGACCCGTCCATCAGATTGCCAGATGGAAGCGCGATTCGTCACTCCAGAGAAAGCGTCTCCACTGCTCTAGAGTCCAGTGTGGCGGCGTGCTTTACACCACCGCATCCGGCGCTTTGCATTTGCACTTGGTGATGTCATGGCTTGGATGCAGCTGCTCGAACTCATGAAACCCATTCCATGAAGCTCTCTGCGCACTGTTCTTGAGCTAATCTGAAGGCCACATGAAGTTTGGAGGTCTGTAGTGATTGACTCTGCAGAAAGTTGGCGACCTCTTCGCACTATGCGCGTCAGCATCCGCTGACCCCGCTCCGTCAGTTTACGTGGCCTACCACTTCGTGGCTGAGTTGCTGTCGTTCCCAAACACTTCCATTTTCTTATAATACAGCTGACAGTTGACTGTGGAATATTTAGGAGCGAGGAAATTTCGCGACTGGATTTGTTGCACAGGTGGCATCCTATCACAGTTCCACGCTGGAATTCACTGAGCTCCTGAGAGCGACCCATTCTTTCACAAATGTTTGTAAAACAGTCTGCATGCCTAGGTGCTTGAATTTATACACCTGTGGCCATGGAAGTGATTGGAACACCTGATTCCAATAATTTGGATGGGTGAGCAAATACTTTTGGCAATATAGTGTATATCCGATTGTCTGATGCTGCAGGTACTTATGTCCTATAGGACAAAGGTATTATTTTACCCTTCCTTGCCTTGTCATGCCTCGGGGGTAATCATTTTCCTGACAAAGAGAGTGAACGTTTATTTTTGCATATAGACCAAAATTATTTTTCTTAAATTGATTAATTTTGCATTAACAACTTTAATACCAGCCTTTTTTTTTAACAAACTAGATTATAAGATATTAAAAAGCATGCAACATCTGTTAATAATCCAGAAAAGCCCAAATGTGTCATGAGACTAAATGTGCTTCAGCTGCAAAATAATTACTGTCAGTTAAACATTGTGTTACATCCGTGGAGCCGTAAACGTGAACATCCACTCATGTGATGCTGCTGACAGTCCTTAGACATTCCCTGAAAGACAAACACATATGGATGAGAGTAAAAATATAAATTGAGAGAAAGAAACAAGCAGACTTCTCTTGTTCCCCAAAGGAAAACATATGCATCCACCTACAGGCGGTGGATCTCTCCTGTAGACTGTATATTATTGCCATCCATTAAAACAATCATGGCGGTGGAAGAATGTGCCAAAGCGTTTAAGGCGATCCAATGGATGGGTAATGACCCATATGTCCGACACATGGGACACCTCACTAACCACCTCATGAGCTGAGACCGTGCTGATGTATCTGCGTCTGTCTACGCCAGTGCTCTCCTCTTTGTTAGTGTACATGCATTGGAATGCACGTTATGTGGAATACACGCAGAGAAAATGCCAACGCAAGCAAAAGAGGAGTGAAGACCAAAGCAGTGGGAGGACAGAGAAATCAGTCAGCAGGAATTCTGCAATAGATAAACTCCATCTTCAAAGTCTGACACTTTTTTGGACATTTTAGTTATTCTTTTATTTTCTTGGTTTGGGAGCATCGGGTACTTAAAAGGGGTCCACAAATAGTTGAACATGATGGTGGAAATATGTTTTTTTTTTTTCTACTCATGTCCCCTAAAAAGGGACATGGAGGGGGAAAAAATTTACTTTTAGCGGGATCTTGCAAAACATTATTGCGCAATAGTTTTGCATGATCTCGCCAATAATTTTGAGAGATCCTGCAATATTTTTGCGAGATCCGCAATAGTGTTGCGAGATCTGCGCAATAGTTTTGGCGCAGATCTTGCAAAGTATTAGCGAAGATCTCACAAAACTACTATTGAGGATCTCACAAAAGTATTGCAGGATCTCTCAAAGTATTGCGAGATCCCACAATACTTTTACTGAGATCCCGCAATAATTTTGGCAGATATCGCCAAAACTATTGGCGAGGATCTCGCAAAAGTACTGCAGGATCTCTCAAAGTATTCTTGAGATCCCACAATACTTTGAGAGATCCTGCAATACTTTTGCGAGAGATCCAATAGTTTTGCAGGATCTGCGCCAATACTTTTTGTGAGATCCCGCCAATAGTTTTGTGAGATCTCGCAATACTTTTGCAAGATCTCGAAAACTATTGAAGGATCTCTCAAAATTATTGCGAGATCTCACAAACAATAAACTTTTGCGAGATCCCGCAATACTTTAGCGAGATCTCACAAAACTATTGCGGGATGTCCCTTTAGGGGCTCTGTAGTTTGTAATAACGTAAAAATGTATAGTTATATTTTGCAATAGTTTTGCAAAACTATTGCGGGATCTCAAAAGTATTGCAGGATCTCTCAAAATTATTGCGAGATCTTACAAAAAATAAACTTTTGAAGAGATCCCCGCAATACTGTTCCAGAGATCTCACAAAACTATTGCGGGATCTCGCAAAAGTTTTGCAGGATCTCGCAAATATTATTTTTTCTCCCTCCATGTCCCTTTAGGGGCTCCGTAGTAGTTGTGATAGGTAAAAATTTATAGTTATATATTTTGCAATAGTTTTGCAGGATCTCGCCAATAGTTTTTGCGAGATCTTGCAAAAGTATTGGGCGAATCTCACAAAACTATTCGCGGGATCTTGCAAAAGTATTGCAGGATCTCTCAAAATTATTATGAGATCTCACAAAAAATAAACTTTTGCGAGATCCCTTAATACTGATTGCGAGATCTCACAAAACTCAATATTAAGGATCTCGCAAAAGTATTGCAGGATCTCGCCAAATATTATTTTTTTCCCCTCCATGTCCCCTTTAGGGCTCCGTAGTTTAATGATAGGTAAAAATTTATAGTTATATTTTGCAATAGTTTTGCAGGATCTCGCTTAATAGCTTTGCGAGATCTTTTGCAAAAGTATTGCGGTGAATCTCACAAAACTATTGCGGGATCTTGCAAAAGTATTGCAGGATCTCTCAAAATTATTGCGAGATCTCACAAAAAATAAACTTTTGTGAGATCCGCAATACTGTTGCTTGAGATCTCACAAAACTATTCGCCGGGATCTCATAAAATTATTGCAGGATCTCGCAAATATTTATTTTTTCCCCTCCATGTCCCTTTAGGGGCTCGTAGTTTGTGATAGGTAAAAATTTATAGTTATATTTTGCAATAGTTTTGCAGGATCTCGCAATAGTTTTGCGAGATCTTGCAAAAGTAATGCGAGATCTCACAAAACTATTGTGGGATCTCTCAAAAGTATTGCGAGATCTCGCAAAAAATAAACTTTGCAAGATCCCGCAATACTTTTTGCGAGATCTCGCAAAACTATTGTGGGATCTCGCAAAAATTATTTTTTCCCCCTCCATGTCCCTTTAGGGGCTCCGTAGTTTGTGATAGGTAAAAATGTATAGTTATATTTTTCTCCCATGAAGGTCGCCATTTTAAGAAATGGAAATGTTATGAAATTTCATTTTGTAAACACACCGTGTTTTATTTTTAGGTATAAATAATGATCCACTGATTGGTCCTTGCTGACCCAAAGTTTCCTTTAATTGCAAAAAAAAAAGAAGATGAGTGCAAACATTTTTTTTTAAATTTCCAAATATTTTAGTTTCATGACAGAAAAAAGCAGCTCTATCTCCATCCTCTTTAGAGAGAAAGAAACCACAGAGGAGGATAAAGAAAACGCATTTTAGGATTACTTTCTAATTTACTTTGGTTATCAAGCCATCATAGGAAAACAGCTCACGGTAGAACAGTGAGTGATTGTTTGCAGAGGAGGATTACAGCCCTAAAAGGATCAGAAGCTCGGGTTCAGATGCAGGTGTAGTACGATGGGGACGTTGGATTTCTGAGCTGCGAAAACATCACACGGTTCCACCATGTTTGTCTATTCATCTGTGGATCTATCACATCCTATTTTAGGAACATTAATGCTGAGAAACACATTAGTGGTTTCACAACTGAGCACAACAATAGCATCTATTATTCCTGAAATGCATCCAAACATGTACTGACTGACACACTTTATGCATTTAGAATCAGTGACAGTTGTTTGAATGTGTTATTATGCATTATCCAATGTTCTACAGAAATGATTTCAAGTTTGTTGACTTGAGAAAAAAAGAATATATCCTTGCAAATGTTCAAGCCATTGATCCCAGCTTGTATCTTGATCCGACACGAACAGTCAGTGGGTTTGTTGCTCAGTCCCAGCAGCCCAGAGGACCGACGGATGATGGCATGGTGGCAGCTTTGACTGACAACGTCCAGTTAAAAGCTGCACAGGGCACAGGACTGGCTCTCTCAAACAGCCTGGACTCCAGAGATACAGCTTTGACATGAAGCTCCAGCCACCGGCAGAATATCACCAAGCTCTGAACAGAGTCAGAGTGAGCTATGCTCAACTTGGAGATGTTTCCCTCAAGGTAAACTTGGCTCCTCTTAGCTTATCTGTGCTGTGCTTTTCCACTCTGCAGTCTGGGGCTTTTAAATCACTCAATCTTTTAAATGTTTTTTTGCTCTTATTGGTAAAGAGAAGACCAGTCATTCAGTCTGGCTTCATTATTTTAGATTAACCCACCATTAGGTAAATGAAAGGTCATGTTATTTGGCATTTTTTTACATTTATACTAAAGTAACTCACTCTGGTTGCATACAAAGGTCTTGTAAAAGATTATTATGTCATGCAGGAGTATTATTTTGCTATTTTCATGTTTATTAATTAACTAGTTTATTAGCTAAAGGGAATTTTTGTGTATATTTACAATAATAAGGTACAAAACTTTGTATGTGTGCAAAAAATAAGCACAGAAGTAACCTAGAGTACTGTGGCTCAACCAGTTAGCACCTCCCAGCAAATTGTGGAAACAGAAGAGGAAAGTATAAGACACACTGTGAACAAAATGCAAAATACATTTGATACCATGAGAGATAAGAACAGAAAAGCTCTCTGAATACAGTAGGGACATTTAAAGGGATCATAGAATGCAAAACCAAGTTGTCATAGATGAATAACCACAGTTCAGTGGGTGAAACGGACGAACAGAGAAGTTCAAACCCCATCGACACCTCCTTTCTCTGCAAATCTCACGATTCTAAACTTCCACCATAAAACGGGCGAATCCAAACGAAGCCCCGAGTTGACGTAAACTCGGGGATGTTGCCTTATTTAGTTCTAGTCTGTACTTTCGTCACACCCCAAAATTAACATACAGACCAGCCCACTGATTCACCGGCACAAGGGAGGGGCCGAGTGCTGAATGGACCGGAGCCTCAGCAGAGAGCCATGAGCCACCCGTCCTCAGCCGGAGGAGGTGGCCGGGGGCCGGTAACAGACAACCAAGACTCCCGGGAGTCTCCTTGATATAGATAGTTGTTCACGGATGCCCGCAAATCAGATAAATTATCCCAGATTTTAGACTATGCGAGGTGGTGTTTTTTTGCAGGCAATAAAATAATTTTGCACCATGTGTGAATTAGAACTGGTTAGATTGCGCAGACAACAAGAGAGGGTGGGGTGTGGGGAGGGTATTGCTTGTGAAATCTCTGCATATCTGTCCAAGGCGATGTTCTGTTCCAAAAGTGCGTTCCAGGCGACTGCTTGTTATGTGAGACCATCCTGATCTCGCCCGAGCTTTCTGGTTTCACTCGCTAATCAGTCTGGAGACTCTCCGTTGAAGAAAATTTGGAGCCGTTCACCAAGCGAACGTCCAATCAGCTGGCTTTGAGGCAGGTTGAGGTGTGGCCGCAACGAGGAAAGCGTGACAGTTCAGTCTAAGAACATGGCGACTTCAGCCGGTGATACTAGCGTTAGCGTGGCTATCGAAAGCAAGTTTTATCGAATTACAGAGTATTTCTTCACTGAAAGAAGAGCAAAACACTGCTTACTCTGGAGGCTTTTCTCAGAGGAAAAAGATGTTTTTGCTCTTCTCCCAACTGGTTTCAGCAAGAGTAGCCTGGCTGTTAGTACGTCATATGCTTCGTTGATCTGATTGGTTTATTTGGCCCGTCTATCACCAACATAGGCCAATCAAGCTAACCAGTATTTTCGCCCCTTCCCAAAATTACTTCTATGGAAGGTTTCCAGATGGATATGTGGAGCTAATCCATCTAGCGGAGTCGGGTTAACTGGTTGTCAGAGAGCGCGCTGATTGGATTGGTCAGAAAAATATGCACTGTAAAATGTGCTGTAGTCGGACGATCCTGGACGATTTTGAAATTGCATCAATTTTTTTTACCATATGAATAATTTCGATGTTTCAGTGAGTGAGTGCTTGTTGCTCAGCAGCTTCGTTCATTGTAAACCAACCAATCAGCGCACAGCCACTCTAAATATTCATGATCATACCATAAAAAGAAAAGAAAACCTGTCGTTTAACTAGTTAGGGCTTATGGCCAGGCTTGCATTAGGGGCTCATTTTCAGCCCAACTAATGTTACACACCCTATTTAGAGATAGATAGATAGATAGATAGATAGATAGATAGATAGATAGATAGATAGATGTAATGAATAGATAGATAGATAGATAGATAGATAGATAGATAGATAGATAGATAGATAGATAGATAGATAGATAGATAGATAGATAGATAGATAGATAGATAGATAGATAGATAGATCGATCTATCGATCGATCGATCGATCGATCTTAAAACTATCAGGGTGAATACTTGGTGTACTGTATATAACCTTATTTAATCAAATGGATTTTGGTCTTTTTTGTATGCATATAAAATGACTATGCACCTTTAATGGTAGGTTTAAGTCTGATTACTGAAAATGAAACTCCCCCCAAGTAATGGAAAAATAACTGTATTTTTATTAAAAAGCTCTCTCAAAGTCTTAATCGAAAATAAACTGCTCTTTTAATTTCCTCCAGCCTGGGTTCAACACAAGAGTTGGCTGCGGTAAAAGCAGAATAACCTTGAATGTTCTGGAAAAAAAGCCTGCCTGAGCTGCATTTACTGGTGAGCTAGCACTCAAGCCATTAAGATTGCTACGGTTATTGGAATTAGGTCAGCAGATCGGATTTCATGCGATCAACAATAAAAACACAGTTACTCGCCAATGCTTTAATTCAGCCTATTTTTCTAAATATTGTGGCTGCAGCTCAGCTGCATCCAACCAACCAAAAAATGACCTAAATGCTTTAAGTGCTTTCTTCCCGTTGGAAACGCAGCATAGACTGTGTATGTGTGTTTTTTTGAGGAGGTTTATAACATTTTCCAAAGCAAGGAAGTCCTGAGAGCTGTAGTATGGGGTCAGGTTACATGCAATGGCGGTAGGGAGCCAAAAGTGACAATAAAACTGTGTCCAGGGGGTTAATGATCATGCTTTACATTTCTTCCTTTCATACTTCAAATGTCAAAGAATAAAAAAAGCAGATTTTATCGGGCTTTGTCTTTCTGGGACCGAACCCGGTCTGCAGAGCACAGTGTTGGTGCTTCCTGCTGCAGAGCAATTGAAACGTTGTATAATCAACAGGATGATGGATTTTGACTTCTATAACCTTGATATATCGACGGCAGCATAGAAATGATTTTTTTTTTCTGAACTGAAATAATAACAGCTCTTCAATTGATCAAAGCAGGAATTTCACTGATTCGGTTTCTGATTAGTCTAGTGGTTTGTTTACCAAACGTCTGATTATGGAAACAAGAGAATCCTCTGTTCTTTACTATGGTTTTAAATGCTTGAAAAGAGGAAAATTTCATCTGATTAAATAATGACCAAGTTAATCCCAATCGTTTCTTTTTTTTTCTTATACTTGACAAAATCACACAGAAATCCATCTTTTCTAATATTGATCAGTAAATATTATCAGTGGTGTCCCTGTACATTTCCTTCCCTCTTGTCCCATCCCTTATGTCACACCAACATTCTCCTATTTCACTATAATCAATGAACCTTCCTTTGGTCTTTTCCTCCTTCCTGGTGGCTTTATTTACATCTCCTGTCCAGAGTGCAGTAATCTAGAGCCTTCCATTGGGATTGGAGTAAAACGCATTGACAGATTATTATCATTATTAAAGTCTGAAATGCATTTGATAAGCTTAGGGGAAAGCTGCTGTGGCCTCGCCCAGATACTAACGTGTGACTTTTCAGAGACCAAACTATGGATGTAGAGCAGGGGTCACCAATTAGAAATCAACAGGGTCCGAATAAAGAAAAATCATCAACCAGTAAAGGTCCGGAGACATTTTTAATTATAATCTGTTACTTTAAACAGAATTTCAATTCATTTCAGTTTATTTCTATAGCGCCAAATTCACAAACACATGTCATCTCAAAGAACACTTTACTGGAAGTTCAACCAGATCATACAATCAAATTGATACAAAGTTTTTCTATCTAAGGAAAAGCACTTGATTGCATTGACTGCGAAGGCAATCTCTCACACTAAGCATGCTTGTAGCGACAGTGGAGGAAAAACTCCCTTTGAACAGGAAGAAACCTCCAGCAGAACCAGGCTCAGTGTGAGCGGCCATCTGCTGAGGCCCACTGGGGTTCATGGAGACAGAAGCAGACAGAGATACAAGCAGCTGTAGCAAAAGGCTGCCCTGTCCAGGAAACACACAGCCAGGCAGAACGAGCTCCGAGCCAGCTCCCATGTTAGAGAGGGCGAAGAGCACATTTAGTCAGTCACGGTCAGAGAAACAGGACTACACTGGAAAACAGGCCGATCTCCAGCATCTAGAAACAAAGGTGTTGATGGCAGCAGCACAGCTGATATTTCCCTCCAGGATGGAGTCACAGCCAAACAGGAACAGAGACCAGATGAAGCTACTATGAGAAAAAGCAGAAGGAGAGCAGAACGTTAGAGATTGAACTAACAGATTCTGCAGAGTGGGGAGAATAGAGATAGAATGAAGCAGAATGATGAAAAAGGGGTCCCTATGTCCTCCAGCAGTCTAAACCTGCCTATATAGCATAACTATAGAGATAGCTCAGGATAACCTGAGCCACTCTAACTAGAAGCTTTAAAAAAAAAGGAAAGTTTTTAGCCTAGCCTTAAAAGTAGATGCAGTGTCTGCCTCACAGACTAAAACTGGTAGTTGGTTCCACAGGAGAGGAGCCTGAGAACTAAAAAGATCTGCCTCCCATTCTACTTTTTAGAAATTCTAGGAACCACTAGTAAACCTGCAGATTGAGAGATGAGAGCTAAGTGCTCTGTTAGGAACATAAGGAACAATCAGATCTCTGATATCAGATGGAGATTGGTCATTTAAGGCTTTATATGTGAGAAGGAGGATTTTAAATTCTATTCTGGATTTAACAGGCAGCCAATGAAGAAGAAGCCAGGATAGAGAGATATGATCTCTCTTTTTCATTTCATTTAGAACTCTGGCTGCAGCATTTTGGATCAGCTGAACGCTTTTAACTACAGCTTTGTGGACTTCCTGATAGTAAAGAATTACAATAGTCCAGCCTTGGAAGTAACAAATGCATGGACTAGATTTCTCAGCATCACCCCTGGACAGGAGATTTCTAATTTTTGCAATATTCCTCCTAATTTAACACTGAAATAAAATTAGGGGGTTTACATGCATTTTATGTTATACATAGAATTTTTAAATAAAAAGAAAAACAAAAGAAAATATTTCCATTTTAAAAATCTAAAGTGCTTTTTAAAAGTAGAGAACAACAGTTGTTCAGTTTGGTATATAGACAATTTCATGATCTCACATATTTTATAAAACACCTGAATTGTGAATTTTTTTTTCTCTTTTTTTTCTGTCTTAATGTTGGCAGTGGGCTTTATGCTGCCCTGCAAGGCTTTAAACCTGGTTTGATCCAGATTTATTATTGTTGATTCTGTTCACTGGTGGAAGAATCCTGCTTCCACAGCATAGAGGTTGAGCCAAACATCCTCTAAATGTGCAGGGGGTCATCTTTGAGCACGCGCCATTTCACTTTTCTTTCATGCAGTTCAGCCCGCGGTTCTTCCAGCAGTCCACACTTTCTCTGCTTTCTTTTTCTCATCTGTCTTCTCCTTCTTTCCCCATCGCCCCGGCTTACCCACAGGTTTGCCTGCTGTGTCTAAAAGTAGCTTGCAGCAGCAACCCAGACTGACAACTCATTGGCTCATTTTGGATCCACGATGCAGCCTGGAGCCGGAGGGCTTTACCATATTAACAGGAGAAGCGGCACAAGTTAAGTTAGACACTGCCGTCGGAAAACAAGCGGTAATTTAAATTTTTTTTAAATCAGGTTGGGTCCGGATTAGCGAGCAGATTGGGTCCAGATCCCGGGCCGCGGTCCTTTAATCCATGACCTCTGATGTAGAGGCTGGAATTGTTCCCTCCATGTGAGGTAAATAAAGTGCAACACTAAAAACACACTTTTGAAGTTGTTTCCATCTTTTTTGGTGAAAATATTTACTTTTTATATTATATTGATTTTTTTTTTTATATATGAAGATGTTGTCTCTTCTTTCTTATAAAGCAGCAGCCAATCAGAAGTTTCTAGGGAAATGGCTCTAGTCCCGCCCACTAAGGTTGATGGTTAAAGTTAACAATTTAAATAATTTTAAGATGAGTAATGAATAAATTAAATACAGGGTGAAATAATAATAAATATGTGTATGTGAATAAATTAAGAAAATTTTTTACAGTTCATTTAATTGAAAATGTAATTATTTTCAGGACATTAAAATAGTGCCTTTATTTAATTTTACATTTCATTAACAGTAAAGTATTAGTCTTGATGTTACTTTTATATTTATTTATATGTATCATGTTATTTCTTTTTTATTTTATTTTTATTTTGTCCCCTTTAGCCCTCCGTACAGAAAGAGAATTTGGTTTCTGGCTTTCATAGACAAGACATCAGAGTTTTTGCAGGATAATAATCAGACACATTTTTCACTTTTATTTATTGTTTTTATTTTTCTGTGTATGTATTTGTGTTCTCTGCAATTGTTTTGTTTATTAAATGCTTGCATAAAAAGCAAGGCACAACTGCAGAAAAGCATCATGCACTCATGCTTGTAACGTATCGAGCACCTCATGGGATGCAATCTGTACATATGAAGTGATGAAAACGCGCAGGGGGAGTAAAGTACGTGCCTGTGTTTTAAATAAAACGGCTCCTGTGAATATTTATTATGTGTGAGAACATTTGGCAGAATTCTGACTTCATAATATTTACCCGTTTTTATCTGGAAAGGTCTGATGAACAGGGTGACACGGCGATGAAGGTCAGCTCTTCCAGAAGCCCAGACGACGTCCTGCCTTAGCTTCTGGTTGTGTTGTCTCAGCAGAGCAATGTTTATTCTGTGGAAGGTCAGCGTCAGTCTGGTGTCACATTCCTTCAAAAAAGGCCATGACAGGTCACACATGTAGCTGGCTCAACCTGCAGATTATCTCATTATTTGGACATTTCTCTGATAAATATTTTCCTTCCTTTGGTTCTGATCCCAACCTTCCCCTTTGCATCCAAAGATCAACTGAAATTGCCAACTTGCAATTTGTATGAAACACGCAACAATATCTGCATCTTTAGTTTTTTTTTTCTGTATTTAAAAAATAAATCTATAAAGAAATCTGATTTACAGTTTATCAGCTAGATTCTCTAAAAGCCTTAACTTTGTCTTTTCACTACAATTCCTACACTGCAAAAAATCTAAATCTAGATAAGTCGCTTTTTTTCTTATAATAAGTGCATTTGTTCTTGAATTGAGGAGGAGACATTTTGCCAATGGAACAAGACAATTTACACTTAAAATAAGAAAACACAATTGCATTGTCTTATTTCAAGTGCATTTTATCCAATTATCTTATTTTAAGAGTAAAAATAATCATTCCATTGGCAAACTATCTCATTTACCTGCTCAAATTAAGGGTAAATACACTTAATTTAAGGAAATTTTGACTTATTTTTATATCGTTTTTGCAGTGTATAATTTCTTTCCATCTTTATTGTTTGCACTGCAAAAACCATCTAGAATTAAGTAAACAAATTCTTAAATTGAGTGTATTTACCCTTAATTTTAGCAGATAAATAAGATAATGTGCCAATGGAATGAGTATTCTTACTCCTAAAACAAGATAAATGTAAATTGTCTTGTTCCATTGGCAAAGTATCACATTTATCTCCTCAATTCAAGAAAAAATTCACTTAATTTAAGCAGAAAATACTCATTTAGATTTCCTTTTTTTTGCAGTGTGGTTGCATTTAACTTTATTAGTAAGATGTTTTTTGTAGCTCATTGGTTCCCTAAGTGGGGGTCGGGACCCGCCTGGAGGTCCCGAGACACCTAGTGGGGGGTCGTGAGAGGTTTCCGCATTTTTATTGTTATTATGTTTAATGAAATATATATACACTGCAAAAATTATCTGAAATTAAGTAAAAATGTCTTAAATTAAGTGTATTTACCCTTAATTTAAACAGGTAAATAAGATAGTCTGCCAATGGAATGAGTATTTTTACACTTAAAATAAGTCAATTTGATAATATGCACTTGAAATAAGACAATGCAATTGATTTTTCTTATTTTAAGTGTAAATTGTCTTGTTTCATTGATAAAGTCTCATTTACCTCCTCAAATCAGGATAAAATGCACTTATTTTAAGAAAAAATGACTCATTTAGATTTACATTTTTTGCAGTGTGGTTACATTTAACTTTATTAGTAAGATGTTTTTTGTAGCTCATTGGTTCCCTAAGTGGGGGTCGGGACCCGCCTGGAGGTCACGAGACACCTAGTGGGGGGTCGTGAGAGGTTTTCACATTTATTGTGATGGGATCCCTGAGGTGCTATGTAAAATGTTTAATGAAATATATATACACTGCAAAAATGATCTGAAATTAAGTAAAAATGTCTTAAAATTAAGTGTATTTACCCCCTAATTTGAGCAGGTAAATAAGACAGTTTGCCAATGGAATGAGTATTTTTACACTTAAAATAAGTCAATTTAGATAATATGCACTTGAAATAAGACAATGCAATTGATTTTTCTTATTTCAAATGTAAATTGTCTTGTTTCATTGGCAAAGTGTCTCATTTACCTCCTCAAATCAGGATAAGATGCACTTATTTTAAGAAAAAATGACTCATTTAGATTTACATTTTTTGCAGTGTATGTACATGCCCAAATAAATGACTAAACTACAATGAAAAAAGTGGATTTTTAAAAATGTTTTATCTATCTAATACATATATTGAATATTTAATATACCATTATACTGTAAAATTAACCCATTAACATTAATTAAATGTCATTTTCAAAGAACATGTTTATTTCCAAATTAAACTTAATTTAAATTCTCTTCATTCTCTTCAAATTCTCTTCATTTTTTGTTTAAATTAAGTTGTTATAAGATTAATCCAATAAAATAGTTTTTATATGTGTTTTTAGGGCGTTGTCAGTCTGTTATTTTTGGGTTCACATCTTGAAACATCTGGAAATCCCTGTTCTAGCTGAAGGCCAAACCAGATGCTGTGAGCAAAATGTTAAGAATTGCATGAAAAAGAAATTCAATAGAAAAAATTTCACATTTTTTGTTAAAAACAAGGTGAAAAATACATTATTTCAGGTAAAATTCAATTATTTTGGTAACGACAAAAGTCATTCACATTCATAAAAAGAAATGAATGAGTAAATTAGTTCACTAACTCATATACACGACTAAACTGAAGGCAGAAATTGATTTTATTGATTGTATTTCCTAAATCTTTGAATTGTAAATTCAATTCAGTTTATTTCTATAGCGCCAAATTCACAACACATGTCATCTCAAGGCACTTTCTCAGTTCACCAGATCATACAGTCAGATTGATTCAAAGTTTTCTATCTAAGGAAAACCAGTTGATTGCATTGACTCATTGACTCAAATACAATCCCTCACACTAAGCATGCTTGTAGCGACAGTGGAGAGGAAAAACTCCCTTTTAACAGGAAGAAACCTCCTGCAGAACCAGGCTCAGTGTGAGCGGCCATCTGCTGAGGCCCACTGGGGTTCAATGAAATACATCTCTTATATGTTTGTTGTCTAATTAACAATAGAAACCATGTAGAGCGACTATTTTGACTCGCTCTACGTGGCGCTTAGGCCCCTGCATCATGCTACTGGGCAAATTTAATTTATCAAATATTTTCAATTCTAAACCTTTTAAAATAGAAGTTGTAAGCATTATAAAGTCAGTGATAAAAATTAAATTACAGCCAGTCTTGTTTGCCTAAAAGTCATTGCTTTTAAAACGATCTGTCGGCTGTTTTGCCGTCAGATAATCCGCTTACTGTAACTATATAACAGCATCTCCTCTCCTGGGCCGACGGCCACTTTCCCTCCTTCCCTGCCCAACTTTCCCAATGCAATTACAGAGAAACATGAGATCAATTCAGCTGAATACTCGGGTTTATGTTTCCACTGTCTGGGGCCTCCGAGGGTGCGCAGATACAACTTCCAATATGTTCCTTTGTGCCTGAAGATAATTCAATCATTTTCACTTCCAGTTACTCGGACGGCCAAAGAGCAGCTGCCTCAGATCCCGCCTGATTCTGGTAACCAGGCAGAAATGTGATTAGGTTTTCACTCACCAAACAATGAAAATTCACTATAAACAAACACTTTTATTTGTCTCTCAAGTTAGGCTCAGATCTCACTCAATAAACCATAAGCTTATTGTTCAAAGGTTTGATCGTTATCCAGAAGGCCTTCATGAGTTATAACCTTCTCCGACAATTTCCTGCACGCCTATCATAAATTCCCTCCTTTATGTCTTTGTTTGTCTCACGCCTGCAAAGCCTCTAGGTGTATATTAACCATCAATTTGTCAAATACAGAGTACATGTCCACCAGCTTTGGTTCTAATGCATGGTGTTAAGTAGGAAGAGGAGGAGATGAGAAGCAGCCAAAAAGGCATGCAAAATTATACAGATCCAGAGAGGTTGGCCGTTTGTTTTATACTAGCAGCTGCTTCCTGTGTGACAGGCTGCACTTAAGGCCAGAGAGCTGGCCAAACAGCAAGAAATGTAAACCCGCCCCGCATGCGAACCAGGATGAGTGGCCATCAAGCTCTGAACACAGAAACCCGGCAGAGATTCTCTTCCTCTTTGCGAGGAAGCTTGGGCCTATTATCTACTTCTGAGACATGCTTTGACAGCTTTCGGTGTTGGAGACAAACCAGAGATCTCACTCTTTGTTTGCTGAGGGGGTCATGGCTGCGACATACAGTGTAAAAATGAAAAGCTAAATAGGGGGTTTCTCTCTGCAGTGAGTGGTTTTCCATGGAGCTCTCCAGACCATTGTTCCAACCGTCCAAAATCAAAAACCTCTCATCCACCGCTCCTTCGTCGTTCCGTCTTCCTTTATCTGCCCATCCTTCCTCACTTTGTTTGAAAGAAGGTGTAGTCGTTTGTGGGTGTAGGATAGGCTTTGTACTGTAGGATGTGGGATTTGAGAAGGAGGGTGGTGATGGATTAAGAGCCTCCAAGGCTTAGAGGAGAGAATGTGGATAGAATAAAGAGTGAGATAAAACAGACCGACCAGTGATCTTCAAATGTGCTTACCAGTATTTAACTCATAAAGGTAGTGGTTAAAGTGCTATTTTCTATTATTTGTACATTTTAGACATGTTAGTTTGGTATGATATAAAGGACTGTAAGTAGTTTTTAATTTCTTCTGATACTATACGAAAAGCTAAGGCTTACATTTGTTATATTACACTTAAGAAAATGGATTTTCTTTAGATATAGAGCCAAATAACTTTTATTTATAACAGTTAATTTACACATTTGAATGGTATATTTTGAGCTTTTAGCTTCTGTTTTTACTATTCAAGAAAAAATTTAAACTATTTAGAGCTGGCTGATATTTTACTTTAATTCAAAATTAAAATGCACCAATAATCTTTATCTTTAGGCCCAATATTCTGCAAAATTCACTTTTATAAAATCTTTCCAGTCAAATGCGACCTAAAGCCTATGTATAAGGTTTACAAAAAAAAAAAAAAAAAAAAACAATTCTCCTAACTCACCGCCTTTCTTCTACGGAAGAGGAATAGGGCCACTGGAAAAAAAACAATGAAACATTTTATTTCAGTTTAACATGGGGAAAAAGTCAGAATTCTGACTTTTTTCCCAGAATTCTGACTTTAATCTCAGAATTTTGGATCTTAATATGGATGAGCACCATAAAGGTAGAGATGTGGAGCACATCAAGCTTCACTGACAAAGATGTGAGTTGTTTGAGGTGGCCAGTGAATTAGGCAACTTTTACGTGCCCGAGGGGTCCCCTCAATAATGGAGGAGCAGAGGGTCATTAAAACAAGAGAGCTAGTCTCTAAAAACAGACATGGCTATGGCTTGATGCTAACATGTTTGTTAGCTGTCAGAATTCTGACAGAAAACACCAATAAGGCTAGAAAACAAAGAAAAACATGGATCAAACTGAAAACCACAGGGAGAGTGTTTATGGGAGACTGAACAAAACAAACTAATGAGCTGATTGGGAGCAGGTGTGAACAGAGGCTTCTAGAAGGAGCTTGGGAAAAGGGGGCCGACACAAGAGGGTAACAAAGGGTAAGCAAAGAAAAACCTAAGAACTCAAATATATCCAGAAAACACCAATAAGAACAAATAAAAACATGGATCAACGTGAAACTAAAAATCCTGATGAATCCTACTTCTTTTGAAACCCTGAGGGTGGCTGGATGCAGGTGTGCTGTTTACCTGTGCGATACTCGAGTACAACAGGATGCACTATGTGAAGCGGAGCAGCCAGCTGAGCCAAGATGCTTTGGGGTGAATATCTACTGGGAAACGGATACAGATCTGTGATTTATTGCCAGCGACTACCTACCCACCTAATATGACCATCCATGTACAGCCTAGGCTTGGAATTCTTAAAAAAGGACAAACAAACATCTGAGAAAAGATGAATGAAGCTAAAGGACAGGCCAAGAGCAGACATGTTTAGAGGAGAACAACTGATTGAGAGAAAGAGGGTAGGTGGTTTGGGAAAGAGACAAGTGGGATGGAGTGTTTCTGTAAGGAGAAAAAAGAAAACAAAGGAGAAATAGAAGAATATAGTTTAATAGAAGAGACTGAGGGCAGATTGTCCTTGGTGGGTTTGGTCAGGAGATGGAGGAGGGAAACTCATTGATGAAAGGATATGAGAAAAGTGAGAACAATAATAAATGATACAGATGATGCATCCTCCTTATTTTATTTATCAACAAACCAGATAAAACGCATATTTTAAGCTTCTTTTTGTCCCATAATGCAACATTTCATTCATTCAACATCCCTCTCTGACATTCTGCTCTGCAGTTTTTCCCGTGTGCTTTTTAAGGCTGTCACTCAGTCCATTAAGCGCTTTTATCTGAAAGAAATAATTAACAGCTCAAACCGGTCTGTGCTTTTCATGTCCTATTAAAATGTTAACCCTCTGATATTGAAATAAATCTGATCCATTTGGTAGCAGGGAAACCAAAGGCACCAGAATCAATCTGAAAAATGTTCCTGTGAAAACCAGCGAGGATGTGAGAAAGAGAAACGGGTTAATTGACTGAGTATGTCGGGATGGAACATTTGGAGGGAAGTTACACGAAGCAGGCGATGTCTGCGCTCGAATCATTTATCTGAAAAAGCACAAAAATGTTCGAGTGAAACCTTGAAAGGTGATTATTTCATAATTTTGTTCTAAAATGTTATTAACAGCAAACCAGCGGTGAAATAGGAAGCACTCAGACTTAGAAAGGCTGAATATGTGCTTGCAGATGAAACTCTTTCCCAATATTTTACCTTCCAGGTAATTCTGGGTGTACAATTATGCTTAATGTGGATGCGGCCGCTAAAAAGCAAGTCCTTCCATTATTGTCAATGAGAGCCATTCAGTACATTAGGAGGTCACATGCCACCAGATGAATGTAATTATTGACTCAACCTCAACACCATCATTTAGTTTCTTCATTTGAAACATCTGCTGCTGCTGAATTTTGCTAATAAAAGCTTGGAAACAAGTTGCAGAACTTTAATCCAAGCATTGGAACCTGTTAGTTTGCTCCAGTTGGCTTAGATATTTCACTATTAATGAAATGATTGAAAATTAAAAGTTGGAAACATCAAAAATAACGTGGGCTTCTTGATAAACAATGGTGTTACCCTGAGGTGCTTCACTTCTGTGTATTTCTCACCCAGGTGCTTCTCTTTGTCATTCAAATTAGCTCAGCAATGCAGATAAGTGTTAAATATTAGGAGTCTTAGGCCCTGTCCACACGAAGTCAAAACGAACACGAAACGCTGATATTTTTCCAAAACGTTACCGTAAAGACGGAGACGTAAAATAAATGTGATCGTCCACGCGAATGCATGAAAACGCTGCAAAATGTATGCCAGGCCTGTAAGTGGCTGTGGTGCCAAAAGCAAAATAAGCAACGAAATGTTGGGCATGGCACTATAATATTTATACATGGTTGCTCTCTTGCGGGTCCATTTTAAGTGGTTCAGTCAAATTCAGGTGCTGAACTATGTGCGTCGATATTGCTCTGTTCTTCCTGGAGATATTCCAGAAGAAGAAGAAGCCCGACAGCAGGGTGAGTAGCATTAGCAGCAACGGCGCCATTGTTGTTGTGATACTGCGTAATGCATGCATGCGTGTTTAGAAGCGATGCTATAGCGCATACGCGTGTAAAAATATGCGGTTAGAGCGTAAAGATGGAAAGCGAAAGCGGCGTTCAAAATCTTCCCCACTCTGAAGGCTGAATAAAAAGATCGTTTACAGACCCCCGAAACCCGGCTTCGTATGGATGAGAGGCTGGTTTGGTGAAAAATTTGTGAATTTAGGCCAGGGTTTGACTCCTTGTGGACGGAGCCTTAGACTCCAGTCTGTGTGCGAAAGTTTCAGTGTTTGTCCGACTTCGGTGTAGGGCGGACAGGGTTTACCAAGAATGCGGTTGTTAGAAGGCGAACGAAGAAGCTGACTGCCACTCAGATTTCCTCATGGTACTTGAACGAGGTCGTAGTGGAGATGAATCCCATGCTTACTCAGTATGAAGCTCAAATGATCTCTTGAGGGAAAGTGGATTCAAACCTCCTGTTTGAATCCTCAATTCAGTTTGAAGCTCATCTAGATCCTTCCAGGAGAGAAGGTCAAAAAATCCAGTTTGTAGGATGACTTCCTGCCGGGGAGGCAAAGACAAAAAAAGATTAAACTCAGGTTGACAAGAACTCAGTCAGACTCAGCAAAAAACTCAGCTTGGCTAGAGTACCCAAAATGGGCAAACACTCTGGCGTCGAGAGGTAGTGGCAGTCAGCAGGTTAAGAACATTCCGTTAATGAGGTAACTCACAGCAGGTGTGTGGAGAGGCGGACCAGAACCAGGCGCCTCCTGGTGGAAGAAGGGGACAAACACAGAAAAAACACACACAGACAGGAATCCTGACAAAAACCAGCTGATTATATCCTGCCAACAACTTTGCAGGTTTCACTCCTCCGAAATGAGCCTGTTCACTTTAGCTAGCATTGTGTCATTGACTCTAAAGAAATCCCTCACACCAAGCATGCAGAGACAGTTGAGACGAAAATGCCTTCTTTTACCAGGTAGTGTGAGGCTGAATGAGGAACCCTTAAGGCTAGGACGGTATCTTACCGGCTTGTTTTGTTTGTATGACCACCACTGTGGAAAACAACTCATGAAGTTGAACCAGCTAGAAGAGCGAGGTGCGCGAGAACGCTGGGACCCTTTTTCCACCTGGAATTACGCTCTTTTTCGCCATCATGTCCCTCCGTTGTAGCACAAACTTGCCCCTTTCGTTTTTTCACTTCCTCACCGCCTCGGTCGTATCTTCACCCACAGATAGTTTGTGATTATCCATCTTGTGTGTGGCATGGAATAACATAGCATATGGATACTACTACCGGAGCGCATCTAGCCATCTTTCCCAAACTTAAAAACACAATCTTTTCAAGATGGTTAAACATAAAAGATGTTCTCTGCATCATCGTCTGCCATGGTTGTTGTTTTTCTTCTTCATAGCAAGACCCAGAATAGTGACCTTTGTCAGGTATTAATAGCGTTCAGGTCAGATAAATGCGACTTGACCGTTCTGACATAGGTCGCATTTGAAAAGATCAGTTTTTAAATCGGATTTAGGACCACATAGCCAAGTGGCCTGGGTCGCATTGGAAAAAAATCGTATCTGTGTTGTTCAGACTGTCATGAAAAGATTAGATCCAGGTCGCATATGGGCCAAAAAATTGGATTTGGGTCACTTCAGGCTGCTGTGTGAACGTAGCCTAAAAGATCTGCGTCCCAATCTTCTTTTAGAATCAGTAGTGAAGCTGCAGATTGAAAGCAAAGCAATCTGTAAAAAAAAAAAAAAAACATAAAGAACTTTCATCAGTACTCTGACTGCAGTTTTGGTTAGCAGGGAGGGTGTAAACGAATTTTCCTTGAAGATTTCAACCATTTGTCATCCATTGCTTTGTCGATGTTCTATATCTGTCCAGATCCATACTTTGCTCATATTTGTGGACTCTATCTGTCCTCTGACGAGACAAAGTAATATCACTTTGCAGTCGAGCCTAAAAAAAAAATAAATAAAATAGCTCCATCCTAATTTTTACAGCTTCAGACTCGGCAGCCATTTCTAATGGGCTTGGCACATGCAATACATGCACACACTCGTCAAAATGCACTCAGCAAGATGAGCTTACATGACCGATTTCTATTAGCATGCAAAAGGAGAACATGTCTCCAGATGTTGGCAGGGAAATTAAAGAGGCCTTTTACCAAAGTCAGAGGAACAGTTTGGAATTAAAAATGTCTGCAGTAACCAATACTGTCACTGATTATCGTTAAAGCAAAAATCCTTTTTCTTTTTTTCCATTATAAAATTTAAACTGCATCATGACTATAAATACCTGATTTTTTTCGTTTTCTTTTTTTAGTTGTTTGAAGGTAAAGGTTTTCAAAATAATTCATTATGTCACATATATCACTTTTGGCTAACTTTAAACCCAAGAAAATCTGATTGGATCTAAATAATGCAACAATGGCTTATAATGATGGCACCAGAGGCTCAACTTAAGCTGTCTGTTTATAGCCAGCCAGAAAAAAAGCTTAGGGAGGAGAGTTGCAAATTTATGGAAAGCCTTAAAGGTCACAAAACATGTGCTTTGAAAACCTCGTGGTCTCTTTGTATGGAGGAGCGATTATCAGCAGCAACAGCTCAGGAGGAAAATAACATTTGATTCAGTGGAGATTCTGTTTGTGTTTAATCAATATCTGAATTTTTCTATTTTTGTATTTTTTGAAATGAAAGCTAAATGGAGTGAATTTTTTGTAACTTACAAATGAAACTTTCAAAATCTTTATATCAAAAAATGGGTTTGAAAGCACCTCTGCCTGCTGTCTTCTCTGATCAGACTTTTTCAATGTACTTCTTTAAATATTTATAAATTTTTAATATTTGTTTGTAATAAATTTTACTTCTTTATATGTATTATATATGAAAAAGTATTCAAATGTCTCTTTTTTAGATTGATGTCAGCGATTTTCTGTCAGGACTCCTTTTGTGTTTTGTGTGTTTCTTTCTGTGTTTGTCTCCCTTCGTCCACCAGGAGGCGCCTGGTTCTGGTCCGCCTCCTCTCACACCACCTGCTGATGGTTTCCTCGTTAAGCGGAGTGTTCTTAAGCTGCAGACTGCCAACTGCCACTACCTCGGCGCCAGAGTGTTTGCCAGTTTAGGATACCGGTACTCTAGTCAAGCCTTGAGTTTAACTTTGTTTTGTCTTTGCCTCGGCGGGAAGTCATCCTGCAAAGTGGATTTTTCCGACCTTCTCTCCCTGGAAGGATCAACTGAGCTTCTAAAACTGAGCTGGGGTTCCAGAAGCAGGAGGTTTTGGATTCAAGTAAAATTAAAAATATCCACTGGACTTGGTTTCCAAGATTTGAAGACGTTTCTCCACCTCTCCAGGAAGCTTTCTCAATTCAAATGTCTGGATCTGCAGTGAGTTTGAGTCTTATATAGACAAGGCCTTGTATTGCTTGGAAACATGAAAATGGTAACCGATGGAACCGTAGATGGTTCCTATAATCTGCAAGTTTTCTAAGCAATTTCTCATACTCACGCATTATTCCAAGGGTGTCTTTCCCAAAATGGAGTGCAATATGCTGATGAAGATTCTCAGTCATCCAGGTCATAGTCATTCAAGAGGTTTGGGTCCATTTTCCCCAAGAGATCGTTTGAGCTTCGCACTGAGAAAGGGATTAATCTCCACTACGATCCGTTCAAGTACCGCAGGAAATCTGAGTGGCAGTCAGTTGCTCCGTTCACCTACTAACAACCGCATTCTGGGTAAACGCTGTTCCGGTCTAAACCGAATCAGACAAACACTGGAACTACAGCACACAGAAAGGAGTGAAGGATTCAACTACTTCTCTGGAAACACGAGTCTGCAAACAAATCCTCTTCTCCAAGTTCACGAGTCAAATTCCCAACTGAGCCTGAACTAACCGCTGTGTCTTCTCCTCACTTTTCAGCTCCGGTTGAGCAGTGTTCAGAGTAACACTTCTCCCTCTGTTTTACCTCTTCAATAAAACCTGTTAAACAGGGAGACCTTTTCCCTGGTCTCCCTGTTCGGTTTTCTGCTTTTGGGTCTGAACCTTTGTAAGATCATGACATTTTCGTTGTTTTGAAATTGCATTTAATAGATAGGCGGGCTTTCCTCTGGAGCAAACACATAGTTCTATTTGTCAGCATCAATGTTAGCAGCAATGTTTTTATTGGTCAAGAGTAATTGTTTGTGTCAGGTTCTTAGTAGAGTACGTGAACGGAGTGGAGTGCCGTGCAATTCCCACTTCCTGCCCAAGAGGATGTTCGCGCATTCGTTATGCGCTCACATTAATTTCTCTCCGGCAAAATCGCTCCACGCTCGCTCAGATTTGAAGGATTTTCTGAAATTTTTCCTATATGTAATTATGTCAGGGCCCTGGGACACACGGCGTTCGATTTAATGATGTCACCGAAACATGTGTATTGTCTTATTTAAATGGCTGTAAAACTATCGCACTGTTTCCCAGCTGTGAACGTAACACCTGGCTCCATTTATGTTGCCCTGCATGTCCTATTTAATTATTAATTGTTAAAAATATCACACTTAAATCAAATAAATGTTATTTTACGAATTTTATCATTCAACATTTTTAATTGATGCAACGGTGCGAACTGGAGCGGAGCGAAATCCTCGCTCCGGATGTGATCTGTTAAAATACAATTTCAAAATAATGAAGTTTGTAAAACTTAATGTGAAAGAAAAGTTCCAATAAAAATGTAAACTATTAAATATGTAAAAGAAAAAAATCAGAAAAAAAAATTTTTTCATTAAAAAAAGTTCTATACTTTTCATTATTTTACCGGATCCCTTTTGTTCTTTTGTTGCAGCAACAGTAGAAGAAAATCAACTCGATAATTTTTTACAGTTAAAATAAAGTTGTTCCTCATTCCATAGCTCAAAATGTTTGGCTCGAACTATAAAAGATTCCTTAAAAGAAGACGGGAACTCAAGCTGACACACTCTGTTAAATCTCATCTGCAGCTGAGCCATCGTTAATAAATCCAGATGTTTTTATTGCTCTATGATGACCATCCATCAGACGCTGTGAGGATAGAGAATGCTTGAAAAATGTGCTTGATAGATTTCATTTGCTGCTTGATTTTGACTTATTGATTTTGAAATTAAAAACAATATTTGAATCTGTTCTTCATATTATTGAGAGCTCATTTGTTTCTTTGTTGACTAAATTAAAGTTATAAAGACAAGTTGAGCACCAGGAAAGAATCCATCATTCTTTACTTTCTTTATAAAAGGAGAATATTGGAATTATGGGTAAATCTGCGGTCACGTGCCAAGTAGTGACTCAGAGTTTGCAAGTGTTTGAAAAATGACTCATGGCATTAAGATGTTAACATGATTTGCATTAACTAAAACCTCCGGAGAAGTTTTTTTTTTTGGCCTTGGGGGAACAAATTTCCTTTTTCCAAGGACCAAACCGAGGTCTGAGAAAATGTCCCTAATTAAGCTAATATGATCCTGGTTCTTACAATTACATCCATGCTGCGTGTTTGGTTTTAAAATCCTCCCATCCCCGTGTCAGAGGTGGGATGGGTGCAGACAAGGCCACCGGGCTGTGTCAATAGCCAGTCGCTGCCATAGCAGATTTCCTGATGTCGGCGCCCCCATCAAGCTGAAATACAGGCTATCATTGCTCTGTGATCGCATACATGATTTCTCTTTACTGGAATGAACAAACATCAGCCTTCGTCTTGTTTGTTGGTTCCCTGGAGCTCCGAGCTTCTGCCAAAAGTTTTATTTTTGGAAGCAACAAGGAAAAAAAAGTGGAAATCTCCAGAAGCCCTTTATCACTATGTTGTTTAAAACTCTAAAATCCGATGATCTATGGAAAGAGGCAGAATAACAACGGTCTAGTGATCAAAAAGCATCTTTTGCTGTCTCTGGGTTAGAGTTTGTTGATTCCTTGCTGGTGTGTTTATACTGCGACAGAGAGGATGACTATTCAGCTACTGAATCAAGGTCCATTGTGCTGGAGAGCTTCTCCAATCCAATTCAATCCACAAACAATCAGCGCAGCACACTCTGCACGCGTGTGATGGAATGGAAGTGAGGCTTGTCGTTGTTCTGGTTTTCTTAATGCCCTCCTGCATCTGGTTTTCTAGTTTTCTCATTTTCCTTTGTCCTCTCTGTTTGAAGTTTTTTTTTTGTTTTGTAAGCAGGTAAATGTAATTTGTCCAATTCAGAGGCCAAAGAGAAAGAATCGATCCGTGTCTGTGAATGCAATACAAAAGGAGGTGAATATCCAGGGAATCCTCGAAAAGCAGTGAAGGTTAGATTATTAAAAACATGCTTTCGATGATAGTGTTCGAACGCAAGGATCATTTTACCATCAACCTGCTCATTTTATACCTGCATGCACTGAAGAAAAGCAGGATTCAGTCACCTAATATTGACATTGAGCTTTTATTGTTATCTTTTAAGTTCTACAACATGGAAAAGCTTAAGAAAAACGAATTAATTCCTTTAACCGTTGATTAAATGTGCAGGGAGCCTTAGCTGGGCCTGGAACAACATAATAGGGTTCCTCTGTGGGGCGGGCTTTCATCTGGAGTAACGAGCATTTCTATTGGTCTACATGGGCCAATAAACAACAGTTTTATTGGTTAATTTGGGCGTCATGAGTGAGGGTTTATATTGGGCCTGAAGTAAGAATGTAATCTTTGAAACACAATTTAAAAAGAGGCAATTTATGAAAAAATATTTAAAAATTGTAAAATTTCTTTGAAAAATAACTGAAAAAAATATAATTTTAAAATATACAATCTTTAAAAATGAATTATTACCAATAGAATTTGATTTAAATATTTTCTTTTAGAAATAAATTCAGAAAAAAACATTAAGGTTAATTCTAAAACCTGTTTTTGAATTTTCAAAATTTTATTTCAGAATATTTTTGGATTAGTTCTTTAGTTCTTAAGTCATCAAAAGCAAGATTTTTTTCAAGGGGGCAGATAAAATAATTAAAACAAAAAAATGGAAAAAAATCATTGAACCATAGAGTCGAGCTTGCATACGCTTCATCTAACTGATGAGAATCAAGAATTCAAGCTTAACGTGTAGCGCTAGTGATGGCGAGATGAAGCTTCATGAAGCATTGAACCGTTTGGGCAAATTTCTTCAACGATCCCCACAGTTCATTAAGTTCCTTTGAAATTGCCAATGATTGGTGTGTATAATAAAATCTTTTGGAAGTTGTTTTTTTTTTTAGAATAAAATGTCTTAGAAGAGAACAACCATTTAAGGCAAACTGTTTTTCTGCCATTTTAGTAAAATAAGCTCAACCAGACATGGAAAGTGTTTGTGAAAGTTGAGCAATGATAAGCAAAATGAAATGTTTTGGTTAAACCAACCAATCTATATTTGTACCAAGGAAAACCAAAACAAATTAGTCACATTAGACAACTTTAGTATTATCAGAACTTTCAAATATCTAAGGTGGGTTTTGAACCAACAACCTGAGGAATAGAAGTTCAAGTCTTACAGCTGACGCCACTAGTAATGGTAACTGCGCACCTGAAAACAGTACTACTTAACACTAATGTTACAACTGTGACCAGTGACTTTCTCAGGTTTTGGTTATTACATTGTTTAATATAACCAAATAGTCTTAATACACTAGAATAATTGTTTTTCCAACCAATCTATTCTTAGAATCTATCCTGACCGAAACTCTTCTACAAACTCCCACATCTTGACTGAGTAGTGAGGCTGTTTAAAAGCTTGTCGAAGTTCTTGCGCCATCTGAGCCACTACCTGAAGCGGTCACGTTGTATCACGATAGGGGCGACAGCGGCGTTGGATGTTGGAGTTTACCCTGAAGTCCGAAGGATTACGACGGTTCAAAGCCCCGACTCCGACTTTCATTGTCGTTGTGTCCTTTGGCGAGACGCTTCACCTGCACCGTTTTCTGTGCCAGTGAGGCCCCAGGCCAGCTGTTGGCTTCTAATGTAGCTTCGCCACCATCAGTTAGTAATGTGAATGGGTGAATAGTCGAATGCGAGTAATAAGAGATGCTTTGGTCAAGTTTCCGACTTGAATAAAGGCTATATAAGTACATGCCATTTTACCATTTTATACAGACAGAGATTTTCGATGTCCTCAATTTTGACCCCTCCCCTAAATGTATCACACACACGCTACGGGGAAACGCCCCCTCCAGTACTCCACACACGCTTCGATCACTCCTTTATTTTTAAGGTAAAATATGAAATTGCTCCAAGAAAAAAAATGGTTACACTCTCCTCTGTCAGTACATGTTCTCTATTTTCCTCTTTAGAAATTCATCTAGTAGCGTATGTTTTCTGTCAAGGTTCAATCGGGTCCTTAAAAAGTCTTAAAAGGCATTGAATTCTTCAAAAATAAAACTAAGGCCTTAATTGGTATTAAAATGTCTTAAATTAGTCTTGTGTAGGTCTTAATTTTAAAAACATCATAAATAGGATTATTTTTTGTACGATTTATTTTTATAATATAAATAAAAGCGTTAAAATTGACACATTTTTTTTACTTTAAAAAAAAATAAATAACGGCTACACCATTGTGGTTCTACCGATCAATGGCCGGAGAATAACTCCAGCGATTAAATGGGAGAATGCTCCACCTAACTTTTTATTACCTGGAAAATCTGAGCAGAGTGTAAAATGTAACTAAAATTAGCTCTCCAGCCAAGAGTTTTCTCCGCGGGCTAAAACCAGGGAGACATACATGAGGCTCAGTGGATTTAGAGCAAGAAGTAAGTCATTCAAGCTCAGAGCGATGGGAATTAGGCAGCAGAGTCGCACATCACGGCTTACGAAACAGCGGTATTTCTCAGTTTGATTCCCACCCTTGCATTACCGCGCCTCCGCTTTATCACTTAAATCAAACATACTAAGAAAAAACCACACAGAAAAATAGCTGCTAAAAAGACTTGCTTTGCACTGTAGTTATATTTAGAGCTTTCAAAAACTGAGATTTGTTTTGTTCCTATACTAAAAACAAAGTTTGTGAATTCAGTTAAATAATTGTTCAAATATATCTGTCATTTGTGTGTTTTTAGTTTCTTCCTGTATGGGAAGCTTTTTCAAAAATCTGAAACATTAGTGCAGTGGTTTTATGGTAAAATAAACCTTTGGGTTAAGTTGTTGCAGCGGGTTTTCTTGTGTTTCTTGTGAATTTGGTCTTAAATTTTTACTTCAAGTGGCATTAAAGTCTTGAATTTAACTTGCCCTCATGCTGTAGGAACCCTGTTGTTGGGGTACTGGCCCTGTTGGCCCCTGTCTAGAATCACCCATGCCTTGACTATGTGAAGGTGGCTGACTGCTGCAATTGTTCATACTGTATCTCTTGATTCAGTTGTAGTGATGCTACAATAACCAACACATATACCAACCAAGTTACCACATAGTATGAAGTAAAAGAAATAAATAAAATGGTTGCTGCAAAAATAACCTAAAGTAAATCTTTTGAAAAGAAATGTTGAGTGCATTTGTTTTGGCACTGCTAAATGTACCATCCTGCAAACTTCATCCTTGTAATAATAATTATAACTTGGCAGAATGCTCTACGTTCAGTCAGAAGAAACAACGCTCAGAGTTTCTGCCCTGACCAGAAGCATTAAGCTGCTTCTCAATCGAAGGAGACACTTTTCAAACTTATAAAAATAACAAGCTTTCACATTGAACTCTACGCATTTTAAAGCAAAACAGAAGTGGTTGTTTTTCAGCTGTGTCAGCTGAAGGAGATCTTTATAACAATATAAACTCCTGTGAGTCGTCCTTCTCCACTCTGAGGCATGATGCCAGAGCTCCTCTTTCATAGCCCAGTAGGTACACACTGCTTTCAAACTACAACTATAAAACAACAAGGAAGATGTGGCCTGTGTGCCTCTAAGCTGAAAGTCCCACTGCAGACAAGTTTGCAACACATATCGATTACTTAGCGCATGTAACTGGCACAGACATGTGAGTGTGAGCTTAATGCTGGAAGTTTGTGCATGCTCTAAACAGTCAGGGAATTGTCATGCTCAGTGAAGCGTAATGAAACGCTCACAGTAATCCTAACCTGCCCCAGAACACCTTGCAAAGATCTCACCATCCTCATGTGGCCTGCAGAATGCTTTTAATGCTGTGGCTGTCAAAAGTGTGCAAAAACGCAGTACAAACTCCAGGGTTTTTATGCTCTTAGAATGTCAGACCATGATTAGAAAAAATGAATTGTTTTTTTCAAAATGTAGGCCCATCCTGTACAATCCGACTGAAAACACAAGCAAATGATTATAAAAAACTGAAACCATCCAGATTCAGAATTGTATATGTAATTGAACTGATTTAAAGTGATGAGTTTTTAGGAACTGGAGTTCCTGTTCAGGTCATTTCAACATTTTAACTTGATATTTGTTCAATCTTCTTAAAAGCATGCTAATCTAGGCTCTAGTGCAAATCAACATATATCTGTTTACAAGCAACTGTTTTCAGCTGTTCTAACTGGACCGAAAAACCAAAACTCTGTAAGAGCAGAAGCACAGTATCCGTTTGAGATCCACAGCAGCTGATGTACAGTAGCAGCCATTCAGAATTGCCCTTCCCAGTCAAATGCCAGCCGAATGGCAGCCCACTTCCCTGCAGTTCCCAGCAAAATCCCCTCCAACTTCCAGCTACTGGCCTTTTCCTGGGCATGCATATTTTTTTACTCTGATACCAACCTTTCACTGAATTACTCTTGTACAAAAATTGATGTTTAAAAAGGAATTGCAGGGGATCAGCCAACGACCAGCCAAAGACTAGCCAAGGACCAGCTAATGAATCACCAAGGACCAGCCAAGGACCAGCCAATGACCAGCCAAGGACTAGCTAACGGTCAGCCAAGAACCAGCCAAGAACCAGCCAAGGACCAGCCAATGACCAGCCAAGGACTAGCTAACGGTCAGCCAAGGACCGGCCAAGGACCAGCCAAGAACCAGCCAAGAACCAGCCAAGGACCAGCCAAGAACTAGCCAAGGACCTGCCAAAGGACTAGCCAAGAACTAGCCAAGGACCTGCCAAAGGACTAGCCAAGAACTAGCCAAGGACCTGCCAAAGGACTAGCCAAGGACCTGCCAAAGGACTAGCCAAGGGCTTGCCAAGGACCAGCCAAGAACCAGCCAAGAACCAGCCAAGAACCAGCAAAGGACCTGCCAAAGGACTAGCCAAGGACCTGCCAAAGGACTATGACCGTAGGATTTGCCAAGGACCAGCCAAGAACCAGCCAAGAACCAGCCAATGAACCAGCCAATGGACCAGCCAAGGACCAGCCAAGGACCAGCCAAGAACTGTAGCGAACAATCAGCCAAAGGACTAGCCAAGGACCTGCCAAGGACTAGCTAACGGACCAGCCAAAGGACCGGCCAAGGACCTGCCAAGAAGCAGCCAAGGACCTGCCAAAGAACTAGCCAAGGACCTACCAAAGGACTAGCCAACAAATAACCAAGGACCAGCCAACGATCAGCCAAGGACACGCCAAGGGCCAGCCAAGGACCTAGCCAAGGACCAGCCAAGGACCAGCCAAGGACCAGCCAAGGAGCAGCCAAGAACCAGCCAAGGACCTGCCAAAGGACTAGCCAAGGACCTGCCAAAGGACTAGCCAAGGAATAACCAAGGACCAGCCAAGGATCAGCCAAGAACCAGCCAAGGACCAGCCAAGGACTAGCCAAGAACCAGCCAAGGACCAGCCAACGATCAGCCAAGGACCAAGCCAACAACCAGCCAAGGACTAGCCAAGGACCAGCCAAGGATCAGGCATGGTTCACGCCAAGGACCACCCAATGGATCAGCCAAGGACCAGCTAACGATCAGCCAATGGACCAGCCAAGAACCATCAATGGTTCAGCTAAGGACCAGCCAAGGGACCACCCAAATTTTGAATGGCTACTACTGTACCAACAACTATTCAGCAGCATTGCTCTCCTACTCTGGCATATTTTATCATACTTATTTAGCATACTTGGTGTTTACATTTTGCCACTGGCCAACATGTACAACCAGATCCTGAAGAGGAAAAAACTGGACCCTTTAGTTTGACTTTAAAAAGGGAAACCTCTACCCAAGAACAATCAAAATGGAATTCAATGAGAGAAGGAAAACTTTAGATCACTACTACACTATAGTAAGGAGTGTCTATCACACTGCTTCTGTGGGTAACTCTGTTTAAATGACGATCTACCTCGTTCCTGCACACAGGCTTAAAAGGAAGTTCGGTTTTACTTTTAGCCCATTTTCTGTAGTGTCAGGATGAAATCAAATGATGCGACACAAATTTTGGCGGTGGTCCTGTCTCTTAACTATTTGGCTCATGCAGGGTCAATCCCCCTGGCTGCTTCAGAATGGCTTCCATAGTGCATGTCGATTAATGTGCCTTAAAACAACCTTAAGCGTTCTTTTAAAATATGCTACTCACCCCGTCGTCGTCAGCGCTGTTCAATGGCGTTGCAAAAAAAGTTTAGAAGTAAAGAAAAAGCGTTCCTGTAGTGTTTTTATGTAGCATTTTGTAATAAATCCCATCATTTGAGTTCTGTAGGAATAGTCAATATTCAGCTGCCACGCGGAAAAGGAAATGATGGAGCCTGTTTACACAGTTGTAGTCTTTTCCGTTTCCCTCTGTGTACTCCGGCGTCAAGAATGCCGCGTCCTCTGTTAAACGCACTCTGAAAATGAGTTTCTGAAATTGATGTCGAAAGGTGGATTCTTCTTGATTCTCTCGACTTGGCGGGATTACACAGAGTGAAGCTGAAAAGACTACAACTGTATGAAAGCAGGAGGCCCATTTCCGTTTCCGGTGGCGGCGGAATATTGACTATTCCTACAAGAACTCAATGGGATTTTACAAAATGCTAAATAAAAAACACTACGGAGCGTTTTTCTTCTGGCTTTTTTGGGCGTCATGGAGCCAAGCTGGCTGACCGGTGAGTAGCATATTTTAAAAAACGTTCCTGTAAAGTTTTAGGACATTGGCCGGACGTATGCTCTATGCATAGCCATTCTAAAGCAGCCTGGGGTTTGATTCTAAATGAGCCCAAAAGCAGAAGACAGGAGCCAATTGTCAAACTTTGGTGTCGATGTCCATTCCTGGACAAAAACGCCGAACTAAATAACTGTGAAAATCTGTGGTGAAAAACATCAAAGAAATAGAGCACTAATGCTAGATAGTAGCTCTGTTATCCCTTAGACTGCTGTACTGTGGTGCTCTGGGTCACATGACTCATTAACGAGGCAAATTAGGTTTTTATTGGTCTGAAACTGGGCCTCTGTGCTTTTCACCTGTGAGCGTTATTGTCTGACCTCAGGCAGGATTTTCTCAGACACACACTCGTGGGAAGATTGGCAGCTTTCTTTTATGTTTTGTTTCCTCCGTAGCACGAAATGGTTAAGTTATAACTTGGAGATTTAATAAACGTTTTGGGCAGAAGCAGTCCTCCTTGTTGGAGAACCTTTGGCTCTGATTTTTTCCACTTTTGAGTAAATTCTGTTTAATTATTTTTGGAATGGAAAGGAAATTATATTAAAGAATCCTAAAAAGTTCTTATGCAAAAATGTTTTTAAAGTAACTTTGCTGGATTTTTAAAATAGATTTTTTTTCATACTTATTTTTTTCAATTTTTATATACTTTTCAAATTAGATTTGTAATTATTTTTGCTTCATTTTTATTTATTTCGAACATTATTTTTCAAATTTTTTTTTTTCAGAAATTTTATGAAATGCATTCTATAGGCAGGCTTTCCTCTGGAGGGAGGTGCAAAGAAGCATTTCTCTTAATCAGTTTGGACATAAGCTACAACACATTTTTATTGGTTGATGTGTGCATCAAGATTGTGCAATTAATATTGGGTTCAAAGTGAGACGAATTTGAAAAAAACATTTTAAAAGAGAAGTTTGAAAAAAGTTAAAACAGACATGAGAAAATATGGAAAAAATAAAACGATTATGAAAGAATAAAACTGAAAAATGTACCTTTTTTCTTTGATAAAATGTTTAAAAGTTTGATTTCTGGTTTGCACGTTTTTCAAATTTCCTTTGTAAGACGGTTCTTTATTTGCAACACATATCACAACATATTCTACAGGAGCCCAGAGGGTCAGTTTAAGGTAGCTAATCCTTTTGTGGGCTGGGAAACATCCATCAAATACACAGACAGCAGTCCATACTTTACTTTGGATTCAAAATTTCTTTAAGAAAAATAGCCTTTTAATGAGAGATGTTTATGTGAGGGTTTCCTTCCCATTGAAGCTCTTTAAAATCTGAGGTCAAAGAGAGACAGCTGTGACTCCTGGGTCTCCTTTGTTCTTCTCAATCCTTGTCTCCTCCCATAGCAGGACCCAACACCACTGTGAACTGGATCTGTGTTAAAATAACCTTCGGGTTTCGGCGTAAAGCACCATCCATGATGTAGAGGAATGAAACATCTTTATTTAAGTGCTGACCTTTTTCAATAAAACACCACCCTGCACATTCACTTAACCTCATCATACTTCTACAGGGCTATCCATGTCATATTAAAGACAGGCCAGACCTTTCATTTGTTCATAAAGATTTAACAAGCCTCAAATGCAGGTGCTGGAGGCCAGAAACGCACTGAAATCATATACAGACATTTTTCTTTGATGAACACATCCATAGTTAAACTTTTGGATGGTCTGCTTTTACATCGGGTCAAAACTGTCACTGCGCTGGCAGCTCACCTACTAATTCAGCCATGTTTTATCAGCTGGCTGACACCATAAAGTCTCGTATTGTGTGTCGTTAACATGTGAATATAGTTCAGAAGACTCATCCTGGATAGATTTTTCTAAATGTTGGATGAATAGGGAATGTTTTTATACTCTGAATATTAATTTTCTTTAACCATTTGCATTTTATTTGTATGAATACTATTATGTTATTGTTATACATTTTTCTAAGGTCCATATTTGTGTGACATTTTTTGCTATAATCTTTTTGCTGCGGTAAACAACAGAATTTCCCCATTGTGGGAAAATAAAGGGATTTCTTTTCTATTCTATACTATTCTAATAGTAAAAAAAATCAACCTCTTAAGTCTTGAATTTTACTATCATACAGCACTTACAAAGTATGTTTGCAGAAATGCGGTGTGAACTTCAGAATACGACCCTCAGTACAACTTAGAATTAGACCATGACAAATTATTCCAACACATTTTCAGCTGGATTTTGCATCTATTTAAGACAATGAAGACTTGTCTCCCAAACTTATCTGAAAGGACCATTTTCAGCTTTTGTTTCCTTGACAGTTGCTTATTTGCACCCAGTTTTTACAATATATAACGATCAGCTTTATTTATCTAACACAAGATGTATTCAGTTATTTTTCAGGTCAATATACAGCACTTTATCAACACAAAGTTGGACTATCCTTCTTAAAAACTGCTGTGTAACCTCAGAGAGTCACTCAAAAATGAAAACGTA
>JAGKQL010000062.1:27384038-27395662 GCA_018398635.1 Cyprinodon brontotheroides
CAGCAGATGGCCGCTCACACTGAGCCTGGTTCTACTGGAGGTTTCTTACTGTTCATAAAGTGATACAAGCTGTAAGTATTAGCAGTCTCCTATCCCCAAGGTTGATGCTTCCAAATGTGGCCTTAAGGCATCTGCTGTCTCTGAAATGAAGAGACAAACAGTATTTAACGTTACATCATTCCTGCTGACATCAGTGACACCAAAGCGGTCTGAGGAGAATATGTGGCTGTTGTCACTATACGTCTGTACCGTCTGTCTGCTGGGAAGTACTCGACAGCACTCTATCCTGTCATAGTAATAAAGCAGGAGTGCGAACTGAGACAGAAGCGAGGGTTAAAAAGAGAGGAAGAGGCAGAGAGCGAGTGTTTCGGTGCCCAGATAGAGCTTTGCATCAGGAAGCCAGAAAACGTTAGAAAGCGAGCTAAAGTGACGAAGATAGAGCAGCAGAGAAAAAAGGAATAAAAGAGGAAACGTTTTGCCTGTGTGCAAACGTGTGATAAAACTATGGGTTCGGAGGGTAGAGAGATACAGAAAAAGACTGGGGTGGGGGCTGGGGGGTAGGGACACAAAGAGATAGAGGAACATAAACAGAGAATAAACCATTGAAGGCAGATTTCAGTTAGTCTAAAGTCGCTTTTCTCAAGCTGACTGTGGTGTGTTGTGATGTGATGTGTGAGCAGAGATTAGCTTTATAAAAACATACTTTGTTGACTTCATTTATTGAGTTTCACTGATGTGAATACCAATAAAGAACGTGGGATTGACTGTGCAAACAGCAATACCCTGAATGGAGCTGCTGATGACTGAAGCTGTGTCTGTTTCCATTGTTGGAGCCACACACACCTTTATGCAGCACACTGTGGTCATGTATACACAGTTGTTACCACATTATTCACATGTCTGTGTGCTCTGCTTTCCACAGATCATTTGGTGACTGATGCACATAAAATGAAACATTCAAAAATTTGCAGCAATATTTATGGTTATTTAGCATGTTTTAAAGCTACAGTGTGTAATAATTACAGGGATATACAGTCAGAAATGTAATATATTATACATAACTATGTTATTTATCATCATCTACGAGCTCAGCCTCTTAACCTTAATATTTGCGTTGCCTTAGAATTCGTTATTTATAATTACATAGGAGCGGGTCTCGCAGCCATGGAGGCAGACATCTTTGCGCTACGGCAGCGCAGAGCCAACAAACTAGCGATTGCGAGATCGCCCATTATGCTCGAAAGTAACTACGGCAAGTTGTTTAAGTCTACATGAAATCTATACCCTACACAGACTAATGAAATANTGTTTAAGTCTACATGAAATCTATACCCTACACAGACTAATGAAATAATATCTGTAAAATTATCTATGTAAACAAACCTCATCACTGGAAGACATTTTGTCCCGTAACGCTCGCCGTACTGTTGGGGGGGAGAAACGGTGGGGGGGAGATGTTCATGTTGCTGCAGTCTGCAGTCTGGACGTTAGATGTTGCTGAAAATTACACACTGTAGCTTTAATAGGAAAAAATAAGGGGTTTATTTTTCCCCAAGTCACTCTGTTTTTCAGTCATTCAAACTAAATATTTAGATAATCCGTTAAAACATTTCTGACCGAGCTAATTATATATTTTTCAAAGAAATATTTTAACTAAATATGTATTTTCCCAACAAAATACTCAAATAGTGTGTTTAGTATGGAATAAATAAAATGCCTTGCAGCATGATGGTTTTGGGTTTGATTCCCGGCCGGGGATGTCTTTCTGCATGGAGTCTGCATGTTCTCTCTGAGCATGTGGGGGTTCTCTCCAGGAATTTTCCAGCTTCCCTCCCACAGTCCAAAAAAATGCCAGTTAGGTTAATCGGCTTCTCTCCCTAAATCCTCCTGGGTTGTGAGGTGTGTGTGTGAATGGTTGTCTCTGTGTTTATCTGACAAACTGGCCTGTCCAGGGTGGACCCACCACCCCTGTAGCAGGTGGGTGATAGGCACCAGCCCCACCGCAACCCTGACACAGATTAAGGCCCCGTCCACACGTGAAGTCAAAAGCGAACGAAACTCTAATATTTTCCAAGAGCGTTTGTAAGTAGAGATGGAGGCGTAAAATAAATGTGATGCGTCCACAGTGCATGAAACAGCTGCAAAATGTATGCCAGGCCTGTAAGTGGCGTTGTGGTGCCAAAGCAAAAATAGGCGAAAACAGGCAACGAAATGTTGGGCATGCGCACTAATATTTATACAACAACCAAACCGGAAAACCAGAAAATGGCCCTGCAGGTCCATTTTCGTGGTTCAGTCAAATTCAGGTGCTGAACTATGTCGTGGATATTGCTCTGTTCTTCCTGGAGATATTCCAGAAGAAGAAGATTCTGTTGTAAGCCCGACAGCAGGGTGAGTAGCATTAGCAGCAACGGCGCCATTGTTGTTGTGATGTGTCGCGCATGCCTGTTTAGAGGCGACGCTATGACGCATGCGTGTAAAAAAAAATATGTGGTTAGAGCGTAAAGATGGAAACGCGAAAACGGCGTTTCAGAATCTTCCCACTCTGAAGGCTGAATAAAAAAAAGATNCGGCGTTTCAGAATCTTCCCACTCTGAAGGCTGAATAAAAAAAAGATCGTTTACAGACCCCTGAAACGCCGGCTTCGTGTGGATGAGAGGCTGGTTTGGTGAAACATTTGTGCGTTTAGGCCAGGGTTCGACTTCGTGTGGACGGGGCCTTAGTGGGAGAAAATAGATGGATGGAGGATTTGCAAATGAAATATTTAGCTAACACCAAGCTTGGTGCTGGCTAAATATATTTATTTTGTTAAATGGATATTTATCTTGAATTCAGGCAGGCAGAACCGATGGATTTTAAAAAGAAACACTTTTATTGACTGCTCAGAATTGTGAGACTTGTAGTGGATTCTCTGTAGTGAGAGGTACTCAGGTTAGTGACCACTAGACTCAGATGGGCAACAATAAAGGAACAATAAAGAGCATGTGAGTCACTAACCTGGTCCTTAAGTTCTGTCCATGCCCAGAGGAAGGAGTGGGAATGGGATTTCTCCCCAGCTTGTGGCGGGATCCGCCCAAAGAGTTCCAGGAGTGAGGCTGAGCAGACTGACAGAAGACAGCAGACACAGAAGACCAGATGAGTCCAGAGACAAAACCCAGAGCAGGTGACGAAGCAGATGTCCAGACCAGTAGATCAGAGAGATGAAGAGATACTGAAGGGGAATCTGTCAGGGGACAGATCCAAGGTCATTAACTGGCAGAATCCAAACAGCAGTCCGAACACAGGAACAGGCAGAAACAGACTGGAAGAGAGGCAGACCAAACTCAGGAGTCCAGAGGCAGAAACAGGTCAGGATCAGGCAGTCAAAACTCCACAGGATTTGCTAGAGAACCTTCAGACTCGGTTCGAATAATCTGGCACTGATGGCTGGAAACAGGCAGCATAAATAGGAGCTAGAACAGGTGGATCAGATGAGGGCAGGTGAAAACTGGGCGGAGCTAAGCAGGTGGAAGAAATGAACTAATAATCCAGTCATCAGTGCCAAGATCATGACATAAATATTTAATTTGTTAAATAAATATTTCGTTAACAAACGAAATATTAATTTCAAAGGGAAATATTTAGATTGTTAAATAAATATTAAGTTAAAATAAGAAAATATGATCATATAATATAGCTTAAGTTTAGCTTTCTAGAATCAATGACATAGTGAAAAAATGACTGTGTGAAAAATAACCTCCTTATTTTTCTCTTAAAAAACGCTAAATAAAAATAAATATTGGTCCTGATTGTTGATTGTTTAACTTTACAAACGGCTCCCCATAGCCATGCTCATCAGACAAACATCACCATGGCAGCGTGCTGTGCCTGTCTGGGCGTGTACGCGTGCGTACGGGTGTGCGTACGCGTGGTAATGCGCTGCTGCTCGGTCGTTTAGCTTGTTGACACTTTGGGGTCAGAGCCATGCAGGGTGAATGGTGTTGGCTGACAGCGTGGAACCTCTTCATTATCCAGCCATAATGTTCTCATCGCCGTCGGCTTCCTCCTCAGCCGTGTCCCTTCACCGCTTCACACACCTACACACACGACCAATACTTCCGCCGTCCATCATTCCTCCTCTTCTAGCTTTTCTCCATCCATCCTCTCCCTCCTCACCCGCCCATTTCTCCATTCATCCTCCAGCTCCCTCCACCTTGTTTTTTTTCTCCTGGTCTTCATGTATCTGCTTCTTTTTCGCTCCATCTTTCTGACCCCATTCCTCTGACGTTTTTACTATTTTCCTGTCCCTCTGCATCATACATTTTTATTCCTGAATCTGTTTGCATTATTTATGAACAGTTTGGATGAAGTGATATTTAAGGATTCTGCTTTTTTTTGTCCAAAACAAACAGAAACTTCATGACAGGATGTTTGAGGTTCTTTGCAAACCAGTTACCTTCCAATTCTCTGGTTGACTGTGTGCCTGGTATGGTGCACCATGTGGCTGTTTCTGTGGGCAACACACAGAACCGAAGTCCTGTAGGACGGACCGGTTTAGCTGTCTAAAGAGCTTTACCTGCTAGGGAAATGTAGCCCGCATCCTGCATCGCAGATGTTTGTTTGCTTAGACAGAACCAGATCTGCCGTTCTTCGTCAGGGGTTAATACTCTTCTTCAATGGCAAATTGATGTTTCATTCATCAATGGAAGGTTGCCACAATAAGACCTGGAAAGGAAGGTAGAGTCAGACTACAAAGAAATACAGGGAGGCAGCAATTAAACTAATCTTAAAAAGTAAGTCATGCTACACTTAACTAAAGGAACCGCCTTAAAACGGACAGGGGCTGATTTAGGAAATGTGGGGCCCTAGGGCAAAGACAGGCAGGGGGCCCTCTAAATGGAGAAGACAACACATAGAACAGAACCATTCTACAGATAGAGAGATGTTAATAGAATAGACATCCATTATCTGTTCTAGGGTTTGTCCCTCTCTTCTCTTCTGTTCTTTTCTTCTTGTTTTCCTCCATTTTTGTGTACTCAGCTGACTTTTCATGCTGTCTCTAAAAACAGTCTTTTTCAACCCTGGTCCTCAAAGGCACACTGCTCTGCATGTTTTGGATGTTTCTGAGAGCTACAGCACACCTGATTCAGATGATTGCCGTTCGGCAAAGCCTGATAATCTGCTATCAATTGATAACAGTTGTGTGAAAGCTGGGAAAGATCTGAAACATGGCAGGCAGGGTGCCTTGAGGACCAGGGTTAACGCTACACTGCTCTAAAGAGAATCAAAGATTTTTCCAAGCACTAAGCTCACTTAGCTGATTGCTCCCTTCCTGTGTTTCCAAAAGGCCAAAGTAAATAACCCAGTCCTTCTACTTTTCACATGTAGACAAGCCATGATCTGCTTATCTGTTCTCCATTTTCCATTTTGGATGAAATAATAGCTGCATGAATCATGACAGCAAGACAAGATAGAGGAGAGCAGGAGGCGGGGATTACCAATCTACTAAGCTCTGGAGAGCAGAGTTAAGCTGCTTTTAGATGTTGTCTCAAAGTCTCCAGTAGCAGAAAAAGTCTCTGGATTTGGCTCTAGGAGCTTTTAGAAATCAAAGTGCTAGAGGGTCTGAAAAGTGGCTAAATATATCGACAAAAGCGCTAAGTTGGCAACACTGCTCTTTAATTTCAAATGGTTTGCTGCTGTCTGTTTAGACCTTTCTGAACATGTGCAGCAAATGGACTGATCCAATATAGGTGGACACTGAAGGGGGGTGGGGGTGGTCTGGAGATAATTATATAAGCGTTCTGATGGCATTTTAGCAAAAGGATTTTTGATCAAAAACACAATGTGCACAAATAAGGAATAGTTGCATATAAACAAGAGTCTTATGGCCCCTCCAGCAACCAGCAGCTCTAGGCAACTGCCTAGTATTGCCTAATTGGACCGATTTGACCAAAGTGTATGTCCAAATCCTGATATTCAGAACTGGTTATGACGGTTTTCTAACATCTAAACCAGACAAAGTTCCATCCCACAACTGATGTATTTTTTTTTTATTATTAAAACTAACCCTTCATACAAAGGTAGACACTGACCAATAACTGGCAAAGCTAGAGGCTCCTGACTCAGATGTTTGTCCCAATTTGGTGGAGGTTTGAGTTTCTATTTTCTATCTTCCATCTCTTGTTCTGTTCTAAACCGTCTGACAAAAGTACATCAGTCTCAAGGTTTTATCAGACTGATTTTAAACTTGTTCTTTGATGGGTTGTCGGAGCTACTAGCGTAGAAGGACATCACTGTTCTTGTTAAAATAATTTTATTAAGCACTTAGTGTCTCACAGTTAAATAAGTTGGACCGTTTTAAAGGTTTTAAGCAGAATAAAAAGGGAAAAGTAGCAGACCAGATAAAATCTTGAAGGACTGACCAATATATATACTTTAGTATATATATATATATATATATATACACTTAAATATATATATATATGGCGGCGCGATCTGCGCTAATACTTCAGCTGGACTTATATATCTATGTAGAAATGCATCAAGTTGCTGTATATCTTAATGCCATTTTATTCAAGTATTCCTCTGAAAGAATTATTTGTTATTAGGAAAACTTGCATATAAAATGCAATGAATAATAAAATAAGTAATCAAGAAATAAGCTCATGAAGCCCTAAAAATATGAAAAGGCCGATTTTCTTACCAGTTTGACAGATAAAAAGAAATTGACTCTCAAATTAACCTTCAACCCATAAAACGCTCAGTTGTAAAATAATTACCTGTGTAATGAAACAGCAGCAAATATGTTATTAAGACGTAGAAGTAGAAAGGAAGTATGGCGGGAAAAAGGCAATGACCTTTTAGCTCAGGGTCAGTTAGACCCTTTAGGTTTAGACCTCTTATTTAGGAAATTGGCACTTTCGCCATAAGACAGCGTGTAATTTTCAGCCCGCTGATTCTTGAATTGCCCGTGACTGTAATCTATAACAGATGAACATCTCCCAAGCCAATACGCTAGCTTTTACGGGACAAAATGTCTTTCCTAAGACGTCCAGATCACTCTGTAAATTTTCCTCAAAGTGATGGTGCCTTGCTTTACAGATAATTTTACAGATAGTATTTCATTAGTCTGTGTAGGTATAGATTTACGTAAAGAAATTGACTCTCAAATTAACCTTCAACCCATAAAACGCTCAGTTGTAAAATAATTACCTGTGTAATGAAACAGCAGCAAATATGTTATTAAGACATAGAAGAGGAAAGGAAGTATGGTGGGAAAAAGGTAATGACCTTTTAGCTCAGGGTCAGTTAGACCCTTTAGGTTTAGACCTCTCATTTCCAATTATGACCTACAAAGACTTAAACATACAATGTGTAATAATTACAGGGGTTTACTGACATTAATGTAAAATATTATCTACATATATGATATTTATTATCATTTATGAGCTTAAAGTCTCAATCTTTATCTTTGTCTTGCCTTAGAAATAGTTATTTTTAATTACATAGGAGTCATTGTCGGTACCCGATCAGTCCCAGAAGCAGTTTGTTTGAGTCAGAGAGCCCAAAACAGCTGGAAGAATCACCTGGACAACAGAGGTATGGCAGATCACTTTCCTAAGCTCATCTTACTTCAGCTCGCCATTTGTTAAGCATTTTTTGGCTTTTTTAGAGGCGCTCACAAAGCTCTTAAGAGCATTCCCCACTATATCCTTTTTTCTGTTTTCCATTTTGATTTTATAAAGCTTCTCTCCACTACCTCCTTCATTAAAACAATGATACTTTCTCATCTCCTAATGTTTATATTTATCAGTGTACTTAAGACAACAGTATTGAAGAACTTTGATGTCATGATCTAATGTACACAAACCTGGTTATCGATTGACATGATAGGGAAAGCGACCGTTGCGGAAGCCATCTTGTACCATAATGGCCTCCTTGGTGGGAAGTTTCATGTCGCTGCAGTCTGACCGTAAGAAGTCACTGAAAATTGCTGACTCTAGCTTTAAAGATAATGTCAGCTTGACCAGCGGAGGCCAAATATTTAACTGAGAGGCAAGATAAAAATTATGTTTTTGTGGTTTTATTGAACTCCAACTTTTGCACACAAACACCTTCTTACACTAAAACAACAACAACAGCATGTTATACCAAACTCAATTCAGGTGACATGAAGGAAAGAACCATGAAAAGGGGCTATTAAGAAAAAGAATACATACAAACCTACGCCAAAACAATAAACTATACACCCAAAGTAATATTTACATATATAAAAATCAATGAAATTAAGCAAATCTAAAGTCAATCACAAAAATTTAACAAAACTCACCCAAAACTATCCTCCTGATCATTTTGGTTTGCTTCAAGTGCATCCAACACCAATTCTACCTTTTTCTGCCATGCCCCAACGAGGAGCCAAACAAGAAAAAGGTAGGGACTTTAACCTAACCAGAAACAAAGGAAAAATAATTGACATTAATGTTTACACTTCTTTCCAGAGGCAGGAAGGTCACTCCTTCTACTTCACAAGAATGCATGCAAGAATGTCCAAAAAAAAACTACAATAAAGAACTCTACCAACCCAACTATTTGTTCCAACTTAATGCTACATTACACAAAACCAATAATTATATTTCATGGGGTAATGGGACTCCTGGTCCCCATTACAGATCATTAAAGGGACATACAACTATTTGAACATGTTGGCCTAATCACATTTTAAGTTTCCTATTAAATTAAAAATGCCATTTGTGATACATAAAACCTCATAATTACATAAAAAAATATATAACTATTGTTATGTTTTTCACTGGAGGTCACAATTTTTAACACTGCTCCTTCGCTGGTGAGCTTGCACAAACAGCAAGCTAACAACACCAAAGTACACAAGGAAGTAGAACACACACAGCTGTTTACAACTTTGTCGAAGCCTCTTTATGCGGTTTGAGAGCAACGATAAACTCTGTGCAGGGATCTGTTTCATAAAGCAAGTTCACAAAAAACTGTTTTCTAAACCATCAATCAAGGAAACTGAGTTTTCCACTTCAAGAATAGAGTTTACTCATCCCCTGTTCCTGTTACCTTAGTAACATTCTTCCCAGAGATAACCTGGTCAGGAGAAAGTTTTCTTCAATAAACTCAGAGTGTCCTCTGTCTCTGCCCTCCTTAAAGACTATCATGTTGTTTCATTTTCTTATTTAATCAGCAGAGTTCAGTCATAGTTTTGTCCGAACAATAAAAAGGAAATCATTCACTTTGTCCATTAGACACATTAGGTGTTTAACCCTTTAAAGCCCGATCCAAGAATAAAACAAAACAGAAAATTACTTTTTTTTGGTTTGAATTCCTTGTTTGCCCTTTTAACAAAATATGTAAAAAGAAAAAACAGAAATACATTTTTGATATTAATAATTTATTACTATGCGATAAGTTAAGATTATTTTTTGTGTAGTCTTCTACTGGCTGTTATCAGGTATATCTGATTGTGTACAATAGGATTTTGAGCAAAGTTTTTACCATTAAATTATGCAAAAGGTGTCAGACGCAAAACATTTCAGAAACCGTATGTATCAAATATGATACATTTGGCATTATAGGGTTAAGCAGGACATGCAAACTGGTAGTGTGTTTCCTAACCTACAACCTGAATATAGCTTTAGTGCTTCATTCCAAAAAAGTGCTCTTTTAGCAACATAGGAACAATCAGATTGTTGGGATCTGGAGGTCTGTCCACTTTCTCCACCAGAGGGCGTAGGAGATCTCCTGGAGCCAGAGCTGATTGTATAGAAGCATATTGTGTTGTCTTATGTTATTGTGACCTTAAGCTCACTTGATAACACAGAGCAAGCAGGATTAAAGTTATGCACCAATCTTGGCACAACAACATGTTTACGAAGTTGGAAGTCATGCGGCAATCCTGCAATAACAAGTTGTTTGGGAGCTGGTCGTCATGCGGCAATAACAGGATGTTTACAAACTAGAAGTCACAAGTCTTGACAAAGCAGGGTCTTTCAGGCCCACGCGCATGCAATTGGGTCACAGGACAAGAACTCCCAGAAGGTTCTACAGAGCGTCCAGTCGTGCGCGTGCATCCACACCATGCAATGTTGAAACTATATAAACGCCCAGATTTGGATGACGGTTGAGAAAAGCCAGATGTGTTCTGTTGAGATGTTCAGCGCTGTGTTACGTGTACTGAGGACAGCATGTCAATTCGATCTTTGAAATAAACGCTTATTCTCCCGTCCTGGGGCAAATCAGATGATCAACTGAAGGTGTCCTGATTTTTGACTTCCATCATTGCAAGCCACGACACCACCACCTGTCGCTCACCTGCTCATCAGGAGATCCGTATTTAAGGAGGCAGAGGACGTCTCTCCGGTGCCAGAGTGTTTGCCAGTAACGGTTAGCAAGCCTGAGCCAACCAGCCTGTCTGAACCTCTGACTCCCTGAAAACCTGAACCTGATCTGTTTTTCTCCTCTCTGCTTCCTAGATTGGACCTGCCTGAAACCCTGAAGAGTTTCTCTGCCGGTGATCTGCCTGTCCGTTCTCAGAAGAACTCTGGAGAACAGTTCCTGTCAAAGATCTGCCTGCCCGCTCTCAGAAGACACTTGAAAGAAACTCAAATCTGTGATCTGCCAGCACTCTAACTAGCTCTGCCTCCACCTAGCCCTCAGCCTGCCGACAGCCTCTGGACCCTCAAGGTTCCCCCCCCTCTGCCGCTCTGCTCAACTCCAGAACAGGTACAGCCCTGCACACTCTCTCATCCTGCAAAATACCTGAACCTCCACTAACTCCTCTGTCCCCCTCTGCAGTGAACCCACTCGTGACCAGTCCTGGATCTGATAACTCTGTGTGCTTTTCAGAATCCACCCGTGACCAAACGAGTTTCCCTCTGGACCTGTTCATTTATTGTGTTTAAATTCATCAATAAATCTTTGAACCTTTCTCCTGCCTCTGAGTGTTCTGCATGTGGGTTAGACACCTTAAACCAACATATATTTGATATAAGATGGAGCTTGGCCATTTAATTCTTTAAATGTGAAAAAAAGGATTTAAATTATATTCTGGGTTTAACAGCTGCTGAAGAGAAGCTAAAATCATTTCCCCAAAGTAAAGGCAAAGTCTTGCTATTTGTATTGATGTATGTAGTACCACGTAATACAAGCTCTTTTATGTTTTTCATATAAAATTCTATTTTGCTTTAAATTAAATCCCATCTTTTTTTTTTTCCTTTAAAGCTTAACAATCCAATGTGTCGTTTTGCAGAAAACACGTCTGCACAAACTTCACCCCTCAAAGACATCAGTAATATATCCATATTTTCCCGTCTCTGAGGTGAAACCCGGTCCCGCTGACATCAGACAGGTGTCTCCGTCAGTGAAACAGGCTGCTGAACAGACAGATAGCAATAAAAATTCAGCTGCAGGCCACATCTCATTAATGGATGAGTGGAGTTCTTCCCTGCAGGCTCTGCTAAAGCTCCCAAACCCTGAAGGTCACTTATTCAAAAGTGATGATCTTTAAAGTTTGATGGATGCCCATCTGTGAGGTAATTTGGATTTACTCATCATTCGGGCTTTTTTCTCATAAAACAGGAATATAAAACACTGACTCCTCTTAAAACTACCTTCATCCACATAAC
>JAGKQL010000062.1:27398136-27408179 GCA_018398635.1 Cyprinodon brontotheroides
GTCACTAACCAGTAGGTGGCAGTAGTGTTCTTTGACAAACATGGATGCCTCCAGTAAAGCACATTCACATGAAAATAAATCTTAATTAAAGTCACCTAGAATTAAAACACTGGATCATTTATTGAACAGGATGGAAATAATTTCATATTTAAAGAACTTTCAGCAGTTTGAATTGTGAATATGCAGCGGACTTCTCCCTCTTTAAAACTGTTTATAAGTTTTGGGTTGGTGCGGGAAACAGAGTGTGGAGCTGGAAGAGAAGACCAGGTAATTTATTCACTTTCCATCATAGGATGGAAATTGCAATCAGTTCCTAAATAGGGGTAGAGGGTTACAGGAGTGATCACCATGATTGTTCCTGTTTCTAAGTAGCTTCTGTTCCACTGGTTGTGGAAGCGCCACGAAGATGCAGCTTGGCGCGCCGCGAGATGATCACAGCACTCTAGTAATCTTAAAAGCCGTTCAAGTTCTGTTGATTCATGTTTGTTGATTTAAGATCCGCGGATCTAATATTTTACGTTATCTTATGTCCCACAGCCGCAGCCGTTTCTCCAAGTTCCTGCACCCTCACCCAGGAGAATGTGTAGCAGAGCAGGCTGCTCCGCATGGAAAACATGGTGGAGCAGCGACAGCTCACTGCCAGCTTGACTTCCTTAAGCATAAACAGTCATAGGCGTTATGTGATGAAGTTCGGATCAACAGGTTGTGAAAAAGACACTTGAAAATGACTGTATCCCTCCTGGACTGGCAGGCAGAGGCTTTGAAACGGCTGTGTTTCCTACTTCCTCATGCTTTTGTAAAACATGCAGCTGCTCTAATATTGATGGCAGCTACTCCTCGTGTATCTGGAGCAGAGCGGATCCCAGTTCACAAGGAAAAGGCTACATGTGCAGACAGTGGATTTTCTGGATCTGTGTCAAAATCTGATCGTAAAGTCAATCAGCAGCCATAATGATTATGAGGTTTGAGCACAATAAAAGAAATCGGATTACTTGAAGTCTCCTACCCAGAGGTGCCGCCAGAAATTTAGGGTCCCATGAAAGACATTCATATTGTATGGACCCCAGTGGGCCTCAGCAGATGGCCGCTCACACTGAGCCTGGTTCTGCTGGAACCTGGAACCTTGAATTATCTCTGTAAAGTGACCTGAGAAGACATGAAAGGAACTGAAGCTACAGAAATAAACTGCATAGAATTGCTTCAACTGGAAAAAAAAAGTTTATAAAACTATAAAAAAGTTTCTAAAACTATAAAACTACATAAAATGTCCACAATAGGTTAGTAATTTGAGTTTATTGTTCCAAATTCTTGCTACTGCTAACGTGTAAATTATTCATTCTAGTTACCATGCTGCCCACCTGATTCACTACTGAACCATTTTTATGAAACCTATCCTAATGTCTGTCTGTATCCATCTACGGTAGCAGCCATTCAAAATGGTCCTTTGTAGTAAAAGCCATCTGAATAGCAGCAGAATCCTCAACTTCCAGCCACTGGCTTTCTGGGCGTGCATATTTACGCTGAATTACAGGGGTCACAGCCAGGAGATGATGCTTTTCTTTTGATCTTAAAGGAATAGTACACCCAAAACATGATTAGCCTTCATTTTCTACTCACCCCCATGCTGAACAACACTCTGGAGTACTTTTTTGATATCTCAAATGCATCTGGAGATCTGGGAGGCTTCTTGCTGTCTGCTGACATTCAAATAATGGAGGTCTATGGCGCCCGAGGCAGAAAGGTCCATAAAAGTCCACAAAAAACGTGTCAATATTCCTCCATACTGCTCGTCCAATGTATTCCAAGTGTCCTGAGTGGGTAGCATCCAGAATTTACTCGAAACAAAGTCATTTAGAATGTTTTTAGAGCATAAACAGTAGTGTATAGGATTTCCTGAAAGCGACTTCACGAGTCTACGGAAACCGCGGCAGACCAAACCAGATGAAAGTTCTCCAATGTGAAATCAATAAATTTAAATTATTATTATTATCTGGAAACATTCAAAATAAGGAGTATTAGAAGGTGCATGCAATGTGTGGGCGTCTTGCTGATGATCTACAAACATCAGAGGTCCACACTACTTAAGCAGCTGCCAGACCTTCCTTCGACGCCGGAGTGTTGACCTAGTTTGGTTAGCGAACCTGAGCCTCAGAACGTCTGAACTTTACTAGTAGACTCTAGAGAGGAACTAGTCTTCTAATCGCCTTTGTCTTTTGTGCTTACGGGAAAACCCTGAAGCTCTGGATGAGCTCCACCTAGAAACCTGCCTGCCTGCTCATGAAAGCCAAACCTGAAGATCTCAGTTTGGATTCGTTCTTCAGCTCTTGGATAGAGCAAGGAACAAACCCAAGCCAGAAACCTTCTAGCTCGGAACTAGACGCTGCTGCTGCTTAAACTCTCTGCCACATCGTTGACTCTGGACCTACGGTATCTCACCTCACGGCTCTGTTACAATCTCCTCAAGGTACATCTTGATTCTTCTCTCTATCAATCCATCATCAGCCTGGCTAACCAAACTCTCATCTCTCCAGAGACCAGTCTCTCTCTGAGACCAGTCCCGGACCAGTACCAGAACCAGATCCAGTATTATATCATTGTACATCTTTCAATAAACCTTGTTAAACTTTCCTTCAGACTCCGTTGTGTTCTGCATGTGGGCTAAGTCCTTAAACCCAATCATGACACGCCATAGAAAGAAATCCAGGTGGTGGTATTGCGCCATAAAGCTGTGCGAAGAAGGAGAAGAAGAAGAGAGAACGTATGGTTGAAGCATAGAAGCAGCATTTTCGTAGCAGTAGTACCCTTTCAAAAATCAAATGAATAATGGACATGTTACAACAGCTAGGGCGAAAAAGAAGAGTTGATATCTGGGCACACTTCACGTATGCCACTAAGGACAACAAGACAACCTGCAAACCGTGTGGAGCCAAAATATCCGGAAAAAACACCACCAACTTGAAACGGCATTTGCAGACGACTCATCCAGAGATACATGCGAAGGTAAGCATACACGCTAAGCATACAAGGTTATTTTTTATTTGATTAACCGCCGTGTTTGCGCTAAACTTGGAATAAAATAGACGTTTTTTGAGTGGTTTATCCATTTCAATAATAACATCTTGAAAATGTTCTATGCATTGCATATCATTCAGGGAGAATGCACTTTTTCAGGGAGCAAAGCCACAGTTAATCTTTTTGAAATTCAAAATAAAATACATGTTTTGTATCTGTAACTGTTCCATCTGTGTCTAAATCTAGATAGATACTTTATTGATCCCCAAGGGGAATTCAAGCTTAATTCAAATGAGACTAAACTAAGACTAAAAGACTTAAGACTAGACTAAGACTAAAACTCTTTTGACATTTAGTCGACAAAAACTAGACTAAGACTAAAAGATTTCAGATGACTAAAATATGACTAAAACTAAATGGTGTGTTATTCAAAAGACTAAGACTAAAACTAAATCAGAATTTGCTGTCAAAATTAACACAGTGCTGTTTTGTAAATCATCAGATAGATATATTGTGCCTCCCTTATGTGGCAATTTTAGCTTATTCCATCCATATTTAAGCCGCCTCGGTTCTTTATCAGTAGGTCAGTTTTTGCTTAAGTCAGTTATTGTTCAGTTGACCTCAGTCGAGTTGGGCCCAAATTGATGTTTTTTATTATTTAAGCTATTTTGTATTGCTGTTTCAGACTTTGTTAATTATTTTGGACATTATTAAAGGAAACTTTTTTAAAATTTAAGTTTGGTCCCTCACACGCTGGAAGAAAAAAATCTAAAAATCTAAATCCTCATTTTTTTGTAAAAGAAGTCCATTTGTTCTTGAATTGAGGGTTACACTGGAAAAATCGAAATCAGATAAGTAATTTTTTCTTAGAATAAGCATGCATTTTTCTTGGATTGAGGAGATAAAAGGGAGCATTTTGCCAATGGAACAAAGACAATTTACACTTAAAATAAGAAAACACATTACATTGTCTTATTTCAAGTGCATTTTATCTATGGTATCTATTTCAAAGATAAAAAATACTCATTCCATTGGCAAATTACCTCATTTACCTACTCAAATTAGGGGTAAATACACTTAATTTAAGAAATTTTGACATTATTTCATTGATCATTTTTTTCAGTGTAATAGAGACATTTTGCCAATGGAACAAGAGAATTTACACTTAAAATAAGAAAACACAATTGCATTGTCTTATTTCGGAGTGCATTTTATCAATTATCTTATTTTTAAGACTAAAACTACTCATTCCATTGGCAAACTATCTCATTTACCTGTTCAACACTGCAAAAACAATCCAGAAATCGGTAAAAAATTCTTAAATTAGTATATTTATATAATTTGAGCAGGTAAATAAAGATGATCTGCCAATGGAATGAGGTATTTTTACTCTTAAAATAAGATAGTTAGATAATATTTACTTGAAATAAGGCGATACATTTTTTTTTTTTCTTATTTTAAAAGGAAATTGTCTTGTTCCATTGGCAAAAGTGTCTTACACACCTTCTCAATTCAAGGAAAAACGCACTTATTTTAAGAAAAATAACCATTGAGATTTCTATTTTTGCAGTGAAATTAATGGCAAATACACTCAAATTAAACAGATCCTTTTTCTATGAAACAGCACGTGTAAAAAAAATCACAGCAAATCCCTGGAAAGTCTGTTTTGCTTTATATAAATGAGGAGAAGCAGCTCTATACAGTTCAAACATTTATGAAAAGAACCAGAATCAGGGCTTCAGCTGTAAGCTTCAACATGACTGTTGTGTTGAGGTACGTGTGCGTCGATCAGGCTGGGTTGAGGCAGTTGGTGCAGTGGAGCTCTAAATTTAGCAGACCCTTTAGAAGAAGTCATCTATCATTCACTATGACCCCTCCCATGAGAAGTGAAGTGCTGTGTGAGTGTCTGTCTGCTGCCACACTCAGATAAACACTGATACAGTAACTTCAAGGCCTGCTGGACGCTAGAGCGAAGCTTCTTCTGTCAGTTTTTGTTTAAGTGCTTTTTAAATGAATTAATGTGAGTTTTTTGGCTCATAAATCAGCTGGATTTTTAAAAACTTTGTTAAAATGAAAGATCATTTTTAAACCTCCATCTGTTTAATATTATAGATTCCTTTTCTTAAAGGAAAAGTCGCTCATATTCAGAAATCTAAACTTCTGAAAGTTCTTTAAATCTGAAATGATTCCATCCTGTTCAATAAATGATCAGTGTTTTTTAATTCAGAGTAATTTTCATGTGGATGGTGAATGTGCTTTACTGGAGGCATCCATGTTTGTCAAGAACACTACTGCCACCTACTGGTTGGTGACATTGTCCACACACGCGATTAGCTTGGTATCGAGCTGTTGATCAGAGTCCCAGTGCTGTATCTGGTGTTTTGTCACAAGGCGCTATTATCCAAGTCATCTTGAAAACATTCTTCTTCCAAATGTTGGCTACATATTGCGGGTTTTTTCTCTGGCCAGAAGTTGATGGCAAATCCTCCCTCTTCAAGTTGGCGATCCAACGACCAGCCCGTCCGTGGAGGATCAGGAATCAGAAAGGTGGAATAACTCTTTGTATTTCACTTTTCCCACGATAATATTCCAGCATCCGGCTGCCATGCATGTGGGCATTGTCAGTTTTCACTATAGCTCTGGTGAATTTCAATGGTGAAGTCCTCTACAAATCTTCAATAATTGTTGTTGATTGCAGATGTGTCTAGTAGTTCCCATTGATTTAGCTTGTGAAGCTGGGGAGAATGGCCCCAAACTTTACCGCACCGCCAGCGTCACTGCTGGAAGATAGCGGGAGGGAGGGGGTTAAGGCCCATTTAACCTCAAAAACCAGGGTAATTCAATTTGTGCGTGCGCAGTGAGCATTAGAAATGCCCCTTCCCCCCTTCCACGTGATCACTCTGCTGCACGCCTCTCCAAAATGGCCAGGTGACGCGCAGACGAATTGGAAGCTCTGAATTGGTCAAATCTACACATCCGTTCTACTCTAAGCGCATTTCCGCATTTGGTACCAGCTTGTTTTTGTTTGTATGACCGCCATTGTGGAATACGACTGGTGAAGATGGACCAGCAACTAGAAGAGAGCAGCGTGAAAAACAGCGGGGACCCTTTTTCCACCTGGATTTACACGCTCTTTCTCCCTCATGTCCCTCAATTTGTGCACAAAGCTTTGACCCAGCGTCCCTCACACTTTTCAGGCGTATCTAGGCCCCACAGCTGGTTCTAGCTGTCCGTGTGGCGTGCAGAATAACATACGCGAACTAAGGGCTGAGCTATAAGTAAAAATATACTGCAGCATGTGATACGTACTGCGGGGGAAGGCATCTTTCAGTGAAATACACTATATTTGGGCAAAAATGGCGGCTCGGACTTATACGCACGAGTTTCACACCCGGATGCAGCGAAGCGCGGCAGGGAGCAGCGGTTACAGCCACAAGTCAATGGTTAATACTGCGTCAAAGGCGCAGCAAAAAAGGTCCCGCCGTAGCGTCTGAGCGAAGAAGCGGCCTGGGGCTGGCGTTAATCGGCAGCGGCGTGGCGCACCGCAAATATCGCTGCTGCCCGGTGGAAAAAGTGACTTTGCTGCTTTCAGCGCCCGTGTCAAACCGACCATAAAGCTGATCTGGGGGTTTGCAGAGAGACAGACACATAGCTGGATGATACAGAGCGCCGTATGACGCCTCCTGCAAAACAGTTTATTGACGCGCGAAGTAGCTTAAAATGCTGAAATCTGCCGGCAAAAACATGTTGGCGCACGTATTATCCTGCTGCACGCGGTTTGGATTATGTGAAGAACACCTTCCAGCTGCCGCGGTGAACCCGCGAGGAGGCGACCCGGCCAGAAGGCTGCTGTTGAATGGGATTCCTACTGACAGCGGCCCTACGCCGGTATGTGGGGGTCTGAGCTGCTCCGACAGAAATAATATTGGAAGGCAGGATGATAATCTGGATGAACTGACTGCATTGATTAAGTTTTCAGGTGTATTTTCTCACCTTAAAAAACATATTAGAATCCACTTTATTCCCACTGATCACAGCAAATATATAAGCTAGGCAGAGAGAAAGGATAGTGAAGCTCAGCCCAACGCATGTCAGACACATCACTTTCCACCCTCGCAGCCAGAGCAGCAAAGCTGCTTCAGCAGCCATCGTCAGAACTAACTGGTACAAGCAGCAAAAGGAAGCAGCAGATTTGCTGCTCCTGCTGCGTCCGATGTGAAAGCAGCATTAGTGATCGTGGCAAAATTATTCTTTTTCATTTTTTTTACAGATGAACTCTAAATTCATTAAATCACCGCAAATGTATTAGTTTTAGGTAAAAAATAACGTTCCACTGCTTATTCCTTGCTGATTTGCTGATTAAACGAAGCACGTGGGACCAACCTTGAAAACGCCTTCCTGCTTCCTTGAGCCCTCTGTAATGGTTTGTGCACCTCACACAGGAGCCGACCCTGAGGGTGAACCATAGTAAGATTAATGCTACCTTTCCTTTTTTTTCCTGTTCTGAACTCAACAGATGGCTTTATTTTTTTCTTTCCATTTTCCCCGTGAAAAACAACACGATTCAGCAACCTCATCAGGTTGGATGGTCCCATCACAGCCCATAATTTGTTAACAAGATTCTAATGAAAGCAGTAAACAGCAGCACAAAAAGAACCAGATGCTCCGTGTTGGAATAGCACTCAGGAGATGTTTGTTTTTGACAAAGAGCAGGAAACACTTTGTGGAAAATTGCAGACAGAAGTTATGCCAAGTGGGTCAGAGACGATCCCAGTTTTCAAGGTTTCGATCTTTAGAATATTTGGCCTGCAGCAGTGGAAAAAATAGAAATCTAGATAAGTTATTTTGTCTTAAAATAACTGCATTTGCTCTTGGATTCAGGAGATAAAAGAGACATGTTGCAATTGGAAAAGGACAATTTACATGAAAAATAACAAAACACAATTGCATTGTCTTTTTTCAAGTACATTTTATCTAAATATCTTCTTTAAAGAGTAAAAATACTCATTCCATTGGCAAATCATTTATTTTACCTACTCAAATTAAGTGTAAACACACTTAATCTAAGAAATGTTTACTTATTTCTAGATCCTTTTTGCAGTGAGCAGGGTTAAGAATACAAGTATGAAAACCAATATATTAATGATGGAAACAGCAGTTTTAGATAAACTGAATGACTAGAATCAACACTGGAAAAAATCTAAATCTAGATAGGTATTTTTCTTAAAATAAGAGCATTTGTTTTGGATTGAGGAGGTAAAAGAGACATCTTGCCAATGGAACAAGACAATTTGCATTTAAAATGAGGAAAACACTGATTGCACTATTGTCTTATATAACAAGTGCATTTTATCTAATTATCTAATTTTAAGAGTAAAAATACTAATTTCATTGGCAAACTTAATTTACCTACTCAAATTGGGGTACACTTTGCAGAAACACAATCTAGAGATAAGTGAAAACCATCTTAAATTGAGTGCATTTACCATTAATTTGAGTATCATAGTGAGGAGGTTTGCCGGCAGGGTGGTATTTTTACTCTTAAATAAGACATCTAACTAGATAATATATGCACTTAGAGAAATAAGATAGTAGCGGTAATGTATTCTTATTTTAAGTGTAAATTGTCTTGTTCCGTGGCAAAATGTATCTTTTATCTCCTTAATCCAAAAAAGACAAAGTACACTTATTTTAAGAAAAAATTACTTAGCTAGATTTTGTTTTCAGTGTATCCCGACTTACTTATTTTGTACAGACCTACGTGTAATTTTTTCCAGTAAAATTATTAGAATCATTCAATCAAAAAAAATCTGCTCACTGAATCATTTAGTTCATGCTGCTACATTTTGAGTTCCTTTAAGAGTTGAACTAGAGAGGAGAACCTTCTAGGCTGATTAGCTAAACCTGCGTAGAGGAAACTAAAAGAATCTAAATAAGTCATTTTTAGCAAAAATAAGTGCATTTTTTCTTGAATTGAGGAGATAAGTGAGAAGTGACAATTGCATTGTTTTACTTCAAGTTTTTATCATCTAAGGGCCGGATTTATCAAGATCCAATTTTGCGTGCAGTAATTTGCGCTCGCAAACTGGAATTTTGCGCAAGGGGCTGAACCATGGTTTGCGGGTGATTTAACAAGAGCGATTGCGTAACTGGTGGCAGGTGCAAAACTGTTGGAGACGCCGTATTTAAATGATGGTTTTGCGCGTTTTGTGGTTTGCAGCATGGCGAGTTTGGACAGCAGAAGGCGCAAAAGGAAATTCGACCCCTATGGAAATGGAGGTGTTGGTGGTCGAAGCCAACAAACAACACAGAGGAACGCTATATTTGAACAAATCTGTAATAAAGTAAGCGCTGTTGGTGAAACCTTGCGAACAGTGAGGATGAAGTAAAGATAGGATCAGTGGTGAACCAAGAAAACTGGCATATAACAAAACATCTGCGAAAAAAGCAGGAGGGGGCACAGTAGAGATGCCTCACGATTGCTGGCCCGAGGGAACAAGTACAGCTGATGCTCGTGAGGAGCAAATCACTGGAATTGCAGCTCAAAATGGCAATGCTGAGATAGCGAAATGTTTTTGATGGTCGTTTCCTGCGTTCATTCAAAAAATATTCACACGGAGTGAAAAAATGCGTTCTCTGCGTCTACTTGCTTCATTTCCATGTCTCCTTCTTGCGACAATAACCGCTGCCATGTGTGCGCAATTACGCATACAGACCATTTGCACCTTCTTTTGAAACGTGTTAAATATAGAGTCAGATACCGTTGGCAAAATTGCTTTCAGGTTTGATAAATCACTTTGCGAGTGCTAAATTAATATATTTACATGTTCTCCTCCCACAAGACGCACTTTTGCGTGTAAACGCCCCATATTGCATATTCATTGCAGAAAAAGTACTAAATGGATAAGAGGCGCTATTTAGCACGTTTTAAAGACCAAATCCTTTTAACACGCTGTTGATAGATCCGTTTGTACATTGTTTAGCGTGCGCAGTGAAATAGCTCACGTTTTTATACACGCAAACCTTTGATA
>JAGKQL010000062.1:27408679-27424208 GCA_018398635.1 Cyprinodon brontotheroides
AGAAGAGCAAAACACTGCTCTGGAGGCTTTTCTCAGAGGAAAAGATGCTTTTGCTCTTCTCCCGACTGGTTTCGGCAAGAGTTTGATCTATTAATTGGCTTGTGCCTGGCTTGTGGTTGTGTTTTCGTTGTCGCTCTGTTAGTATGTCATATGCTTCATTGATCTGATTGGTTTATTTGGCCCGCCTATCACCAACATAGCCAATCAGCTAACCAGTATTTTCGCCTTCCCAAAATTACTTCAACGAGTCATCCAGATGGATATGGAGCAAATCCATCTGAGTCAGGTTAATGGAGTACACTTCATGGCCATACATTTCCCATGATCAGGTCATAGAGCATTAGTAAACCTGCCATGATTTTCTTAAGGGATCTGACCCACATGCAGTAAACCACTCAGAGAACCAGGGTAAAAGTTTGAACAGGTTTTTTTGATGAAACCAGCGGGGTTGGATTCAGGAAACACAGTGAACTGGTGAACCGGAACTGGAAGAGGGAAGGGAAGTATCAGGATTAGTTCAGGATCTGTGGGAACTTTGAATGACGACTTGGACAGAGAAAATGGGACTCACGTTAATGGAGAAAAAACTTTCCTCCCAGAGTTTGACACTCGCTGATACTTAGGGCGGACAGGTATAGACTAAGTTGGACCCAGAGGAGCTATTGAGCGGATCTGTCACTTGTGAAAATCCAGGGAGGACTTTGAACAGAGCTTGTGTAGGTTAATCCCCTGCTCAGTGTGAGACTCAAACAATCCTTCCAGGGGGAGAAGGACAAACATCCAGTTTGCAGAAAGGCTTCCTGCCGAAAAGGCAAAGACAAAAAACTAGGTTAGGCTCAGCGAATAAAAACAAAGACAAGTTAGACTTAGCAAAACTCAGCTTGGCTAGAGTACCCAAAACTGGCAAACACTCTGGCGCCAAAATAGTGACAGTCCACCGCTCAAATACTCCTCAGTGATTAGTCAACCAGCCGCAGGTGTGGAGGACGAATGAGGACAGGGCACCACCTGGTGGTGGAGGGAGAGAAGACACAAAAAACACAACTCACACAAACTGGATTCTGAACTTTCATCCTCCTGCAATGCAGGATGAAAGCGGCCAAATACATTCGTTTGCAAAGTGATGCATTTAATTCCAGGAAAACAGATTAAGGGCGAGGCTAATTCAGTCTTGGAGGACTCAACTTTCTGACCGTACTTTACACCAACTGCATATAATAAACACTTCTGTAAGACTTTAAGGACGAGGGAGTAAAATTATTTCTCTGAGTAAATCAGTTAAAGGGATTTAAAAAGAAAAACTCAAGTGAAAGTGATTTTTTAAAATTTCACACCTATTTTTTTTTTTTTTGGAAGTCTTACAACTACGTTCCACATTTTTACAGATGTGAATGCTATAGTGTTATTGTTTTTTTTTTTAAATTAAACTGAATAGATCAAGACTATATTATTACTCAGACTGCTTCGTAAGAATTATGTGCAAAAAAAAAAAAAAAAATCCATTGAATACCTTCCCTAGTGTGTAAAAGGGTCTCTGCTTAAAATATGGAAGTTCTTAGAAATTAATGTGCAAGTAAAATAAGGAGATATTTAACTTTTTCTTCTCTAAATCTTTTTCTCAACATCTTTCTTGGTTTTGATGGGATCATACTTTATGCCTCCAATATAATCTATTTTATTTGCAGCAGAGGCATTTCATTTGCATCCTCCCTCTGTTCACACTGATGTAAAAATGCAGGGTGCCAGCTCAAACATATGCATCATGACCTACAGCTAAACTTTCTGACTCATGCATTATGAGGAAAACACATGCTATATAACAGCCGAGCAGTACTTTAACAAGATGCATTACTTTTACTGGACATTGGCTTCACCTCCAGGCTTCAAAGAATGGAAAAATCAGTGTGTTGCATTAAATTGGGAAGGAAGCAGCTGTTGACCTTTACATAAAAACATGAGTCACATGGAAGTCAATGTAAATCCCTTGATTGTCCCGCAATGGGGAAATTCACTCTCTGCATCGGACCAGTCCCCTTTGGGACTTAGACAATCTTTATTGTCATGTTGTTATACACAGAGTGTATATAACATGCACTGCACTAATCCACTAGGCTAACAGTCCCCTCAAAGGATCACGCTAACCAATGATGATTGACTTTTTAACCAGTAATGAGGACAACATAAATATTGTTTATTCTTTCAAAATGACATTTTATTGGTGATGAATTCCTTAGATAATCAAATTCTGCTCATACTCAATTATAATACAGCCATGGGCGGTTCTAGACAGAGGCCAATCGGGGCCAGAGCCCTGATTGAACTGGTGCAGGCCCCTGCTATGGCCCCTATACTCTAGATATAACGCTCATTTTTTTTCTTATGGTAATATGTTCACTAACAGTCATACAGTAGCGACTAAAAGGTACTTTTAACTCATTTTATTTCATTTCTTAAAAATTTTGTTTTCATTTTGATAAAAAGTTGAAGTTAACAGCTTCAGGCAATTAAAAAAATAAATAAATAAATTGGTTAGGGGGGGGAATTTGTCAGCCTCAATTATTTTCATTTAAAATAAGTTATAAATATTTAATATTTCTGAATTACAAAAAACATTGACCTAAAAGTAAAAAAATATAATTATACAAAATTTTATTAAATATTTATTTAGCAAGTAATTTTTTCAGTTGGCTTTTTTTCCATGGCTTGGGTGATAATTTTAGGTAGAATAAAAAAAAAAAAAAAAGCCAAAGATAAAAATATTCAATTGGAACATCAAAATGTAAATTAAACGAAATGATGTGAGAATTAGCTCCCACCTTTTTTTGTAGCTTATGCACAAACGGATATCCAAATGCCATTGGCTGGTAAAATAATAGCAGAAATCCCACATGCTTTAGATGAATCACATTTGAAAGCTAAGATCCTCCAGTTTCTGTAGATAGTTTTACAAACTCTGTAGGTATTAAACAACTGGAGCTATGTAACATTAAACGGAGAAATCATATAACCCTAAACCTTAAAAAATGCAATTTTTAATATTCTATATCTTGAGAAGTATTCATAGTTGATTTCTCCAACTCTCCACAGTTGTTGTTCATGTTATGGACAACAACTGTGTAAGATTTCAGATCTCCAGTCATAAGCATTGTGAAACCATGGTCCTTTTTGGTTTCAAGGACAATTTAGCACAATCAATCCAAATTAGTGCAGAAACTGGATATTTTGAATTTTATGACTAATTTGACAATATAAAAAACAACATTTTTTTCATCAAGTGTTTTTTTTTTATTATATATTTCCAAAGTTAAGCTTTCCAACTGTTGACTCTGAATTTTATGTGTTTTCAGTTATTTCTCCGCTTATCTTTTCAGCCCGCCCCTACACTTCCAATACTCTATTGCAAACCTTAGTGTTGCCAACTCCTCAGCAAGAAGAGCAGCTATTGGCTGTTCTAAAACACACTAGAAGCTGCTAGATGACATCATCACAGAATTAGCATATTCCATGTCAATAAGATGCTAAATTTAAAGACAAAGATGCCAGGTTTGCAGCACTGTGGCCTCGTTGAGTCCACTCCTCCTTCATGTGCGGCCGACAAATGCTGCCTTACTCCATTTTTACGGACAGGTTCCGTGGATCCTTCCTGAACTACTGTATCCCATGATTCATTGCGGGTCGGAGCAAGCTGCCTGCTCAGAAACTGTCAACCAACAGTGGTGAAATTGTGCACCTTATATATTTTGAAAGATAAACAGTTTTTTGTTTCATGAAAACACACCACAGCTTTTATTTTGAAAAACGAATGTAATACGATAACGGAGCAGTTTAGTCTGCACTGACAATAGATGCATTATTTTTTGGGGAACTCTGTCATAACCTACCAACCCCCACCCCAGTTTTACCCCCACCGACTCCAACCCACAATGAAGACAAAATCAACCTCATGTGATGGCTAAGTGGGGCATTCCTGCCCCTGACAGCCACCCACCTGCCTTGATTGATGATATTGTTTTTAAAAAGTGAAAATAGTTTAGAAGGCTTTCCCTGAGTGGTGCTGTTGTTGGTGTGTGCGTGGAGGGGGGCACTCGCACCAAAAAGTCACATTCCATTGGGAATAAAGGCTGGCATTGTGGAGACTAATCCACTTCAGTAAAAAAGACTGCTGTTCTGTGGCGAGTTCATGTGTGGGAGAGGACAACAACAGCCTTATCTTCACCAGGAGCGAGCAGGTCTGACTGTTTAAATGCAGCACATTCAGAGAGAGAGAGTACAACGGGTAAAAATAATTAATATTTACACTATCAGGGTTTTTCTCTTCAATTTAATTCTGATATTTTAGGAGGAACTGGTCACCTGGAGTACAGGAGTGGGATTTTTTTTCCCATTTAGATCCTACTTCTGCATTCTGAACCTCATTTGTTTTCAATTTCTATTCAATTTATTGTATTTAGTGCTAATACACATGTAATCTCAAGGCTCTTTACAGACACAATTCAGTAAGATCGGTTTGTATGTAAGGAAGACCTGCTGATTTTTCCTTGACAAGCATGTGCCGACAGTGGAGAGGAAAACTTTATTTAAACAGAAAAAAAACCTCCAGTAGAACAAAGCTAAGTGTGAGCAGCCATCTGCTGAGGTTTACTGGGCCTGGAAGGAGACAGAGGCAGACAAACATAAAGAAAATAGAAACAATTATCTATAAATACTCTCCCGTTCTATAGTTTCTCATCGTTAAAAAAAAGTTAGGTTATTGATTCGGCTATTCAAGCAATTAACAAAAAAAGATCAATGAAGAGGATACTTCACTGTAAGTATTAATAGCTAGCCAATTAACTAGACAATAGAGGGTATATTCTTCTTTTTTTTTTTTTTATAGTAACAATAGAAAATACAGTATAAAAATACATATAATAAATAAATATACCAGACAGACTTTTTTTTTTGCTGTTGCAAAATTAGATCTATATATTCCCAAGATTTACATTTTTCCTCTTATTCATTGTAATTGTCATTTATCAATTAACAGTTTAAGGTCAATATCTCCTCTCTTCTTTTATGGAATATCACAGACTTTTTTTCTGCTTATTAAAAAAAGGTAACTAAGTAATTTGACTTGGTATTTTTTTTATCATCAGAGTAACATTTGGGCACTGGTAACTTCTCTTGTTCATTTAACTTAAGCAAATAATTCCTTTTTATACACTCTTTCCACCTCTGCACAGACCCAAGAAATGTACAGGATAGATCTGATGATGTAACATGCCAATCATCTGGAAGGGGCCAATCAGATTTCAGGAGGTCAAGTAACACCCCTCCAGCTCCACTAAACCAAACAAAAAGCCCCATTTACGTTACGCTCTGAAAACCGATCGGTACCGAGAACGGACCGAGCTTGGATCAATTAACCGTAACGAGCTCGGTTCCTTCCGACCATTTACACACAACGCTAGCACGGTTCCCCGCCTCCTAGTGATGATCTTCGGTATTACTGCTCATTGGAGGGAAGCAAGCAAATCAACATGGCAGTGCCTGTGACATTCAGGAAGCTTGGTTATCATATTTTATTGTTTGCGAAGAGTCAGGCAAATAAAGCAGCCTAAGGTGAATTTACTTGACAGAGTCGCCTTTTGGGAAGTGGATACGACAAACAATAGTCTAATCAGGGCTTACAGATGCAGGAAACAACGACAGATTTTGAGGTTCATCACACTGCTAAGGAGAATCATCACTGGAAAATCGTATGGCAGGGTAGGGAAGCTAGTATTTCTATGAATGTCTGAAATTTCATGATTACGGAGGCTGATTCTAAAGAGATGACACGGTGTGCTCGTACCGAGCCCTACCAATGAACTAGTACCAGTTTATTGGCTCGGTTGAGTCTGGCGAAGTTCGGTTCAGTTTTGCATGCCATTTACACTCAACAGTTATCTCTGTTACTGTGCTTGGACTGATCTCGGCGCGGTCAAAATTATCCAGTGGATAAATGGCTAACTTGACTCCGCCAGATGGATTTGCTCGCATATCCATCTGGAAACCTCCGTTAAGTAATTTTGGGAAGGGGCGAAAATACTGGTTAACCCCCATTGGCCTATGTTGGTGATAGCCGGGGCCAAATAAACCAATCAGATCAGCGAAGCATATGACGCATTACTAACAAGGCGACGACTGAAAACACAATCCCACAAAGCCGGGCTACTCTTGGGCAGAAACCAGTGGGGAGAAGAGCAAAAGCATGTCGCTTTCCTCTGAGAAAAGCCTCCAGAGCAGTGGTTTGCTCTTCTTTCAGCTGAATTCAAAACCACTCTGTAATTCCGATAAAACTTGCTCGATATTGCGCACAGCCTGCTTAGTTTCATCGGGCTGAAACGCCATGTTCAATTAGACTGAACTGTCACGCTTCTCGTTGCGTCACACCTCAACCCGCCTCAAAACCAACATTCTGATTGGGCGCTAGTTTGGTGACACGGCTCCAAATTTCTTTTAACGGAGAGTCTCCAGACTGATCTGCGAGTGAAATCTTGAAATCTTCATGAGATCAGGAAGGATGGTCTCCCCGCAGACTAATGGAAACAGGGCTTAAGTGTAAATTGGTTATTTGCCTTTTTTTCTGTCAGGTGTTTGTTTGGGGAATCTTCTCTTTCTTAGAAATCCATACTTACTTCACCTTAGGGAAGGTCTTTGTGAAGGGGACACCTGGGCAGGCCTGCTTTAAATAACACTCTCTCCTCTGATATATGATGGCCTCAATTGCACTTTCCAAAATATAAAGACTTCTTTGATTAGAATTTGTCACAGTCAGGCTTTTTCCTCTTTTCTTTTATCAGTCACCAGCGGTTTTGTGCAATACTTTGTGAGTAATTAAAAACCTTTCTAAAGGCCCTCGGTTAATTTCAAACCAGCTGAAATCGATTTGAACGTTGCAGCAGGAAGGTTTTCTAAACACTGATGTAAGACAGAGAAAGGGGGGGCAGAAGGAGTGATTCTCGTTTATTAGTAAGCAGCGTTTTTCCCTCTAATTTTCCAATAGATGCATAGAACAGGAATCGGCTTTTATCATGTCTTTTACAGCCATGTTGGTTTGTGGGGCAAATCCTTTTGCGCGGGTAAGACCTTTCTGCTGAACTGGCTGCAGCTTAGCATCCTCATTGCTCAGCAGAATCCCCCCAAAACCACTGAAACCAGCAAAGCATGACCTTCAAAATCAAAAGTGTTTCATTTTCATCTCCGACTTCCGTTTTACAAGATATTTTATAATTAATTGGCCTCCGAGCCAATTACAGGAGCAAAGCTGACCTTTGTGGGAAACGTATTAATCCTGTTCCTAAAGTGTCAGAAATGCTGACAGGAGCGAAGCATCGGCGTGGAAAAAATATGAATACCTGCCTTTAAAAAAGGAGCACGGATCATTTTAAAGGACTTCTGCTCAGGGAGATATTTGTGGATGAAATCACCTGCCTGGTACCGAGAGGAGAAAAAATCTGTTGAACACTTTATGAACGTAGCCCTAAACGGGCTTTTTTACAGAGTTTCAAAGGCGGCTCTATAAATGCCAGCTTGTGAAATAAAATAAAATAGCCCATGAAGTTTATGAAGGAAGTTTACAAAGACTGTTTATGAGTTTTCTGGAAAACAGATTGTAAAAATGCTGCTGAATGTGAAACAGGGTGCTGCATTTATTAATGGCGGATGCTAATAATCTAAATACAGGCGCTGCCTCTGGATCCTTACCATCTTTATTTACATTTAGATGTTATGAGAGAAGTTTTTTCTTAATAGTGAGTTTCCAGCCTCACCAGCATCTGCTGCCTCATTCTTTCATCCTCTCACTTTTCTTCATTCTCTCTCCTCCACTTCACTCTAATCTCTCATACTCTCTCCTCCTCACGCTTCTTTCATCATCCCCCTTCGTCTCTGCCTTTCTTTTTCCCTTCCCCAAGTGCCTCTCGTTTTTCTTTCATTCATCTTGGTTCTTTTTCACACTAATGCCTCCTTCTCTCCCTCAATGTCTTTCTCCCTCCTTATCAGAGATGGGGATGAATGGTGAAAGGCGAGGAGGCGAGGGCGAGACTCGAACCCGATGCCTCGTGTGTGGGAACTTCATTGTGATTGGCGACTCTCACAGGGAGACGCGGCTAAGGTGTCTCACTTCTTCCCAGTTTGGTTGACAGAGCAGAGCCTCTCATCTTTCCTCGCCCTGAATGGCATCGCTGTGCCGGCCGGCCGGCGAGTGGATGAAAGACGTTTAGGTGGATATTTTCATCTAGTTTTCAGAAACATGTTTTCGCATTGAACAAAAGAGCACAAAACAATTTCCAGGGATCATTTTCAGAAGAGTGCTTGGACATTTTCCCAGCTTTCCATTTCATTCAGTCACCATAAACCGCTGATTACTGTATGTTACATTATTCTGGCCGCTCTATAAAATTGTATATATCACATCTGAATTTAAGTGTGTGCTTAATGCCAATGTTTTTTGTAATTCAGTATTTTTTAAGTTTACAGGTTCCTGGTGTGTATATGCATGCGTCAGATAATGAACTCAAGCCTACATTACCGTGTTAACATGCTTTTCAATCCTTCCTGCACATTCTTTTCAAACTAAACTTTGCTTTAAACTGTTGTGTGCTTGGAAAAATATAAATTGTAATGTTAAAAATCTAAAAAAAACTTGACAGGTTAAAAACTTAAGATAAATCACAAGACAGAAGTCAATGTCACAAATGAATAACTTTTATTTTAGAGTCACGGTATGTTTATACAAGATAATACTATTAATATAATGTGACTTTTCTAGAGAATCATTATACATAGTTATTTTATACAGGGTTTCCACAGTCTGACATCATTTCAGAATTCCCTGACTTTTAACTGACTCAGGATTAGTTTTCCCTGACAAAATAAATGCAGCAACAAGACAATAATAATAACATAACAGGTCACCAATTTAACATGTTTAGCTCTATAACATTTAAATGCACCTCTCCAATGTCTAAGAGAAAAAAATGTAATGAACATTTTTTAATGTATGACCTGCATCACTGTACAGAAGACTGCCAGCATGATAGCCATATTTACACTGTGCGCATGGCATACAATTATGCCAATTTTCCTAATCCCTGACCCATAATTTTTAATCTAGGGTCATTTCAACCCCTGGACAAAAATTACGGCATCCTGGCGGAAAATCACGCCGCTTTTTCAAATCACGCGAGAATGTGTACAAAACAACACAAAAGGGCTACCGGGTAATGCTTCTGGGTCGTTCTCATCGAATGTCCGTGATTTTTTAAAGTAATTTTGAGCGATAAATAATTTTTTATTGCGATCTTTGTAATTCTTGCCCTGGTGGGCAAATGCAATGAAATTTGTACAACTCCCAACAATAAAAACTACTTGCCCCGGGAGATGGGGCGATGTTTAACATCGAGCCTTGATACTGTAGTAGTGCTGTGATCATGGTGACCAGATGTCCGTATTTGTGAGGGACCATTTCTCATTTTTTCACTTCTGTCCCACCCTCCCACAAATCCACGCAATATATTTGACAGTGTCGAAAAAAAAAGAAGATGTCATGATGCTCTTAAATCAGAAGCGGTAGATTATTTTAATCCAATATATTATGGAAACTTATTAAAAAAATTTCAAAAGACTTTCAGCACACTTTACATGAAGCGATGAGGAGCATCTGGATGACTTTTACCTGTTGATATGGCTTGACTTCCCACATCTATAATCATAAAACAGTGTTACTAAACACAAAGTGGCTTAAACAGGGATTTCTTACATTTTATTTCTTAATGAACTGGTCACCCTAGCCTCATCACTTGTTATCTGTAGTAATGGCTGCCTCCTAGATAAAGGTCAGTTCATGAACCATACTAGTGTCGTTCTTCTCCAGTAAAACTTCATGGTGGCAGCCGTGAAAGAGCATCCATGTACTAAAAGAAACAGCTAACAGGAAGAAACCTTCGGTTGAAACATAATAAGTTTCAAACGAAAATAAAGATATTAAAAGAACAATGTATTTCAGTATTTTATTTTTTTACAGTATGACTTGGAATTATGGGTAATTCAGAGCGTTGATTAAAAACATAACCGTTCGTACAATGTTTTAGCGACGATGGGTACCAAAAAGAGGTACTTAAGCGGATTCCAGAAAAGAAAAAGGAAAGAAGAGATAAGACGCATTTTACAGCAGAATACATTAAAGTATATCTATACCTAGAGAGAGTGAAGAATGATGAAATGATGAAGCGTGTATGTATGCGTGTATGCGTTTCGGGTCAGTTGTGTACGGCAGCGACGGGTGGGGTGGGGGTGATGGTGGCCGGTTGTGGTCGGGGGTTGTACTTCATACGGGGCCCACCCAGAAAATGTTGCTTAAGGACCTACTGTTGTGTCCTTACGCCATTGGGCAAGAGGCGGGATACACTCTGGAAAGGTCGCCAGTCCAATGCAGGACAAACAGGACGAAGAACCATTCATGCACATGCTTGGGAGGAAGCTGGAGTATCCAGAGAGAACCAACGTATGCTCAGGGAGAATGTCACGGGGTCGTTCCAAAAATAAAAACAAAAATGATGACCCAGCCGAAAAATATGGTTTGTGCTTTTCTTTTATTGCTCCCCAGGTGTAAACAGTGACGATATTTACAGTGAAGCGAGAAAACAAAAACAAGTATTTACAGGACAACTTACTCGGACAGCCAACACCACCATCAGATCCAGCACTCTCTGTCACAAATGAGCTCAGCTCCCCTTTAAAATACCCCTGTAGCCCCTCCCCCGGGTAAACCAAAATACAAATTAAGGGGTTTTAAGGACAAAACAAAATAACAAAACTCAAAACCCAGTTTCCTGCATAGAAACTCAAAAATGAACCAAAAAAACGTCAAAAAGCGTCAGGAACATAAACAATATAAAAATACAAAACAAAACACCCAAAATGGTTAAGTCCTTTGTCACGTGACTGGCAAAGCGCACCACTCTGCGCTATTTCCAGCGTGATGCGGAAGTGCTCCGGTTTGGCCCCTGGACCAGGAACAGCGGGAATGAAGCAGAGGTGAGAGGTGAGTGTGTGGAAGCTCGGCGCCGAGTGTGCACGCGTCCGAGGGTGCACACTAGGGAGAGATTTCTCCCCGTGCGCGCGCTCCTGGCACCGCGCTCCCCTGGGCCAGAGGAAGCACGGACACGTGGAGTCTGGGATGGACGCTTAGCGGCGCTCCATCACAGAGAACATGCGAACTACATACAGAAAGACCCCTGGCCAGGAATCTAACCCAGAACCTTATTTCTGCGAAATTCTACCTACTGTTGCAATCCGAGTTATAGACCATGAAAAGTGCAATTTTTTTCCAGTAAAAGAAGTTGTTCTTTCTTAGAATTGTTGGAGAGTAATTTCCAAAATAAAACAAATCAATGATGAGACAGAAAAATTACTTCAGTTAAACAAAAAATGCCCTTTTGCTAATTAGCCGAATAAAGACGAAAGTGTTTCTTTATATGAAATATTCTTTTCATATTCTTTAAATAACATATTTCAGCTATTACTGTTGCAATATTGAACTCTGTGTACTTCCTTGTTATATATAATTTTCTACCGCTGTCACTGTAGCATACTGTGGCACAACCTCATAAGAAATTAGTGGAAGTAAAGACTTATTTTTTCTGTATTCAAAAACTAATTAGGAAGACATAATATGGAAAAAATGTTCGACTTATTGACCCTTCCTTGTTGTTAAAGAAAGATTTTCTCTTCATTAAAACTGAAAGTTTGGCGCAGAAATGTACCGGCATGGTATAAAGGTCCTGTAAATAAAAAGAAACTTCTCTTGTTCTCTATCAAAGTAAGCCAGAGTGTTTGAATGGCGCTGAGGTGAGCAGAGCGAGGAAAGGAAAGGCCAGGAAGAAGAGCCACTGCTGCTGCGTCGTCACATCAACCATGACAGCAGCGTCTGTTTGGACGCAGCCGGCAGCAGCTGGTGGAGACGTGACTCATGACACACAAATCCAAAGTATAAATGGGAACTTTTGAAAGTGCTTTTGGAGGAATCAGAGCAAGAAAATGATGCAGAGGATGAACTGCCTGAATCCAGGGTTGGTCTGAGAGCAGCTAATGCATTTTTACAGCAGGAGGGACGAAACTGAAAAGAAGCTCTGCTAGGAAACGGGACGGACACTCAGGTGTGATCTGTGCCTTTTTTCAGTGTCCAGTTCTCCTTTAACCTTTGAAGATTTAAAGAACCTTGAAATTCCTTGAACTATTTATCAGTTTTGCCAAATTTCAACCACCAGTTTCCTTATTCTAGAGAGATCCAGATGTTCTCATTCTAGCATGCTTCATGAGGACAGGTACTGAAACCTAGAATCAGAGCCCCAATCATTAAACCCCCATCATTAAACATGTTGTTCGTTTTCTGATCTCCATTTTTGGAAACATTTTCGTGTAAGAAGTCTGAATTCTGGAGCAGTTTTATTCAAAACACATGACATGGACTACTGTAGGTTTAATCAAATTAAAAAGGAAAAGGAAACAGAAACAAAGTCCAAAAACAAAACTCCAGGAGACGTCATGAAAAAAGCACATGGGAGCAAAGAAAAACAACACGGAACCAGCTCTGAAGAACTGCAGGGGAGGGAGAGTATATGGGAGACAGAAACAAAGACTGGGGTAATTAGCTGATATGGATCAGGTGTGATGTAGAAGTGACTGGAAGGAAGCTAGGGGAAGGACAGGCACAAAGGGGGCAGCAGAGAGTAACTAAAGACTTTGGCTTAAATAAAACACAAAACGGAAAATAAGATCAACAAAACAGAATTACTTAGATATCCTAAAAGTCCAAAAGGGGAAAACCATAACACATGACGATTTTGAAAATTTTATATAAGGCCCAGATTCACTACAATTTCAATAAGTCACAACCCTGAAACAATTTTCTCAGCACTCTGACTATGTTTTCTTCTTCATTGTTTTGACCAAACTAACCTTCAGAAACAGATGAAAGCGAAAATTATGTTATCTAGCTACTTTTGTTCCATTATTTTTGCAATCAAAAAAAAATTATTACTAATGGAAATAAAAAAGTGTAAAATTTGTTGCACCAACAGAAAAAAACAGTTTTCCTGAAATTAAACTTTGAAAACCTCTTAATAGAGCCCCAGCTCAGTTTGAAGCTCAGTTGATCCTTCCAGGGAGAGAAGGTCCGAGAAATCCAGTTGAAAAAAAAGGTTAAACTCAGGTAGACAAAAACTCAGCTTGACTAGAGTACCCCAAACTGGCAAACACTCTGGTGTCAAGGTAGTGGCAGTCAGCAGCTTAAGAACACTCCGTTTAACGAGGAAACCATCAGCAGGTGTGTGAGGAGGGAGAACAGAACTAGGCGCCTCCTGGTGGAGGAAGAGAGACAAACACAGAAACACAAACACAAAAACAGGAATCCTGACAAAACTTTTGTCTCTCAAAATGGTATCGGTGCCCTATTTGTTGGTACTCAATGATACCGATACCACCATTTTAGTGCTGGATCGGGGCCCTGCCCGATACAGGTATCGGTGCAACACTCATTTTTACCCATATTTTTTGCCTAAAAATGAATAGGTGCGAGTAGGAAAAACGAAAAAAAAATTATAAAAAAAAAAAATTATAAAATAAATGCATATTTGTTAACTAGATATTATCTGAAAGTATGAGTTAAATTTTTTTAGCACGGGGCAGGGTTTGTTTGGAGTAAAGCAAAATTTAAACATGCATTTTCTTGATTTCTTTTTCTCTTTTTAAAGAAGATATTACAACGTGCTTCACCCAAGAACATTAAAATATGCAGTAAAGTTTGTATGTATGGTTTCTGCTTAGTTGACACAGGAGGCCAAGTTCAGCCTCCCTATTCGATGGAAGCAGCAGCTTTAGCATTAAGAAATATTACAAACATTATATTTTTACACTGAGTCAGGCGATGGAAGGAGCAGCTATTACCAAACTAAATGGATTTAATCCCAGCTGTGTGAAGAAGTCACTTTAGTTGACATCTCTGCATGAGGCAAGTGGATTAGAGCTGCTTCCTTTATGTCTTCCCTCCTCTAATATTCCTCTCCCTCTCTTTTTATCCCCTTTTCCAAACATATTTTAGTTATTCCTTGCTTGCTTATTTCCTCACAGTCGTTAGTGTTTTTATTGTCTTCATCCTTCAACTCAAATGAATAAGCTGACCTCTTCATCCTCATGTTTTACCCTGGTTGTCTAGTGTTTATTTGTGTGCATAATGAAAGCCTATAATCATATTCTACACACCCACATACCATGTGAGGCTTAAAGGTTTGGCGTCTGAGGCGGTTAGAACAACGGAATCATTATATTAATGGTAGTGGTGGAAGATTCTCATCGTTTTTGCAGGATTGTTTATTATCTACTCTTGTCTATCAAACTTGGCAATTATTTCCTTGACTGAGTCGTGAAGGAGGGAGATAAAGGAGAGCAACAGATGCCTAAGAGAACAGACACGGTAAGCAGCGGTAAACAATGAGAGAAATCAAAAAGGCTGCCAGAAGATATGGTGTCTGGAAATGACTATATCAATATCAACATTTGTGGGGATACATCATATTGTTGTTTTTCAGATTGTTTTAATTTAGCTTTCTTTGCTAAATATATATTTTGTGTCAAATGTAAGCAGCACTTTTTCAAAATGACAACACTCTTCAGCTTAGGAGTTGTTCTGTGGGAAGACGACTCAACGTCAGCCATTTTCTATCTAGTGTTGAGATAAAGGAAGATATCTTTAAGATAACTTTAGTTTCTATATTGTATTCAGACACAGTACCAGTTCATCATGAATGGAAGAGAAGCAGGACTTTCAGCAGCTAACAGGAAGGCTGAACAGACTACAGACAGTTCCAGCAGTTTTTCATTCTGAGCTTCTAACCTTTGTCTGCCATTTGGTGGGCTTTGCCTTAATTCGGGGTTACACTGGACGATTTTTTCAATCATTGCACGCAGCTACTGCGGTTTCATTGTGCAGTTTGAGTTCACAGTTCTTTTTTTTATCAATATGCTCGATGAGGTAGTTTTATTTTCACCAGGTTTAAATTCTTCCTGAGGAACCTTTATTCATCTGATTTTTGATTTAGTAATTTGAAAAGTTAATTAGATCAACTAATTAATTAGTTGATTAGATTAGTTAATTAGATAATTCGATTATTAAAGGAATAGTACACCCAAAACATGATTAGCCTTCATTTTCTACTCACCCCAATGCTGAACAACACTCTGGAGTACTTTTTTGATATCTCAAATGCATCTGGAGATCTAGGAGGCTTCTTGCTGTCTGCTGACATTCAAATAATGGAGGTCTATGGCGCCCGAGACAGAAAGGTCCATAAAAGTCCACAAAAAACGTGTCAATATTCCTCCATACTGCTCGTCCAATGTATTCCAAGTGTCCTGAGTGGGTAGCGTCCAGAATTTACTCGAAACGAAGTCATTTAGAATGTTTTTAGAGCATAAACAGTAGTGTATAGGATTTCCTGAAAGCGCG
>JAGKQL010000062.1:27424708-27462270 GCA_018398635.1 Cyprinodon brontotheroides
GTTGCTATGCTGACAGAAGGTATGCTGAGTGGGGGCGGTTGAGGCAACAGAAGGCTGTACCTGTTTGCATCTATAGTCAAACTCTTCGGGCTCCTTATTTTCAACTCAAAACACACCCTTTATTTTTCAGTTTTCTAGGAGTTCCATCATTTTTCAGGCCTGTTCTATGAGAATTTTTTTTTGGTCTGACTTTGTTTTCAAAGAATTTGTAATTATCATTTTTTATCAAATTGGAATTTCTGTAGGTTTTCCTTTCATTAATAGACCGTACCACCAATTTCCTCCATGTCCATTATATTATATTGTTTTATTCATTACTGTGTTGTGCACGATATCACTTTATTTAAAAAGCATTTTTTATGCCCAATCTGACACTGTTATGGTCCATACAGAGGTCATACTATATTTGGTTTATGTTATGTAAAAGGTAATGAACATTGTGTGATCTGAAGTGTTGGTGCAATAAACAGCATCATTAATGTATCAAAAGCTCAGTCAAGAGTTTGAAGAGGTAAAATTTATTTCTACAAAATCTTGAATAAAACAGAATCCATGAGACGCCGAAACACCCATGAGGGTATATTTCTTCAGTAACATAACTCCAATAAGCTCTTTATCCATTTCTTATTTTAATCTGAACATCTAGTAACTGATTTCAAAAAAGAAAAAAGGGGAAAGAAAAATACAAAAAAAAAATCATCTTCATCAAACTCTTCACCCTGCATTTACTCTTTTAGACCAGCAGAGGGCAACAGTGCACATTTTATGGCACTATAAAAATGAGAATCTGCCTCCCTTCAACATCTTTCCAGCAACATTTTGGAATAAAGATGCTTTGAAACTACAAATGTTTTACAGTTATAAGCTACATTTTTTTTTCTTTTTACAATTTCCAAGACCTTCGAGTTGCAGTAAAACATTACACACAGTTAAACCCAAAATATGCAGATAGTGAATATGAGCATCTCTTCTTCAGTATGAGGGAAACATCAATACTGGAGCCTTTTAAAAATTAAAGCAAAGATTGAATGAAATGAATAAAATAACCTGAAGGCAACAGCTCACAAGCCAACCTTTCATCTCAGTTTGTTTGCTTAAACTTTTTATTTTGCTGCAAGTTCATCAAAAATAGCTGATATATAATATCTTTGACTGCTAAATGAAACCAAATAATGTTATCATCTTGCCTGGAGTTTTCAACAGTAAAATAGGCAGTCAAAAATTAACAGATGCAAATTCATTTTCTGTTGAAAAATCAACAGAAAATGAAAAGAAAACGCTATTAGAAGTGATGTATGCAAAAAGAAGAAGGAAAAATAGCATTCGGGCTGATCTGTTGAATAAAAACCACTCAGGGGAATGTTCATCACAATGATAGGAGTGCTTATAGTGTTCATGTTTTTTATTTCTTAACACGAACCAAGTGGCTTTCTTAATCTTTCAGATGTTGGGAGGTTATGTCACAAAAAAACTTTTGAGACTTTGCAACAACAACAAAAAAAAGAAACGTAGATAGATCCAATGTGCCACTCCCCTGGGTTCTTTTACCCTGGAACCCATGGGTGGGCAATTTTCCAGTTCCTAGGGGGCGGTATCCTGCAACTTTTAGAGCCATCCTTGGTCCAACATGCCTGAATCAAACAGCTGAGTTACCTCCGTCGTATTCACTCAGCTGACTCAACCAAAGTTACATCTAAAAGTTGCAGGATGCAGGATGTGATTTGACTGTCCTAAAGTAGCACCATAAAGCCGAAAAACCAGATAAGTTTCCTTTAGGCTCCCAGGAACAGGGTGCCTGATTGGGGCGAAGGTGGACACTTCTTGCTACTCAGGTGGATGCTCCATCTTAAAGAGAGGGGTTAAAAATAAATTCAAAAAAATAAAATTTAATGACAAATGAGTTAATTTATATAGCTATCTCTATACTTATGCTGCTGCTATAGGCTTAGAGCTGCTGGAGGACATAGGGACCCCTTTTTCATCATTCTATCTTATTCTCCCACTGTAGGATCTGTTCAATCTCAAACGTTCTGCTCTCTCTGCTTTTTCTTATAGTAGCTTCATCTGGTCTGTTCCTGTTTGGCTGTGACTCCATCCTGGAGAGAAATATCAGCTGTGCTGCTGCCATCAACACCTTTGTTTCTAGATGTTGGAGCTTGGCCTGTTTTCCCGGTGTAGTCCTGTTTCTCTGACTGTGACTAACTGGATGTACTTCTCTTCATCCCTGACATGGGAGCTGGCGCCGAGCCTCGTCTGCTTGGCTGTGTGTTTCCCTGGACAGGAGCGTCTGTGTGGAGCTGGTTGACAGTTGCCTTTTGTATCTATCTTCTTTTTTCTTTGTCTGCTTCTGTCTCCCGAAACCCCAGTGGGCCTCAGCAGATGGCGCTCACACTGAGCCTGGTTCTGCTGGAGGTTTCTTCCTGTTAAAGGGTTTTTTTCCACTGTCGCTACAAGCATGCTTAGTGTGAGGGATTGCCTTTGTCAATGAGTCGCATGCAATCAGCTGGTTTTCATGGATAGAAAACTTTGAATCAATCTGACTGTATGGTCTGGTTGAACTGTCTCGTGCCTTGAGATGACATGTTGTGAATTTGGCGCTATAGAAATAAATAAACTGAATTAAACTAGATTATCGTTACTGTAGGTAACTAAGCTAAATAAATGCAGGTGATTAAAATAAGTGACTCAGTGCAAGAAACCCTGTTTAGCTCCTTAAACAAATGAAAAATATATGCAAACTTCAAACAACTCTTTCAAATAAACATGACGACGTAGATAATAAACACTTCTCTGGTATGTGGTTAGCTTGTGAGTTGTTACAGAAATGTCAAAAACCGATGTGAACCATGATTACAATGAAATCTAAAACCTGTCGGGTCGAAGCAAAACATTATATCTGAGGGCGACAATGGAGGCATCAAACGGAAAAGCAAGGAAATCACTCAGTCCATGGAGGACGTTGCACATTAAGGCAGCTGAACGTCTCTGCTCCACAGAAATACTCAATCAGTGGGACGTCCCAATCCAATACTGATCACAGCAGAAATCAGTTCACAATAAATGGTTCGGGCCATTTTGTTGCTAGCTATGCTTCTTTGTTTACGTAATATCACATGACCCAGCCTTTTCTAATATTCCACATTATGGAATAACTAAACGTACGTCTTGATGTGGTAAATACCTGTATTACACAATATCTGTATATCAGAAATGAAAACGTAGTATTGGGACATCCTTAGTGGTGAGTTTCCTCAAATCAGAAAGTCTTAAATGCTACTCGTGAGTTTCAGGGATTTGGCAGATTTCTATTTCTGTGCATTTTTTCTGTAAAATCTGAAGGTGTCTGAAGGTCCAACGTATTAAAGCTCCTTGATCTCTATGGACACTTGGTCTTAACTCGTTTACTAGGTTACTTTCACTTTCAGAAGACAAAAGACTAAACGTTTTAATGATCCATTGATCTTTTTAGCAGCTTTGTGCGCTTCAAGGAAATCTTGGAGTGTTTCTAAACCACCGTTTAAAATGTGTCAAATCAGGTCATAAACAGGAAACTTCATTCTCAACTTCTTTAAACAGGAATCTTCTTCTTGCTCTTTTATCATGCAGTCTGTCCCGATAAACAAAACATTCAAAAAATTAAGGAGACGACGTGCCATGGGGTACAAAATGCAAAAAAAACAAAACAAAAGAACAACCAAAATCATTCAATGGAGAGCTAACATAGCTTATATTCAGTCAAAGGCTAAACAAAGGAGATCTGGCAGAGTGATCTGAAAGGCTGCCACTCAGCAGACATAAAACCTCGTCTCTTCCCGCCTTTAAGTGGGGAAAAAGCCCTCTGACGTGGCCTGGTTCCCCTGTTTGGACCTACAGGGATCAGAGGGTTACTTCTACACTCTGAAGCTTTCTCCTTTGCCGTCGATGTGGCGCAGACGCAGGTAGACGTCGGTGCCGATGCCCTGCATGGACTGAACGGAGAGAGAGCCGCCCAGGTACTCTGCGTAGGCCCTGGATGTGGGCAAACCGAACCCAAACCTGTTGAACACAAAGATGCAATCAGACCAAACGGTAAATAATACTATAGGGATGGCCGATTAATCAGCTTGAAGCTTTAGACAGCCGGAAAAGCATACCGCTAAGAACCAATCACAGCAGTGTTCTGTCTGTGCAGGTCTACGACTGTCCGACGCGTAGTCAGGGAGTTTTTTGAGACAGAGACAGATTTGACGGTTGCAGAGGCTATGCGGCCAGAAGCATAAATTGGCCTTTAGGCTACATTCACACTGTGCATTTTTTGTGAAATCTGTTTTTTTTTTTCTTTTTGCATTGCCGCTCACATTTCCAAATATATGCGACTTGAATGTGATCTCCTGTGTGAACTGCATTCATAAAATGCAAGTTTCCCCACATGCGCAGCAGAGGGCTTAACGATGTCACAGGCCAGCGTGTTTCAGCGTTTACGGAAGCAAAACTTAGCTTTGTGTTTACGGAAGTAAACTTAGCTCTGTGTTTACGGAAGCAAAGTTAGCTCAGTGTTTACGGAAGCAAAGTTAGCTCAGTGTTTACGGAAGCAAAGTTAGCTCAGTAAGTTTACGGAAGCAAAGTTAGGCTCAGTGTTTACGGAAGCAAAGTTAGCTCAGTGTTTACGGAAGCAAAGTTAGCTCAGTGTTTACGGAAGCAAAGTTAGCTCTCTGTGTTTACGGAAGCAAAGTTAGCTCTGTGTTTATGGAAGCAAACATAGATGTGTTTACGGAAGCAAAAGTTAGCTCTGTGTTTACGAAGTGTAAGTTAGCTCTTGTGTTTACGAAGCAAAGTTAGCTCCCAGGTTTACTGAAGCAAAGTTAGCTCAGTGTTCAAGGAAGCAAAGTTAGCTCAGTGTTCAAGGAAGTAAAGTTAGCTCTGTGTTTACGGAAGCAAGAGTTAGCTCTGTGTTCACGGAAGCAAAGTTAGCTCTGTGTTTACAGAAGTAAAGTTAGCTCTGTGTTTACAGAAGTAAAGTTAGCTCTGTGATGTTTACGGAAGCAAAAGTTAGCTCTGTGTTTACGGAAGTAAGAAGTTAGCTCTGTGTTTCACGAGGAAGCAAGAGTTAGCTCTGTGTTCACGGAAGTAAAGTTAGCTCTGTGTTCAAGGAAGTAAAGTTAGCTCTGTGTTTTACGGAAGTAAAGTTAGCTCTGTGTTTTACGGGAAGTAAAGTTAGCTCTGTGTTTACAAGGAAGTAAAGTTAGCTCAGTGTTCAAGGAAGTAAAGTTAGCTCAGTGTTCAAGGAAGTAAAGTTAGCTCAGTGTTCAAGGAAGTAAAGTTAGCTCTCAAGGAAGTAAAGATTGGCTCTGTGCTGAAGTAAAGTTAGCTCTCAGTGTTTAGCGGTAGCTAAAGTTAGCCTAGTGTTCAAGGAAGTAAAGTTAGCTCTGTGTTTACGGAAGCAAAGAGTTTAGTTTACAGAAGTGTTTAGCTCTGTGTTCACGCAAAGTTAGCTCAGTGTTCAAGGAAGTAAAGGTAGCTCTGAGTTCTCTACAGTTAGCTTTACGGGCCGTAAAGTTAGCTCTGTGTTTGCGCGATAGCAGTTAGGCCAGTGTTTGTGGAAGCAGTTAGCCCTGTGTTCCACGGAGCGAAGTTAGCTCTGTGTTCAAGGAAGTAAAGTTAGCTCAGTAGTCACGGAAGCTAAAGTTAGCTCAGTGTTCAAGGAAGTTGGGGTGTTAGCTCTGTGTTTATATTTGAAGTAAAGTTAGCTCAGTGTTTACGGAAGTAAAGTTAGCCCAGTGTTCAAGGAAGTAAAGAGTTAGCCCAGTGTCTGCTGAAGCAAAGTTAGCTCTAGTGTTCAAGGAAGTAAAAGTTAGCTCCAGTGTTTACGGAAGCAAAGTTAGCTCAGTGTTCAAGGAAGTAAAAGTTAGCTCCAGTGTTTACGGAAGCAAAGTTAGCTCTGTGTTTTACGGAAGTAAAAGTTAAGCTCAGTGTCTGGCGAAGCAAGATTAGCCCAGTGTTCACGAGGAAGTAAAGCTAGCCCAGCGTTCGCTACGGAAGCAAAGTTAGCTCTGTGTTTACGAGGAAGTAAAGTTAGCCTGTGCGTTCACGAGGAAGCAAAGTTAGCTCTTGTGTTTACGGAAGTAAAGTTAGCTCAGTGGTTCACGGAAGTAAAGTTAGCTCTGTGTTTCACGGAAGCAAAAATAGCTCTGTGTTTCACGGAAGTAAAGTTAGCTCTGTGTTTACGGAAGTAAATTTAGCTCTGTGTTTACGGAAGTAAAGTTAGCTCTGTGTTTACGGAAGCAAAGTTAGCTCTGTGTTTACGGAAGTAAAGTTAGCTCTGTGTTTACGCAGACAGGTCGCATTTAAAAAGATCAGATTCGCATCGGATTCAGGACCACATAGCCAAGTGGCCTGGGTCGCTTTGGAACAAACGGATCTGTGTTGTTCAGACTGCCATGAAAAGATCAGATCCAGGTCGCATGTGAGCAAAAAACAAAAAAACAAAACTGTTGCAAAGCTGCTGTGTTTGAACGTAGCCTCTGTGACTAATGTTTTCATCGTGTGTTGCGAAAGCATGTTATTTCCAAATAAAAGCAAGTTTTTTTAAAGTAATGACATACATATTTTATTCTTTAATTGCGAAACTTAAAGGTAAAACGTGTAAAAATTACATATACTGACAGAAATGTATTAAAAAAATAATGTAATGTATAAAAATTATTATCTATAAGTCAGTAATTTATTATCACCAATGAGGAGGGATGGGAATCGAAAACCGGTTCCTGCTCAGAACCGGTTCCGCGTGTTCCAGTTCCATGGCACCGTTTGGCAGTTCGCTTGACGGTTCTCTTAACGGCATCAGAGCCTAGCGCTGGGAAGCACGAATTACGTCACGTTTTCTACGTAAGTTACGTCAAGTTACACACACGGCATTCAGTAAGCAAGTACGACGTCACAAGACGTAAATCTAGGAAAGCAAAACAAAAAAAAGCTGTTTGTCTGGTATCACTGCAAACATCCCTTATCCTGTTGTCTCATCCTTACCCATGCATGGGGCTGGACTGGTTCCCACTGTTGGTAATGGTGTTGAACAGGTTGCTCATGCGGGGGTCCTGAACGCTCTCCTCTGCAGTGCTGAAGTGGTAGTCCATAACCTTGTCTATTATTTTGTGAGGGATGCCGCCTCCACGATCAGAAATCCTAAATACAGAAAAAAAAATCAATCATTGTCAGAGCTCACTGAAGTGAATACAACAAAAAAAAAATGTTTTAAATGATTATTTATTTTCTTTTATGTTAGCCTTGCCATACATTGCAATATTTTCAATCATTGCACGCAGCTACAGCTCAAACTGTACAATGAAACCGCAGGGTTTAAAAGTTCACTTTTAAAGTGATTGTGCGACGATCTGTTGGTTTGCATCCGAAGCAAAAACACACAGCATCACGGCCAGTCTTTCAGGAACACTCACGGGTGAACTGTGCGTCACCTGGCGTTGGATGAGGGGTTGTAGACGGCGAACAAGCTCGCCAAACCGACACACGGACACCCACAATCCTAGCTAGTTGGTGATTGTCCCTCTTGCGTTGTGGCGTGGAATAACCACGCTTCAAAATTGGGCATAAATCAAAAATATCTGCGTCATATAAGTGCGACAAACTAACTGTGACACACTGCTGCAGGAGGAAATACAGCCCTTTATTCAAAGAATGCAGCAAAGAGGCTTGTGGCCACTGGGGGAGCTGTAGAGATCAACAGCTCTGTTAACAGTAAAACTATTATTCAAGGGCTCCACAAATGTGGTCTTTCTGGTAGGTAGAGATTCTATAGGAGTCCAACATGCTATGATGACATCATGGCAAAGATATGACAGAAGGCGCTCTGCTTAGATCAAACTAAAAAAGAACAAACCGTCCCCTTAGGTGAGGATTTATGTGATCAGGGACATTAGAGATGCATACCAAACATTTCTAACTTACTTTTTTTTTTTTTTTTGTATGACATTAGAATCATGAAACATGTTTTGCTGATTTGTAACTGGAAATCCTAACGAAACCCATTGAGGTAGATTGATATGTGATCAGCGATTCATTTTCTGGCTGATTTTCCATAACCTGACTCCGCCAGATGGATTTGCTCCGCATATCCATCTGGAAACCTTCCTTTGAAGTGATTTTGGGAAGGGGCGAAAATACTGGTTAGCTGATTGGCCTATGTTGGTGATAGAGCGGGCCAAATAAACCAATCAGATCAGCGAAGCATATGGCGTACTAACAGCGACGGCGAAAACGCAACCACAAGCCAGGCTACTCTTGCTGCTGCAGGTAAAGGCTCATTAGCTCAGCAAATAAGCAACATGTAGGTAAAAGGATATTATATTTCAGTGAAGAAATACTCTGTAATTCGATAAAACTTGCTCGATAGGCCACGCTAGCGCTAGTTTCATCGGCTGAAACCGCCATGTTCTTTAGACTGAACTGTCGCGCTTCTGGTTGCGTCACACCTCAACCCAGCCTCAAAGCCAAGCGCTGATTGGACGTTCGTTTGGTGAGCGGCTCCAAATTTTCTTCAATGGAGAGTCTCCAGAATGATCTGCGAGTGAAACCTTGAAAGCTCGCGAGATCAGGATGGTTTCATGAGGCTAGATTTTCCAATCATGTGAGAATTTTTCAATCGGGACGACCTTAAGCCCGACTGTGCATTGTTTAGTATACAGGGAGTAACGAGGGGCGATCAGCCTCTCACGACCGCCTCCTGATCAGGAATCGTGAGGTTGGGAAAAAAATCAAACACGTGAAATTCAGTCGGCCGTCGTCAGGTGGTTGTGGGCAAATCACTCAGTGGGCAAACCAGGATTCTTCTTCTTCTCAGATGAATGCATAGAAGCTACAGACTGTAGTAGCGACGTTTGCTCAGCCATGTCCAAAAACGTCGTTGCCTTTTCTTTCAGCACAAAATTGCCCAAATAGCTAAGGCAGCGCGTTTCACTCTAGTGAGCTTCATATTCCTCTTCTACTGGTTAAGCCTCCGGATAGACGACTCCGATTAACGCCATCTCACTGTGGAGCTGAGTCCGACGTGGTTTTTAGACGTACAGTGTGAGCAGGTAGATCGCAGAGCGTCGGGTCGCACAGCGTGAGAACAGACATCATGAGCTGTGAACTTTTGTTGTGAGCTGTAGCTGCGTGCGACGATTGAAAAAAATCTTACAGCGTAAGCCCGGCTTAAGATCATTAAAAACTAAGACCTTAATATGAACTTTTTAAAAATGTAAAATGACGCTCACCTTATGACAAAGTCAATGTCGTTGTTGGCGATGGTAACAACCACATCAGGCACGTTGTACGGGGTGTCTAGGTGGCTCTCCATGGTGGCCCTAGAAAAGGAGGATGCATAAAAACATTTACAACATGAAATGGCTTTGAAACCGTCATATTTAAACAACAGAGCGGCTTTAGGTGGCCAAAGGAGGGCATTAAATACCTAGGCATCAACATTCCTCTTTCATTAAAAGATTTGTATCATGTCAATTACAGTAAAATATTGACTACAATTAAAAATGACCTGGAGAGGTGGTCAGCATTGCCCTTGTCCCTCCTCGGTCGCATTGAAACCATTCGCATGAATTTGTTACCTAGATTACTGTATTTGTTCCAGATGTTACCGGTTAGCATACCTAGGGCCACATTCATTGAATTGGATAAAAATATATCAAAATTCATATGGCAAAGCAAGCGCCCTCGCATAAAATATAAAACACTACAAAGAAGTAAGACAGAAGGCGGTCTCAAGCTTCCTGTTTTAAAATATTATTTCTGGGCAGCTCAGTTAAAACCTTTAATTTCATGGATCCAACAGGATTCTCAAACAAGATGGCTGAGCATTGAGCAAGCAAAGTGTTCAGTACCATTAAAAGTTTTGCCATTTTTAGATATTCCAGTAAAGGAGCTGCCATTGTGGACTAAAACCACTTTTGACATTTGGAATAAAGTGCGAATTTCTTTCAAGCTACCAAGAGGCTTATCAACTTTATCAAGCATCGGACATATTCAATCCTTCACACACAATTTATTGGACAAAACGTTTTCTAAATGGGCTGAACAGGGGCTTACATTTCTTCATCAGTTGATCCACAAGAACAACCTTATGTCATTTGAAGAGCTATGCAGGAATTTTCATCTCCAGAAAAGTGATTTCTTTAGATATTTACAGCTGCGCTCATTTCTAGTTGCACACAGGGACTGGGAAAGAGTGCTTAATTCCTCACCAATTGAAAAACTCCTAATTCATTTTCAGAAAGGGGGAGGAGATAAAAAATTGATAGCAAAGTTATACAGTGTATTTCTGTCAATGAAACTTAACGATCCCACTAGGACAAAACAAAGATGGGAGGCAGAGACGGCCAGAATAATCTCTGATGAAACATGGGAGGGAGTCTGGACTGAGGCACATCGAGTTACAAACTCCAATACGTGGCGGGAATATAAATGGAAAATCATAAGTAGATATTTCAGGACCCCGGATGTTGTTGCCAAGATGGATCCTAGAGTACCAAGCTTGTGTTGGAGAAACTGTGGCTCAGCGGTCCCCAATCATACACACATTTTCTGGTCATGTCCCAAACTTCAAAACTTTTGGGATGAGGTGTACAGGACTATGAACCAGATCTTCACAGAGGTTATACCGAGGGATGTTACTGTTGCGGTACTTGGTATTATACCGGAGGGTTTGCAAGGACGGGCCAAAACTTATCTGTTGAATGTTCTTTTTACAGCAGCCCTGAAATGCATTACAATCAGGTGGATGCAGTTGGAGACTCCTTCCTACGATTTATGGGTACAAAAAGTAAGAGAGTTGTACAAAATGGAAAAGATAACCTACTCATTAAGACTTCAAAAAACCACCTTTAGCCTCCGCTGGGGGCCAGCAGAAGCTATGTTGATGTAAATAAGCTTAACAAGTTTGTTTCTTGCATATGGTGTTGAGCTATTCCATCCAAAGTGTATGCTTATGCTGGGGTCTCAGGATGATGTGCCTACAAATTCGAGGCTGAGATTATAAGGCATCAAGCTAAGATGTTCATTTATTTTTTTTATTTTTTTTTATTTTTTTGGAAAACTGTATATTTTCAACTTTTGTGTTATGTACCATTCATGCGTGGCTGTACAATTGCTCTGTAAAAAATAATAAAAGTATAAGTTCTAAAAAAAAAACCCATCATATTTTGTCATGTTTACTAAAAGAAGTGGAAACCAGCAGAAAATGCAAAGATGTTAAAGAGGACTGCTAGTCCTATTTTTCTTATTATTCATCATTTTCTCAATACTGTCAATCTTTATTGCGCTCTTCTTTTATTGATATCCCATGTTTCATGCTGATCCGCTTGACACAATGTCTCCAGAATTGTTAGTTGACCCCTCTGACTTTGCCTCGTGCTTTAATATGCTCTACAGTTTGATTAGTACATCTGTTATCCTGTTATCAGTTCTCCAGGTTGCAGACACTGTTTTGTCTTGTTGATTTTTGTTTTTGCTGTACTTATTTACTTTTTTTGTCTTTTGTCTGGTCTGTTTAACTATGAAAAAGCATAAATTAAAAAAAGATACTTATGAACATAGCCCAGTTTAACAAAATACTCAAAGATGTGTCAAAAAACTTAAGATGTCTAATATATGCTCCCAAGGAGTAACATTAAACATTCCCTGATATTACTATGCATGGCTGAGAGATCGGTTCCACGATAGATGGAGCTAATCTTCCCTGCTTTACCTCATTGCATTCTTCAAAAGCTCTGGCAGGATGTAGTCCAGAGGCAGGGGGATGAAGGGGAACCGGGCCGCGACGTGCCCGTTGATCCGGACCCTGGGAGAGTTGCCATACTGGTGTTCACACAAACGCCTGTTGGACACGAGAGAAAACGAACAACACATTGAAGTCCCACCAAACATGTACAGGGTTCCTGCAGCATAAGGCCAAGTTCAATCCAAGACTTTTTAAAGACATACTGATGCAGCATTTTTCAGTTAATTAATGTCTTCCATAACGCTTTTGGATGATTAAATAGTCATTTCAGGTTGAACAAAGGTTTTCTGGCCGCTCTGGTGGTCTGTGGGGGAAATACCACTTGCACTTTGCAGGAGCCCTCGGCCCGCACCCACAGGCTCAGAAGTCTCTGGAGTGCATGAGAGTCGGTCTTGCTTTGCGGCGAGAACTGCTACGCCCCTAGTGAAAGGCATGCTCAAGTTGCTTAGCGCAGTGGCGCAATATTTGTGCATTTATCATGGCGGGACCAGCGAAAACAACAAAGCCCATGTCGGGCAGGCATGAAAAGGAAAAGGCTCTCTGCAGTAGACATGGTGGATTAGATTGTGTTAGCCTGTCTGCTGAGCTAACTCAACAACAACAGCGCTTTGGCTTGACAGAATCCAGGAGAACAGCTGAGCATATTTCAAGACAGTGCACTTTTACTTTAGCCCTCTCTGGGAGCCTCGCTGGAAAATCAACACCGGTTGCATGGTACCTTTTAAGACTTTTTAATGCCACTTAAAATAAAAATTTAAGACCAAATTCACAACAAACACAAGAAAAACCTGCATTGCGAACAACTTAACCCAAAGGTTTATTTTAACATAAACCACTGCACTAATGTTTCAAATGTTGAAAAGCTTCCCATACAGGAAGAAAGCTAAAACACACACAAATGACAGATATATTTTAACAATTACTTAACTGAATTCACAAACTTTGTTTTAGCAGGGAACAAAACAAATCAGTTTTAAAGCCCCAACATAACCAGTGCTAAGTCTTTTTGCAGCTATTTTTTTCTTTGTATGGTTTCTCTTAGTATGTTTGATTTGGTGATAAGTGGAGGCGATTTTAGGTGTTTCGTTTCGCATGCCGCGTAATGCGACTCCACTGCCTTAATTCCCATAGTTCTTAACTTGAATGACTTCTTGCACAAAATCCACCGAGCCTCATGTATGTTCCCTGGTTTTATCCATGGAGAATGAGAGATATGCGGATGCAAATCCATCTGGTGGAGTCAGGTTAGTGATTTTGATGTAGTTACCAAAGCGACAAACAAGCTAGAAAGCGCTTATCATATGGCAGTCTTCTGTACAGTGATGCAGGTCATACATTAAAAAATGTTCATTCAATTTTTTCTCTTAGACATTGGAGAGGTGCATTTAAATGTTATAGAGCTAAACATGTTAGATTGGTGACCTGTTATGTTATTATTATTGTCTTGTTGCTGCATTTATTTTGTCAGGGAAAACTAATCCTGAATCAGTTAAAAGTCAGGGAATTCTGAAATGATGTCAGACTGTGGAAACCCTGAATAAAATAACTATGTATAATGATTCTCTAGAAAAGTCACATTATATTAATAGTATTATCTTGTATAAACATACCGTGACTCTAAAATAAAAGTTATTCATTTGTGACATTGACTTCTGTCTTGTGATTTATCTTAAGTTTTTAACCTGTCAAGTTTTTGTTTTAGATTTTTAACATTACAATTTATATTTTTCCAAGCAGACAACAGTTTAGTTTGAAAAGAATGAGCAGGAAGGATTGAAAAGCATGTTAACACGGTAATGTAGGCTTTATTTCATTATCTGACGCATGCAGATACACACCAGGAACCTGGAAACTTAATGAATTACAAAAAAACATTTAAAAAACAATTATATAGATACAAAAATGAATATTTGGAACTATATTTATCAAACATTATACTGGGCAAGTAAAAAATTGTTTCTGGGCAAATGAAATGTGAAAGTCACTTGCCCAAAGGGCAAGTGGTAAAAATCCTTAAGGTCAACTTCTGCCAATAGATGAGAGGTCTAAACACAGCAGGAGGCTTCTCAGCAAACTTGCCTTTGACAAACCTAATTGATGGCAGACGGAACTGATAGGTTTACCTCGGGTAAACAGAGTGATGACTCATATCTGTTTCTAATGTGTTTACCAGCTGACCTCTGACTGCCCTCAGTCAATAAGCGCTGAAACAGAATGTCATCTGATGAGCAAACAAAGCTCACCTGGAAAAGTCCACCCACTTCTCTATGATCTTTTTAGGGGACAGGCGTCTGCAGATGATCCCAACGAAATCCGGCTGAAAACACACAGAAGTGGGAGAATTTCATTTATGTTCAGGAAAATGATGATCCATTTGAAGACTTGAACAAAGTCGTTATGGCAGAATCAACTATAAGATCAGACGTGCTTGTGTGCAATCACAGGCTTACATTGCTCAGTTTTGTAAGACGTTTAAACACCGATCAAGGAGCATTTGTTAATTCTGTTTGCTCGCACTACAGCAAACTTTAGTTGGAGCACTGATGTATTTAAGCAGCAGTAAGGTCCATCCTCCTGCACACATTCCAAGTCAGATGCTAATCAAATAGCCACCTTTTGTTAGGCCATGCACAACAAAAGGCTCTAAGTCAGTGGTCCCCAAACTACGGCCCGCGGGCCGGATCCGGCTCACCTCCACACTTGGTCCGGCCCCCTGAACAATACCAGAGAGTATTTTCATATAAGTGTTTTTTTTTTTTTGTATTTGATTTTAAAGTTGGACATTTGCAATAAAATGTTCCTTAATTATGAAGTTTTTTCATTATTAACTATTAGTAACTATTTCATTTCATATATATAACGCGACAATGTTCCACACTTTTGGGGTCTGTGCCCCTATCTCGCAACCCCCAGCATAAAATCTTAAACCCGCCCCCTCAAGTTCATCACAGGAAGAGGATTAGGGCCATTCAAAAGAAATAAAAAAATAATAGTCGCTTCAATTCTGACTTTATTCTCCAGAATTCTGAGGGAAAAGTCAGAATTGAATAGTTTTTCTTTTGAATGGCCCTAATCCTCTTCTCACAAAGAGGGAACGGAATAATTAAAAGGTAAAGATGATTCAGAATGCAGGGCATTTAACCTGAATTGGACAAACGATATTTTTTTGTTCAATGTAAAGAAAAGGCCGTCTGTCTCGTCTGTCAAGAGGCGGTTTCGGTATTCAAAGAATATAACCTGTGGAGACACTATGACTCCCGTCATAAAGACATAAACCAGAACTACATTTAGGCACTCTTGCAATTGTCACAAATTTTCTGTTACAAACTGACCCTGGCCCCCATCAGAGAAGGGAAAAGTTATGTGGCCCCTCACAGGAAAAAGTTTGGGGACCCCTGCTCTAAGTGATGGTCTTTTGAATCAGATCGATCAGTTTTTCAGTGTAGTCCTGTTTCTCTGATTGTGATTGACTGGATGTGCTCTCTTCATCCTCTGACATGGGAGCTGGCTCAGGGAATGAACCATTATATAGCTATCTCTCTAGTTATGCTGCTATAGGCTTAGACTGCTGGAGGGACATAGGGACCCATCATTCTATCTCTATTCTCCCACTCTGCAGAATCTGTTAGTTCAATCTCTAACGCTCTGCTCTCTTCTCTCTGCTTTTTCCTCATAGTAGCTTCATCTGGTCTTGTTCCTGTTTTGGCTGTGACTCCATCCTGAGAGAAATATCAGCTGTGCTGCTGCCATCAACACCTTTGTTTCTAGATGTTGGAGCTTGGCCTGTTTTTCCAGTGTAGTCCTGTTTCTCTGGCTGTGACCAACTGGATGTGCTCTCTTCATCCTCTGACATGGGAGCTGGCCTCGGAGCTTGTCTGCCTGGCTGTGTGTTTCCTGGATCGGGACGCCTTTTACAGCTGCTTTTTCTATCTCTGCTTCTGTCTCCTTGAACCCCAGTGGGCCTCAGCAGATGGCCGCCACACTGAGCCTGGTTCTGCTGGAGGTTTCTTCTCATGTTAAAAGGAGTTTTCCTCTCCAATCCGCCGCTACAAGCATGCAAAACTTTGAATCAATCTAACTGGATGATCTGGTGAACCGTGAAGTGCCTTGTTGTGAATCAGTGCTATATATAAACTGAATTTAAATAAATCATAATGGGAGTGCTTGGAGTTCAATGACTGAATATTAAATGCTTAGAAGCTTCCTTGACACCTCTTCCAAACCATCTGTCCTCCCTGTCCTTTGATTTTGAGGTGCAAGTGTACAACTGAATCTTGCCCAGAAATGCTGGCACTAGGTCTCATACACAGCACCGCTTAGCTTTAGTTTGGGTGTTCTGCCTTTAGGATGGACCCGATTTTGCGTCTTTTTCCTCCTCTGTGTTGCATGCAGTGTTCTTCCTGCTAGCTGTACTGCCCAGTTTGAAAAACCACATCCTTCAAGTGATTCCCTAACATGTTTTTTTTCCTTTTGTTTCTCCTCTGTAATTGAGGGAATATTGTCAGGCAGTTTATGTTTATGTTCCAGCGGGTGATGTGAGTCAAAATGAAGATCAGAAATCAGATAATCATAATTTAAAATGCTTAGGGAAAATATGAAAGGAAATTAAATAGATTAAAGAATAAAACCTCTGCATGTTTACGTCGTACTTTACAGGAACCAGGTAGGTTTTACTAATCTCAGGTTTTGCTCCAAAGCTCTGAAGACTTCTCATGTATTCAGGACAATTTAAAGCGTTTATAGATCAACAGCATAATTTTAAAACCAATGTAATGCAAAGCAAGTGTTTTCAAACTGTCAATTCCAAATCTAAACCAAAGTTCCCTTCAGGCTTCATGCTTTGTGGTCTTTATTCCTATTTGGAGACCAAAAACTGGTTTCTATCTCATCTCTACTGCGCTGGAGGACGTCCTTACCCATCCTTAGACTTAAGACTTCTTTTATTGTCATTGCACAAAAAAACACAAGGTGAATCTTGACAACGAAATGTCAGTTACTTGGCTACCAATGTAACAGAGCTAAGACCTTATTCCTGCACAAAAAATATGTTTTCCAGGAATAAGAGCTAGCTATATAAAGGGTAAGAGTGTGTGTGTGAGATCTGCATGGAGGAATGGGCCAAAATACCAGCAACAGTGTGTGAAAACCTTGCGAAGACTTACAGAAAACTTTTGATCTCCGTCATTGCCAACAAAAGGTATATAACAAAGTATTGAGATGAACTTTTGTTATTGACCAAATACTTATTTTCCACCATATTTAGCAAATAAATTCTTTAAAAATCAGACAATGTGATTTTCTGGATTTTTTTTTCTCATTTTGTCTCTCATAGTTGAGGTATATCTGTGATGAAAATTACCGGCCTCTCTCATCTTTTTGAGTGGAAGAACTTGCACTATTGGTGGCTGACTAAATACTTTTTTGCCCCACTGTATACACATATATATTGCACTGAATTTTTGAAGAAGTATCATCAATAAATAAATATTGCGTTGAGTTATTGAATATTGCACTGAAGAGTTATTGAAAACGAAACATTAAATTGAAGACAAAACTAAACTAAGGTGCGTGTATTGTTCATGTCCATGGACATGAGTCACTGAGCGAGTGTGATGAGGGAAAACAAAGACAGATTTTCTGTAACAGACGGACGTACATTATCTTCATGAAGAGCAAGATGGTGTGTGGCCAACATTCGGATTCCTAAACGAGAGCACAGTGTTGTATCCAAGAAGTTCCTGATGATGGTCTCATCCTGGAAGATGGAAACATAAATAATTTAAAAAAAAGAACAATCAGTCAATTAAATAAAGTAATAACTCCAGGAGACAGAAAGCTTGGTAGATCTGAGGAGTCTGGCTCTTGCCTGGATGTGCCTGCGACACTCCTTGAAGCCCTGGGCCAGCATGGTGACCACGTCTTTGTGGTCGTCCAGCAGCTGCTGCACCAGTTTACAGAAACGAGCCTCGACTTCCTGATCCTTGATCTGCCAAGAGAAACAAACCTCACATTAGATCTGAACATTATATCCTTAATCCTAGTCTAGATTTTAACTTTATGCTATACAATCTGCAGTTCTTAATTTAATCTAAATATTAAAAGAGTCACCTACAGTGTGACATATATTCTCCTTTGTTGTCATAATTTTAAAAAAAGCTCTTTACATGTAGCGGGAATTTATAATAACTTTTTTTCTTATTAAAATAAACTGTAGAAAAAAATAAAAAGTTAAAAAAAATACAATTAGACAAAGAATTAAAGCACCTTTCATAAAAAGAAGAAAAAGATGTAAGGGCTAAAGCTAGAAGAGGGTTTTATCAAAAGTTAGTAAATGTAATCAACAATATTTTTCAGTCAGTTTAGAGAAATTGTTACAATTTAAAAAGGTTCCTGTTGAGATAATTTAGGAAGTTTCTAACGATAAAGTTAGAAATAGTCTGAGAAATGTATGATTAGGACATTAAGGGCACTTAGCCGGTTTCCCTTTATCTGTTATTTAATGATGACAATATGTCTGAATGAATTCGAGATAAAAATGTCAAAAATTAATAAATATTTGATGACTTGGTTATAACAAGATAAACCAACTTGAGATGATATATATATATATATGCCACTGAGCCTGGTTAAAACAGAGTTTTTCCTGTCCACTGTCGCTACAAGTATACTTAAGAGTCAATGCGTCGATGCAATCAACTGGTTTTCCTTAGATAGAAAACTTTGAATAGATTTGACTGTATGATCTGGTGAACTGTCAAGTGCCTTAAGATGACATGTGTTGTGAATTAGCACTATAGAAATAAACTGAGTTGAAATCTGAATATATGAAATGGAAAGAATAACAGCCCGTCTCAATCACAGGACTGAACAATTCTGTCAGTTGTGGCAGATTAGGGTAGACGATGTTAACGTTAAAAGATCTGATCTCATTTTTAGAGACCAGACTTGATTAAATTTCCTTGACAATCCACTCTCCTATGACGGCCATATTTGATAATTATTTCATACTAAACTTTTCCTCGTTTCTTTGGGGGGTTTTCTTTTCATCTTTCACACTCTTCATAATTGCTTTATAATCTTTCTCAGGGAAGTGAGGTTGCATTTTTATATAGACTGATATAATACAATGACCTACCTGTTCACCTTATTTCAAATGTTTTAATTAAACTTGAGATGTAGAGGCTTAAGTTTTTCTAAATTATACTTTCTTCAGAATCAATAAAGATAAAATGAAGGTTGCAAAAAATAAAAAGAAATAAAGAAAATCCTATCACCAACTGTTGCAAACTTCATTTTTTCTAACTGCCTTTAAACCTGCAGGAGAAATAAATATTTAATTCAAATTGAATGATATTAAAGAACAAATGTGTTTTATCTACACAACCTGACTTCAGAAATTACATGAAGATTAGAAGCAGAGAAGGTCAACACAGGATTTCACCAATTATTTCTAAAAAAGTCCAAGATGTGTAGAGGATATTGTTTAACATATCCACCCTGTAGAAGATTTAACTCATCAGTAAACTTAAAAAATAATCCTAATAAATTTAAAAAAAAAGAATGACCTAATTCAAGAAGTCCAAAATGTTTTCTGTATGTATTCTGTATTTAAACCTGTAACCTTTTATTATTAAAGGAAAAGTCCGGTCATATTCAGAATTCCAACTACTGAATTACTTAAGTATGAAATCATTACATGATGTTCAATTAATGATAAGTGTGTTTTAATTTAGAGTAATTTTCATCTGGTGTTTGTCACAACGCGCTATTATCCAAGTCACCTTGAAAACATTCTTCTTCCAAATGTTGGCTACATATTACGGGTTTTTCTCTGGCCAGAAGTTCATGGCAAATCCTCCTCTTCTCAAGTTGGCGATCCATCCACCACCAACCCGTCCGTCGGAGGATCAGGATCAGAAATGTGGAATAACTCTTTTCACCTTTACCCGATGTATTCCAGCATCCAGCTGCCATGCACATTAGGCATTGTCAGTTTCACTATAGCTCTGGTGAATTTCCATGGTGAAGTCCTCTGGAAATCTTCAATAATTGTTGTTGATTGCAGATGTGTCTAGTAGTTCCATTGATTTAGCTTGTTAAGCGGGAGAATGGTGCTAGGCTTACCGCACCGTGACGTCACTGCTGGAAGATGGCAGGAGTGGGAGGGGGCTACTATATTTGGGCAAAATGGCCGCTTCCCAGTGTTCTGTCAGACCAGCCTCACCCATAGACAATATTCATGCGCAAGACGTCAGATTTGCATACGCATATGCTAGTTCCGTTTGTCCCTTTAATTTTGTACGAAAAATACACCAAACTTCCTCAACGGGTGTGTATCCCCTACAAAAAAATATTTAATTACTTACTTATTGTTTTATGAAGCGTATGGAGATCTTAAATTGTTTTTTTGCACATGACTAAATGGATACACGCCCGTTGAGGTAGTTTAAAGTGTATTTTCCATACAAAATTAAAGGGATAAACGGAGATAAACTAAAAGGATAAACAGGTATTGACTATGGGTATGCTGGTCAGATGGGGTATGCTGGTCTGACAGAACACCACCACCATATTTGGGGCAAAATGGCCGCTCCAAGACTCAATGATCGCAATACAAACTATTATTTTCATTGGTTTACTGATTAACGCTTAATTCATTTAATCACTGGAATGTATTATTTTTAGGTATAAATAATGATCCATTGATTATTCCTTGCTGACCAGACTTTCCCTTTAAATTGGTCTTAATTAAATTGGCTGCTTTGGAGATGAGCAGATGAACAGCCCTCAGGGTTAGCAGTAAATCACAACCTGCCTGTTCAACTTAGCAATTAACCGCCTTCCCTCCCTCCCTCCCCCCAAGAAATGCTGAACTTGAACTCCTGAACTTAAACCGTCTGCATGTGCAGCATTTCCTGGTTATGTTTGTGTGCGATTCTTACCTGTGGAAAGTCACTGAGCATGTGGTAGGCTCTGATATACAGTTCATGCTGTAAGAGAGAGGAGAGAGGGATCTTTGAAACCATCCATTCAAGCAGACGGCATCACATAACCCACAGCGACCCCCTGACTGGGCCCCACAGAAACACTAATAAGCTCTCACATGGGTTACATTACAGAACTTCTCAGGATGCTCCTGCTGCTGTGGATCGGACAAATATAAAAATGTGCAAAAATGTCCAAGTTGATATTTGAGCTAACCTACATTTCGAAGGGTCGCACAGAGAAAGGGGCCCAGGTTTATGCAACCAGTGGAGAAAGTCTAGAGATACCAGAGAAGAAGGAATCTAGGGGAAAGTTCATCAACTCCAAAACAAAAGTTGGGAAGAGTTTAGAGAGAAAAACAGGCTGAAAGAGACGCTGACTCTGCTACAATGTCACAAAAACACCCTTTTGTTCCAGAGGAACAGTTATCGCAACAGTTTAGGCTGGGTTTCTGTAACGACAGCTTGTTTGAACGTCACCCATGTACAAAGTAGCGTACAGGAATGCTGCCTGTTTAATCTCAACCTCGAGGAACAATGTGTTCCCGCAAGCTGATCCTTCACCTAATGTTAAAGCAACGATCCTGAATGAGGAGCTGGTAGGAAGCCAAGATGAGACAAAAACAGATTCAATACTATATAAAAGCTGCTAAATACAACAAAAAAATCAACATTTATATTCCTTCAACTTTCCAGCATTATGATTCATTTTAATACTTTAAATGTATTTTACTGTTGTTTTTTTACATAACAGATCAACAGAGAACAAGAAAAAAAAAAAATTCAGTTTTAAAAATCTCTTTAGAAAAATCTGATTAGTGTGGCAGGCAACTGGATTCTTTGCTTACCCCAACCATAAACCTTTTACATCTTTTCATCATTCTATCTCTATTCTCCCACTCTGCAGAATCTGTTAGTTCAATCTCTAACGTTCTGCTCTCTGCTTTTTCTCATAGTAGCTTCATCTGGTCTGTTCCTGTTTGGCTGTGAACTCCATCCTGAGAGAAATATCAACTGTGCTGCTTCCATCAACATCTTTGTTTATAGATGTTGGAGATCGCCTGTTTTCCAGTGTAGTCCTGTTTCTCTGACTGTGACTAACTGGATGTACTCTCTTCATCCTCTGACATGGGAGCTGGCTCAGAGCTCGGCTGCCTGGCTGTGTGTTTTGGACGGGGCCGCCTTTTACATTTGTCTTTTCTATCTCTGCTTCTTTTTCTATCTCTGCTTCTGTCTCCTTGAACCCCAGTGGGCCTCAGCAGATGGCCGCCACACTGAGCCTGGTTCTGTTGGAGGTTTCTTCCTGTTCAAAGGAGTTTTTCCTCTCCACTGTCGCTACAAGCATGCTTAGTGTGAGGGATTGCCTTGAGTCAATGAGTCGATGCAATCAACTGGTTTTCCTTAGAAAACTTTGAATCAATTTGACTGCATGATCTGGTTGAACTGTAAAGTGATGTAAATGTGTTGTGAATATAAATAAACTAAATTGAATTGAAGCAGATCAAGGTCAGTCAAACTGGAGCATCTCTGAACATCAATCTTCAAGTGTTGCCACTGGATCTATTTCTGGACTTTGACTGGGCCATTCTGACTGCTTTGATAAAGGATGTTATTGCTGTCCTGGTGAAACGACTTAAAAAAATAATCTCAGATGTTTTCCTACCAAATCCGATGAATCTATTTTTTTTCCTTTCACTACATAGACTGTCATAATAAATATAAAAAATTTAATTACCGTAATTTTCAGACTATAAGCGCACCTGAATATAAGTATGGAAGTAAATATGTGCCATCAGAATTTGAATAAAAAATACCTCTGAAATTTGAATGTTGTATATTAGTGCTTACTTTTTCAGTATTAAAATAAATTCAGAATATATTTTTAACCTAAAAAAAATTCAATGTCATTATTTGTACATTAAAAAAAAATTCAGTGTAATTTTTTTTTTTACATGGTTGCAATTTTCAGTTATTAAAAAAATTCACATTCCTATTTCAAAGTGATCAAATTTTCAATATACATATTTTTCACTGTTTAAATTTTCAGTGTTAAAAAATTCAGCATATAAAAAATTCAACTTTTCAAAATTCAAATGCAATATTTTCGTTGTCCTCCAATTCAACTTGCTCAAATTCACTGTCTCAAATTCAGCGTCTAAAAATTCGCTGTAAAAATGGCCAAGGTTACTTCAGGTCACAGACATTAGCAATGGATGTCCGATTCCAACATCCACCTAATCACATGACACAACCGTCATATTGAAGAAGTACCAGTATCACCCAGGCTGGCGACCATGGAGGCGAACTCAAACCCAACGGTGAGTTTAATGCTTTCATATTTCTGTAGTATATTTTATTTTGCACATGAAGTTTGATACATTATCTTAAAGCCTGATTTAAAACACTGGTTTGGGCCGTTGTTAATCTTACACCGTGTAGTGCCGGCATATTACTTCTCGCTACCTCCGAGCTAACAATACAGTAGCTGATCAGAGTGGGGTCGGAACTGTTCACAGCCCCTCTTTGAAGCACACAAGGCAGCCATATTAGCTTACTACATTAGCGGTAGCATCTCCTGAAATGGTATTTCTTTTTGAAATAAAACGGGGAAAATTGGGGGTAGGTCTGTATTGAAGTAGCTCGGAGGTAGCGAGAAGTAATATGCCGGCACTACACGGTGTAAGATTAACAACGGCCCAAACCAGTGTTTTAAATCAGGCTTTAAGATAATGTATCAAACTTCATGTGCAAAATAAAATATACTACAGAAATATGAAAGCATTAAACTCACCGTTGGGTTTGAGTTCGCCTCCATGGTCGCCAGCCTGGGTGATACTGGTACTTCAATATCACGGTTGTGTCACGTGATTAGGTGGATGTTGGAATCGGACATCCATTGCTAATGTCTGTGACCTGAAGTAACCTTGGCCATTTTACAGCGAATTTTTAGACGCTGAATTTGAGACAGTGAATTTGAGCAAGTTGAATTGGAGGACAACGAAAATATTGCATTTGAATTTTGAAAAGTTGAATTTTTATATGCTGAATTTTTTAACACTGAAATTTTAAACTGTGAAAAATATGTATATTGAAAATTTGATCACTTTGAAACAGGAATGTGAATTTTTTTAATAACTGAAAATTGCAACCATGTAAAAAAAAATTACACTGAATTTTTTTAATGTACAAATAATGAGATTGAATTTTTTAGGTTAAAAAGTTATTCTGAATTTATTTTTTATACTGAAAAAGTAAGCACTAATATACAACATTCAAATTTCAGAGGTATTTTTTATTCAAATTCTGATGGCACATATTTACTTCCATAATAAGCCGCAGAAGCTAAATTGCATGATTTTTTACACATACAAGCCGCACCGGACTATAAGCCGCAGGTTTTTATGTTTACACACAAACTGTCTTGCGCTCGCAATGTCCGGCTTTCTCGCTGTCGTTCTGTCTCGTACCACTCTGCTTCCGGAGGACCTCCGCATTCCCGCGCGCACATGGTGGATGGTAAAATCCATAGATTTAGGTATTACCCTAGTGGCCGCTAGCTGTAAAAGTCCATAGATAAGCCGTATTGTTCCAGCCCAAGGTCGAAAAATTGGGAAAAAGTCGCGGCTTATAGTCCGAAAATTACGGTAAGTCTTTCAAAAACTAGTTTTGATTACAACCAGCCCATTAATTTGAAGGGAAATTAATGATCATATTTCACAACAATGAAAATGTAGCACACTAAATGTTTGCAGCTAGTGGTCTCAAACAGTGAGCTAGTTTATTAGTTTAAGAACACATCTAAGAAATAACTCTGGGCTATAAAAGCTTAAGAGATTGCTGAAAAAAATCTTGATTTTCCAAAAAATGAAATCCTCAATAATAAAATGGATCAACTAATGGATTAGTTCAATCTCCAGTCTAGTCTGAAATGTTTTGCAAAATTTTCTTCAAGCGTCTGCATTTCTTCACTCTCCTACCAACTCTTCCATGTCTGTGCTAAAGTAAAGCCTCCCCACATCATGATGCTTCCACCGCTGTGTTTCACTCAGGTTAGAATGCAGAGCATCTTCTCCCACATATTCAATGGGTCCTCTACATCAGTAGGAGGTCCTCCAGGCTTATTGCCCTTCATAATCTAGATTCTTCTCTGCCAAGGAAGCCTGATTTAAGAGATAGCGTTACCTCCTGAGTTTGCTTTAGGGGCTGCTGAAGCCCATTAATCATCTGATCTGCTTCTCTAATCTTCTTGCCCAACCAGTCTGTTCCCTGCTTTTCATGAAGGTGCTGTCAATCTAAATAAACCTATAAATCCTTTACAGTGCAGCTGGATTTATACATAGATTACATTTCATAGAAATTGAACCTGTTTTTCTATTTATTTTGGGGAAACAAAGGCAAGAAATCTGTTTTACACTGTAATGTTGAAAATAAATATCAGTTAAAGAGATGGAAATGTACTGGGTAAGGAATGTCTGCACATATAGGTGGTTTGACTCTTCAAAAACACCGCTAACTACTAGGGGTGTAAATAATAATCGTTTTGTATTGATGCATCGATCCAACAGCCAATGACCCGATGCATCAATACTTCCACAAGATAAGCGATTCATGTTTTTTTTCCCTCCGGTCTATTTTTATCCATTTGCTCCTGGATGTAATTCTTCCTCCCGTGCTGCGGTGGCGCTTAAACCTATTTTGTCCTCCTGCCTCGCTTCCTGGTTATACTCTTTTACAGCAGTGTGTTGCAGTGAGCTTGACACAGACGTTTTTGATTTATGCTCAATATTGAAGCGTGGTCTGCGCTACACGCTGTGGGCCTAGATACGGCGAGGCGGCGAGGAAGTGGGGGCGAGTTTAGTCCGACGACGCGGAGGGACATGAGGGCCAAAAAAAGAGCGTAGATCCAGGTCGAAAAAGGGTCCCTGCGTTCTTGCGCACCTCGCTCTTCTAGCGGGTCAAGCTTCACAGTTTTCCGCAATCTCGGTCATAAAAACAAAACAAGCCGGCCTCCTGTCTGCTGCACTGTTTGCGATCAGCTACAATTTGGGAGAGGTGCAGCGGAGGGGGCGGGGACGTCGACACTCCGGAGCAGAGGTATTTCATTGCACTGATTTTGTGCAGTATTTTTTGATGCAAGGCCTCTAAGAATCTACAACGCAGAGGTATTATTATTCAGTCAATGAGGTTTTAATAGGAATAGGTGGAGTGCAACTTTTCTACTTCTGTTATTTGCTGTTGTTTCTCAAATAAAATACCTAACGATATTACAGCTTTCATTGATTTATTTCAAATTTGAAACATTGTCCAGCCTGTAAGGTTAGACAAGGTGGGTCAGGAAATCGATACTGAATCGAATCGCCATGATGGATGTGATTTACACCCCTACTAACTAATAACTCCCACAGTAAACATTATTCAGGTAGTTATGGGTCCAGTATTTGATTAATGGCTCATTGTCATCTTTCACATTGTTTACTTAAGCTGAGCCCAATACAGAATGTTATGCCTGCATCCTGCCTGCAGTGGCCTTGATGCTGCACATTTTAAAAGAGCACAAAGCAAAGGACATGAATGATGTCCTGATCGTAGGTTGGTAAAAAAACAAACATTGATCTCCCTTCCTGTTTTCAATTCACAAAAGATTTATGTTAAAATTTACTAAAAACTGTAAAGAAAGGACAATTAACTGACTCTAATTAAACATCATCCACAGGAACTTCCCAAATAAAACCCATCTACAAACTAAAGCTTTATTATTGACCATTCTCTGAAAGTTAATCCAATTTAGGACAAAATATACAAAAAACACCGCCTAACATCGAGATTTTAGGTTCGGTGGGAAAGACATTCATTCCTAGGTGGGGACCTCTGAAGCTGCTGTAAATGTTTATTGGTCTTAAGCTTTAATCACCAGGTGCTGAAATATTAGACCCTGGGGCAGGGTTGTTTGTTATTGGGTGTGATTTACGATTCACTGCAGACTCGTTAATGTTGGGTTTACATTCATGAACATTTATAATGACTGATAGCATTTATTTAAAGCTCCTGTGTCCAATAAATGAGACCCAGCTCCTAAAGAGACACCAGGATGTCTTTGGAAGAAAATCCATTAAGGATGCACCGAAAATTTTCGTACCAAAATGACGGAAAAGTGCATTTTCCGTTTTAGAGAAATTGACATTTAACACTGAAACAACATAGATGAAATTTGTGATAATGTGAAAGAGAGCAAATGTAACACGGGTTGAAAAAACAAAAAAAAACAAAAGGATTGCCAGCAAACAGTCAGAATGCAGAAACGTTCACTGAGTGAAGAAAAGGACTAGTGAGAGTGGCAGTTTAAGCCCAGCTCATCTGTGTCACTTTGAGCTCAGGTCTGGGGCAAAGAAATAATGCCACAGAAACCCAAACATCCCCATCACCATTCTGAATATGAGAACAACATAAGACGCCTAACTGACATTGGACATTCCCACATCGTCTCCCACATCGTCTCCCACATATGCCCCATTTGCACTACCCTTGAAAAACCGTGCCGAGACCGGTCCGAGCTCAGTAACTGAGACAACTTATCGTGTGTAAATGGAAAGCAAACTGAACTGAACCGAAGCTAGACACAACCGGACCGAGCTAACTGCAGACCAGTTCCAGAGGTGGGCTCGGCTTCGTTTTTCCCTTTCTCGGTTCTCTGATAAATATAACGCGATTCACACGATATTCCAGTAGCTGGCGGTAATGCCCCTCCAGAAACAGGAGAAGAACAACTTTTCTTCAACTATAAACAACAATCAAAATCTTCTACACGCATTTTAAGTAATAACACCGAAGTACAGCAATAATAATCAAGCAAAACTTTCTGAATGTGACAGGTACCGCCATTTTGATTTGCTAGATTCCCTCCTTCTTCTTCGTCTTCTTCTTCTTGTGTTTAATGGCGGTTGGCCATCAACTTTGGGTGCATTACCGCCACCAACTGCTTGATTTCCTCTTTCAATACTGGCAGTAATACGCCGGAATGGAGCCACCTAGGAGTAGCGGTGAACCGAGCTAAGCGTGATGTGTAAACGGTGCGCCAGAACCGAGCTCGGCCTGGTTAACTGATCCGGAGCACCGGTTGCGGTCACCGGCGGATGGGATCGGTTTTTCAAGGGTGATGTAAATGGGGCTTTAGATGCATTTCCTTTCTGTTTATTTCTGTGTAATAACACACAACATGTCAGTCGCTTGCAGTGCTACAACAGGTCATCTGGCCACTGAGATAACGCCAGCCGGATGGCAGCCCACTTCCCTCCAACTCCCAGCAAAATCATCTCCGAACTTCCAGCCACTGGAGTGACCCCCTCCTTCTCCTGGGTGTGCATATTTTTTTTACTCTGACTCCACCCTTTCAATTAATTACAGGGTCTGACCAGGAGACGACACGTCTCTTTAGATCTTAATGTCTACAAATTATGACAGAAAGACTATTTTACAAACATAGATTGATGTTTAAAAGGGAATAGTAGGGGACCAGCCGAGGGTCCATCAAGGAAAGTGGGGAAATTTTGAATGGCTACTACTGTATCTCATTGGAAAATATATTTATATTTCATTTAATCAGTTTTTAAACACTACTAAGTTTGCGTCAGATACCTTATAGCCATATTTACTTGGCTGAGATTTTCCTTTCGCATTCGTTTTTACACCTGGACTTTCTTTCAGTATATTGCTGTAATTACGATAACATCAGTTACACTTCTATCTTCCTTGAGGTCTTCTCAGCCAAAATATTTTGAAAAATGCGCATCATTTATTCCAAGCTTCTCTTGTCTTTCAAAGTTCAACAAATCCTCAGGAGGACAGCCTCTGCTCTTATAATAAGCACAGCTGTAGGGGTGTGCTTCACGTAACGTTCTACATATCATCAAAAAAGCAGACTTTATCAGGGAATTTTTTCAGAATGGTGTCCTTACCACTTGAAGAATGGTGGGGTTGCAGCCGATGATGAAGGGCAGGCTGCGGAAGCCCTTGATGCGATGAGCGATCCGCACAGGCAGCTCCTTGTGAAGGTAATTGGCACTGCTCTGTGATGGCACACAGAGAAATATGAGTGAGAAGCTACAGAATACGAGGACAGACTATTTACAGTAGTACTCTCAGTGTGGGCGAAGTGTTTACCAAGATGTGGTGTCCATCAGGAGACTTCCCAGAATACAGGAGGGTGGCTAAGGTCAGTCGCACTGAAGCCTGTAGGCAGAGAAACACAGTTAGAGAGGACGGAGACTAAAACCCCAAACGGCAACTGGAAAAGGGATTTCTCTGTTCTGTTGTCATCTATATTGAACCAGATCCTACCTTTATCCCATTCCAATTAAAATTATGTATATTTTTATACATTTAAAAAATTATAATTAAACCTAATTTATTATTAAGGTCAATAACAAACAGAGTGGTTAATGAAGGAGCGAGCAACAATATAAGCCTGTTCAGATGGTCAGAGATTTATAAAGCCAAAAAATTTAGGGTAGACTGCAACTCGGACTAAAGAATATACAGGCCCTAGTTAGCTAATAGAAATTAAAGTATCAGAATTACCAACAAAACAAGAAATGTTTTGTTAAGAGGTTCATAGGATAAACAAACAGAGCAGATAAACACAAACAGTCTTAAACCAATGTCCCATCAGCCATATTGACAGGAGGCTGATGGGACAATGGTTTAAGCTAGTTTTGCAGGCACATTCCTCAAGCACCCTGCTGACATCCAGGCAACCATGAACCACAGTATATGGCAACGTATTCTAGATCCAAGGGGACCCTGTAGGGGCAGTGCTAGCAGTAATAGCCATGCTAACTGTGTAGGGGCAGTGATAGCCATGCTAATTATGTAGGGGGCAGTGATAGCCATATGCCACTAACTATGTAAGGGGCAGTGATAGCCAAAAGTACTACATGCTAACTGTCCAGGGGCAGTGATAGCCATGCTAACTGTGTAGGGGCAGTGATAGCCATGTGCAACTATGTGGGGGCGACTGAGGAACTGTGCTTAGGGGCGGTGAAAGCTATGCTAACTATACAGAGGGCAGTGATAGTCATGCTAACTATGTAGGGGCAGTGATAGGATAGCCATGCTAACTATGTAGAATAGAGGCATTGATAGCCATGCCCCTAACTATGTAGGAGCAGGGATAGCCATGCTAACTATGTAGGAGCAGTGATAGCCATGCTAACTATGTAGGGGCAGTGATAGCCATGCTAACTATGAAGGGGCAGTGATAGCCATGCTAACTCTGTAGGGCAGTGATAGCCATGCTAACTATGTAGGGGCAGTGATAGCCGCTGCTGTAACTATGTAGGGGCAGCCATGCCATGTACTAACTATGTAGGAGCAGGGATAGCCATGCTAACTATGTAGGAGCAGCGATAGCCATGCTAACTATGTAGGGAGCGGTGAGAGCCATGCTAACTATGTAGGGGCAGGATAGCCATGCTAACTATGAAGGGCAGTGATACGCCATGCTAACTCTGTAGGGGGCAGTGATAGCCATATATGCTAACTCTGTAGTGGCAGTGATAGCCAAGCTAACTATGAAGGGGGGGTGATAGCCATGCTAACTATGTAGGAGTAGTGATAGCCATGCTAAACTATGAAGGGGCAGTGATAGCAAAGCTAACTCTGTAGGGGCAGTGATAGCCATGCTAACTATGTATGGGCAGTGATAGCCATACTCAACTCTGTAGGCAGTGATAGCCATGCTAACTATGTATCGGCAGTTTTTATTTTATATTCTAACATTTAAAAAAACATTTTTTAATTATTGTATGACTAGAAATAATCGAGGTTTAAAATATAAGTGCTTTGAGAAATTGGACGTGATAGAGGCTAAAGAATCTTGTAAAAGCACCTACATACAAAACATCAAAGTTTACACAAGAACATCAAAAGCTCAACGCCAGAGTTCAGGTTTCAACTCTTAAAACTGGCCTCTATGAGAGATCTAGGAACAAAACTACAGCTGACCTGAATTGACACCAGTCAATCATTTATTTAAAAACATGCAGACAATCTTTCAGACTTTAAGAAAACTATTCATGTGTTCAAATGTAGATACTGTAACCTGTATACCTAATATCTGTATGCGGAGAGCTCTGTAACCACAGTCATATTCTTTGATTTTACTCATAAATCATGGCTGATTAAACGGACTCCGATTCTTGAACAAAATGCCACAAAAGATGATGTTCGACAGTTAGGGGTCAAGAACATGGACAATAATCCAAAGTATATCACCTGGACCAAATCAATGGCTTGTTTCAGGAAAGAAGAGCGGATCAAAAACCCTCCTCAATGAAAACACAGATTTCCAGTCATTACCACTGATGTCCATTTGCTCTTTGGATTGCTGAAAAAACCTTAATGGAGTCAGCCAATAAAAGGCCTGTAATGTAATTACCATAACGATGTAATCAACACATGTATTTCACACGTACATAATCAATTTTGGCACATCATCAGATAGCGTGTGTGTGTGTAATATTCTTGATATCTGACTACAGTATCATTATGCTCCATTAACACTCATTCTGTTGTGATGTAGTTGTATAATATGTCACATTACATGATTCTAGACTGACTATGCACTGTTATATTTTTACCATAAACTACAGTAATCTACTGATGCTAAGAATCAGCAAGTGTGTGTAAAATGGATGACTTTATTTTAAAAGTATTAAGCTCCCAGGAAATGAAAAATTAATTGTTGTTCGATGCTGTAGTGCATGTACTGTTTACTTTCCAACCGTTTTAACCAGGGCAGGGGTCTGCAACCTGCAGCTCCGGAGCCTCATGTGGCTCTTTGGACACTCTACAATGGCTCTTAATAGTGGCTAAAATGATATAAAGAACTAAATAATGTACTGTAAGAACAAATACCAGTCTTACACGCTTTTTTTGGGTTTTATAAATATAACGGAAAGCACCAGAAATATTTTTAAAGTAATTTTCCCTTGAATTAGCTTGGAAACTAGGTGTTATATTATTAGCATTTTTTATATAGATCATGCGCTTCAGTTTTATGAATCGCTTTTATGTTTTCCCTTATTTTAAAAGCAAAAAAAAAAAAAAATCGGGGAAAAAAAGTTCTTGGTTAGTTTAGAACATGGCAACAGATTTACTTAGATGGTCTGATATCTCCTAACAAAAATATTTAGGTTGTTGGAATGATCCAAATGTGGTGGACATTTTAAAAGCTGGGGGTTTTAACGCAAGTTAGGATTTATCAAAAACATAATTAATGTATTAACAAATGTCTAGTTTTGCCTGATAGAAATCCTTCTCTAAGTAGTCAAAAATGCAACGGACAGAAGGAATATGAGCTATACTAAATGTTCATGAGGTGTAAAACACAGATATTGTTCTGCAGGAACCTTCTTTAATTCTTGGCCCCCTCTGCACCCTCAGCAGATAGAAGAGCACCAAAGTCCCTCGTAGCTGCAGCCGTGACCTTCACCTCCTTTTTAATATCTTTATTGAGTAACTCAGTTAGGATTGACACATCTTTAAACTCAACAATAGAAGCTTCTTAGTTTGGAGTTACTTAATATTTTTGTTTTGTTTTTTCGGTAAACATCTTTATTTTAGCTTTATTACAAGTGGAGGACAGTGAAAATGAGATGGGAACCTGACCCTACTTCCCCAGGTCCAACCCAGTGGAAATTCTTTTCCTCCTTGTCTGGTGAGCAGGAGCCAAGCAGGGAGACACTCCATGCTTTATTAATGTCCAACTTCATTTAGTTGGAGTTTAGTTGACTTTGGCTTTGTTAAAAAAAAACTGCATCACCTATTAAGAAATACAAGGTCTGTAAAACTTCACTAGAACTTATGTAAACACTTTAAATTACACCTCCTCTGGTTTATTTCTACAGAGAGAAAAGACTGTTTAGCAAGAGGGAACAGGTGGAAGATAGAGTGTATGTGGGAAAGAAAAACATCTGACTTCGCCAAGAAAAAAGAGGAAGGAAGAATTTCAGCAGTGTGAAAAAAGCAGAGGTTTGTGCGGAAGAGGATTAGGGCGATAGAAGAAATAAAAAAAGTTGTGAAACACAGATGTGGAGCACTCAGCTTTACTGACAAACGTGTGAGTCATTCTGGAGGAACTGTAACACATTGGTGGAAAATGGTGGAATTAGGTGACTTTTTACGTCCCTGAGGGGTCCCTGGTGAGGCTATTTCATTAATGGAAGAGCTGATTAAAACAAGAGAGCTAGTTTAGTCTCTAAAACAGACATGGTTACGGCTTCTTGATGCTAACATGTTTGTTAGCTGTCAGAATTCAGTCAGAATTTTGAGATTAAAGTCGGAATTCTGAGATTAAAGTCAGATTTCTGAGATTAAAGTCGGAATTTCTGAGATTAAAAATCCGAGGAAATTTGAGATTAAAGTCGAATTCTGAAATTAAAGTCGAATTTGAGAATGCCTTGAAATTGGAGATTGCCCAGAATTTGAATGAAAGCCCGAATTCTGAGATTGCTTCAATTTATATATTCGCTTCCGGCAAACTTTGCGCACGCCAAAGTCGGAATCTTGAGATTAAAGCGAATTTGAGGTATCGTCGCAACCGCAGACCCCAGAGATTAAAGCCTCCCACCCTTTGAAATTCGCAAAGTCTTTTGCGGTAATTCTAAGTGAATAAAGTCGTGAAATTTGAGATTCAAAGCCCAGCAAAGCCTAAATCCCCTTTGCGAACAAAGTCGGATCAAAGAAAGCCTGAATTTGTAGTCGAAGTCGAATTCCTGAGACACAGTTTCTGAGATTAAAGTCGAAAATCTGAGATTAAAGTCGGAAATTCCTGAAATTAAAGTCAGATTGAGAATAAAGTCGGAATTCTGGGATCGCGCTGAATTCTGAGATTAAAGTCGGAATTCTGAGATTAAAGCCGATTTCTGAGACAAAGCTGGAAATTCCCCGGCGATTGCCGCATTCCCGGCGGGAAGTCAGAATTCTGAGAAAAAGTCAGAATTCTGAGAATTAAAGTCAGAATTTGAGATTAAAGTCAGAATTCTGAGATTAAAAGTCAGAATTCTGAGATTAAAGTCAGAATTTGAGAAAATAAAGTCAGAATTCTGAGATTAAAGTCAGAATTCTGAGAAAAGTCAGAATTCTGAGATTAAAAGTCAGAATTCTGAGAAAAAAAGTCAGAATTCTGGAGTTAAAGTCAGAATTTGAAATTAAAGTCAGAATTCTTGGATAAAAGTCAGAATTCTGAAATTAAAGTCAGAATTTGAGATTAAAGTCAGAATTCTAAGATTAAAGTCAGAATTCTGAGATTAAAGTCAGAATCTTCCCACCTTATTATACAGTTGCTTTGAAATCCGTGTTCTGTATTTTAGCTTCGTTCCTTCCAGGTTGAGCCAATCATCACTGTTCCATTTAAATTCAAATTTAAAGTAGGAGGGTCAAAATGTTGAGATCGCGGTGGCCCTAGGTCATGGTTTGAAATCTTATTCTATTCTTGTGACCTTTTCTAAAACTATCAGTTTCGGCAATAGATACAGCTTCTTATTTCAACTGTAACCTATTTATTAGCTAGGATAAATTAGATGCAACAACTCTTATTTAGCTTAACATGCTATGTGCTTTTGATGCTGCGTTCAAGGCCGCATTGATATCTAAACAAATCAGAGCAAATTTAACAGTTCCGCCCAATCTTTCATTTTTTTTTAGAAATAGATTTTATTTATTCGCCTTTAATTAGAAGCCCCGTGTTCTGAAAGCAGAATAATCTTGCTAAAAAACATCGCTGCAACCCATTTTTCAAAATATAGCTCAGCCATTTGCTTATTTGCACCGTTTAACGTCGTTTCCTCCTGTTAGGTTAAAGGCGATGGGCGCGAGGTTGGCTCGCCCTGTTTATTTGAGTGAATTACATTAATGTACAACAAATTTAGCTCTCTTCCTCACCCTAATTTGTAGATATGTGAGCAGTCTGGACGAAAAAAAAATGTTTTTTCAAATTTCCCCACTCCTTGAACGTAGCACCAACCTCGCTAGCTCGAGCCAGCTCGCAGCCGGCTCGCGCTAACACTCCCCTCGCTGCATTTCACAACATTTAAACGGTTACCTTTTCCGCCGATGGCATCGATGGCAGACTGGTTGTAAAACGAAGTGACCGTCTTTGACCGCTCTCTCGCCAGTTCTGAGAAACCCTGCGCGGACGACGTGGACCGGGAATCTCTGATTCCCACTGCCGGTCTGCAGCGCAGCCGGTGATGCGATGTTTGCCGATGCAGTAGCAGCGCGTTTGCTCCTTCGCCACCCTGTCTTGCTGCGACGCCGTTCAGTGCGCATCCGCGCCCGCGCCGCGCCCCACTGAAGACGATTGCCAAATGGTGCGCTCCCGCCTGCGCCCCGGTGCAGAAAAGAAACTTGAGTTTCAGCGTTAAGTGCAGCGTTTCGGTCGCCGAGTAATGGGGCAAAACGGTTCCATCTGTGAAACCGGCCGCCAGCGGTCAAAGAGCGGCGAAGCAGAAGGAAGGCGAGCAGCTCAGAGGCGGAGCTTAGTACCATAAACTACCCCACCACAAAGGCACATACTGTACTGTACAGCCTAGAACCGAAGGAAGAGCAACAGTGCCAAAAAACACCTCAGCATTTATTAACATTTTCCCACAAAAAGAGAAAAATACACCACTTTTAGTTTTTGTTTTTTTTTTAGACAACCAAACTACGCTAGTTAAACCAAACAGTTTCACTGTGTATTTCTATGCAATAAAAAATGACCTTTTCTGCCTTGTAATAATAAGAAAACATTTGATTTGAGCCGCATTTTACAAAATTGCGCACCCGCGAAGTTTATCCTGTGGTAGTTAGAGATAAGATCAGGGCGACCAGGGAAATTCTCGGGGCCTCGCAGGTGCGCCATGCGCAGCCCCTGTAACTGAGAAGGCAATACATAAACAAACCCATTAGCGGAGAAATCAAGTAATAGAATAGACATCCATTATCTGTTCGAAGTTGTGTCCCTCTTCCCGTCCTCTTCGCTTCCCCGCCTGCACCAGCCCACTCTTTTCATGTCTCAGCGGGAAATTCGCCATTTTTTCCAGCAAGCACTAAGCTCACTTTCTATAGCTGATTGTTTCTTCCTGAGTTTCCAAAAGGTTGGGGCGTAAAATAACCGCAGCATCCTTCTTTTTCACTCACAGACAAGCTATGATCTGCTTGTTCTCTGGCTTCGCTTCCTCGATGAAATAATAGCTGCATGAATCAGCGCTGGCGCATAGGAGGAGAAAGTGAGTGCTGGGGTTAGCCACCCATGCCGCCGTTCCAGCTTCAAAGAAAGTTGCCGTATTCGTAGGAAGCTCTTTGAAATAAAGCGCCGCAGAGGTTGATGGCGGCGTGAAGCTGACGCAGGGAGAACGCTTTGATAAAATGCACGAAGTCCCCAACAGCGGATACGGGAGAGCCAGCAATCACTGCCATGAGGTCACGCAGTGACTCTTAGAGCTATTTCAGTGTCATAGATTTGCTACTGCTTCTTTTGGTGCGGGATTACCCTCGACCGTTATCATATCTACAGCTGCCTGTACCCCTGCTTCTGTCTCCTTGAACCCCAGTGGGCTAAAGCAGATGGCCGCCACACTGAACCGGTCTTGCTGGAGGTTTCTTCCTAAGCGCGCTGAGTTTTTCTCCACCGTCGCTACAAGCTTGATTAGCGTGAGGGATTGCTGAAGAGTCAATGAGTCGATGCAATCAACTGGTTTTCCTCAGTTAGAAAACTTTGAATCAATCTGACTGAGATGACATGTTGTGAATTGGTGCTATAGAAATAAACTGAATTGACTGTTTATCAATCAGGAAATGTGTGTACCGGCAGCAAACCAAAGTAGGCTCCTGAGATTCTGATTGAACCAACAGAACACGGACCATGTCGGTTCCTGTGGAACCCGTAGTAATTTGGGTCCAGATTTTCACCATTATTGATAAACAGGTCAATCAGCAGCAATCATAAACATCAAAAACTATTAAAATAAGTGTGATTAATCTTTCTCATATAAGAAAACATAAAAAGCTTGATATCTGGAGATCCTTTCATGATGGTGTTTTACAACCTATTTTTTCTTGCCTATAAATTCTTGGATTGCTGCTCTAAACCTATATAAAAAAAAAAAAATCTTTTATATCTGTTCAATTATTTGTGCATAAATTGTAGAGTAGGACACAACAGAGAGCAAAAGCAGGAAGAAAAAGCAATAACAAAACGACTGGAGAGATAAAGGAATGATAACAGTATTAGACGTGTGCCCGCTGGAAGAACTAAGGAATCAGAAAACATGAACATATCGGCTGATGAGGTTACCAAAAAAACAAAAAGCAGCTAATATCGCCCTAAAATATCTCTAATCTCAACCTGCAAGTTAAGATTCATGTTTGATCCAGTATGTTTTTTTTTTTTTTTTACAACACTACATAAAACACTTCAGACCAACAACAAATACAAAAAGCCTTTTAATTACATGTAAAAACATACATGTAAAACTTCCCCAACTTCTCAAAAAAGAGAGGTAGCAACAAACTCACACATGCTGTGTTCCACAGCTTCAGGACGCAAATTATATGTTGCATTCTACGAAAAATGATCACAATGTCCCGGATTCTCTGTTTTTATGCTTCATAACAAGTTTCAGCACTCGTGACATTTCTTTAAAACACTACAGGCTATTTTCAGATTGGTTACCATTAAACTTGTGTTTGTAAAATCAAATGTATGTAAAACCCACATAGCAGACCGGTTTGGTATCTTGGCTGTAAGGTTAGATAAAAAAAATCTGTACCAAACG
>JAGKQL010000062.1:27462770-27481673 GCA_018398635.1 Cyprinodon brontotheroides
CGCCTCAGATGGAGACTCTGACATGTTGGATCACCATGGTTACAGATATGGATTCATGTTTCTTCCTTGGCCTGATAAAATGTTAGTGTGCCGTTTCTTTGTTTCTGAATAGAAGCGATTAGTGAAAAGCTATTGTTCCATTCTTTATGCTGAGATGTAGGGAAAGGAAGGAGGTTTGAAAAGGAGTTTCCTCCCTTTTTAGATAAGAGGGAAAAAGATAAACAGCTCCCTATTGTGTTTAAGATTCTCACGTCCTGTCTCTGGTGTGAACGGAAAACAGCTGTCTGAAATGTTTATCTGAATGTATATTTATGTCTTTTCATGAAGTGCTTCTCCTGGGAAAATTCAATGTTCATGAGTGTGTATGCTGTGGATTCTTTTTAAATGTAGGGGTGTGTTTCTGAATGTTTCAGAATCACATTGGAGCTGTTTCTAGCAGTTCTGTGTCATTCTCCCTTCTGCAGAATGGAATAAACTATTTCTCCCTTGCAAATAATCTCCTGGTGCTCGTTTTACTCAACAATTTGGCATCACGAACAAGATCCTTCGTTGATCTGTCCGCTCGGTGGATTCCAGAAGAAGGGCTGATCACCAAAACCATATGGGTTTTTCCTCTACCTCAAATAGGCCATTTTAGAGAAGGAGGACTCTTCGGATTCTACACCGGGTTGATCGATCTCGACAGGAGGACAAAAACTTCAGGAGCCTGTGAGAGGAAAAAAACTAACAAACTTCTTTAAAGGTAAAACAAACTAAAATATTGTTATAACATTAAATAGGCAGTCAAAAGACTGACAAATAACAGGTCTCAAATAGGCTGAGGGTAAGTCTTCTTTAAAGACCGAGTTTTGAAATAGTAGGTCTTAATAGGCCGAGGGTAGTTTTTTTTTGAAAAGACAGTTTTGAAATAGTAGGTCTTAATAGGCCGAGGGTAGGTTTTTTTTTAAAAGACAGTTTTGAAATTGTAGGTCTTAATAGGCTGAGGGTGGTTTTTTTTTTAAAAGCTCCGCTTATCCGGTGTCGGGTCGCGGGGGCAGAGCGCTGCTGGAGGCCTAGACTTCCTCTCCCCAGCCACTTTTCCAGCTCTTTCAGGAGGAACCTCCAGGCGTTCCCAGGCCAGCCGAGAAACATAGTCTCTCCAGCGTGTCCTGGGTCTTCCCCGGGGCCTCCCGGGGGGACGTGCCTCGAACACCTCACCTGGGAGGCGTCCCAGGAGGCATCCTAAACAGATGTCCAAGCCACCCCCAACCGGCTCCTCTCGACGCGTATGTGAAGCGTCTACTCTCCGAGTCCCTCCCGGATGGACCCGAGCTTCACCCCTATCTCTAAGGGAGAGCCCAGCCACCCTACGGAGGAAACCCATTTAGGCCGCTGTATGTCTGCGATCTCATTCTTTCGGTCATGACCCAGAGTTCATGACCATAGATGAGAGTAGGAACGTAGATCGATCGATAAATCGAGCAGCTTTTTGGCTCAGCTCTCTCTTCACCACGCGGCGGACCGGTACAGCCCGCCTCGCTTCACGCAGACGCTGCACCAATCCGCCTGTCGATCTCCCGCTCCCTTCTTCCCTCATTCGTGAATAAGATCCAAGATACTCTAAACTCCTCCACTTGGGGCAGGACACTCCTGACCCGGAGAAGGCACTCTACCCTTTTTCGGCTCAAGACCATGGCCACCGATTTGGAGGCACTGATCCTACATCCCGGCGCTTCACGCTCGGCTGCGAACCCTATCCAGCGAGAGCTGCAGATATCACGACCTGATGAAGCCAACAGGACCACATCATCTGCAAAAAAGCAGAGACGCAATCCTAAGGCCACCAAAACGGATCCCCTCAACACCTTGGCTGCGCCTAGAAATTCTGTCCATGAAGATAATGAACAGAACAGCTTGTACTATAAAATTATATATTATAACCATATCAATTTTGATAACATTCAGCTACAAAAGTTAAACATCACTAAGAAGGTGTTTTCATAAAATCCAGTAAAAGGACGCATGTTTCAGTATTTTCACCTGGTCAAAACTGAGATCGTTCTTTTTAATTCTAACAACGGTAATAAGATTACGCTCAGATGTGATATCCTCTGATCCTGTCGGTCAGGTCAGTTCCAAAAAAGTAAACAAACTGCACCCTTGGTAACCGGGTCGAACTGTTTCCAGAGATGCAGACATTAGCACTTAGTTAGACTTGATGAGCGTAAGATCTCTGAAATCAAAAAAACATTATTTCTATAAACTAGGTATTTGCCGTAATGAAATTCTGATGGTATGATAACCTGATAGATTCATGATTATTGTAACAATAAGCTTTATTTCATAAATATTTATCTTTGATGTAGATACAATACAGTTAAAATACTGTAAGCTGTTGAGTCTTAATAAATATTAGTAAAATATTGTCACAGCAATGTTGCCATAGTGTTTACACTGCAATGCATTCTGGGTAAATTAAGTATGCTAGGTCCTGTAATGCAAAGTGTCCAACGTAATGTCAAATCTTTACAGTTTGAACAAGGGTGTATTGAAATTGATTAAAATGCAGAAATCACAAGAGGTAATTAAGACAAGGAGGAGAGAATGAACGAAATAGATGCTGCTAGGCGAGGCTAAGCCAGATGTAAAGTTCTTTCAGATTATTTACACAAATTGCAGTCTTTTAAAGTTGTGTTTGATGATTACATTCCCTTCACTTCAAGCCCAATAAAAACACTTGTTCTTGACCATAAAAAGTGTTGCGTTGAAATAATCTAATCCTTAAAACTCCATTTGAAAAGAATTCAATAAAAGTGTAATAAACATAAAGTGGAAAAAGGAAATAGAAAAGTTAAACTAAGAGATCTATTTGAAAAACCTATGTAAAAATACAAAATATAAAAAGTCTAATAATAAAGAAAACGTATGTGAGTAAAGAGCGAGGTAACTCCTTAAGCCTTTTTTTTAGAAATAAGCAGTTTTAGTTTCATTTCTTGATTCAATTAATTTTTTTTTTCAAATTTCAGTTCGAAAATTTATTTTATAGCCAGAATAATGGATCAAAATTCAACCCAGTTTCATCTTCAACCTATAACTTTCAACAGTGCTTTAAATCTTTATTTTATTTTTTTCTCAGATATGTTGCTTAGCATCACAAAGGAATCACTGGTTGTGAGCGAGCTCCTTTTAAACTTTCCATTTAGTCTCTGGAGGGTTTTTTATTTTTTTTTAAATCCCTTGAAGACAGCATCAAATTCAAAAGTGAAAAATGAAAAAAAAATATGGCACCAAACAAGCCCGCCAAGAAAGAGGAGACCACCCCAACTCACAGAGCAGGAAAGAAGGGCGACTGGCCAAAGATAACCTCTGAGGGATTCACAGAGCTCCACAGCTGAGGCTGGTGTCGGTCCATTGAAGCTCTGCACACCGTACGGTCCACAAAGCTGGACTTCATGGAAGACTGGGCAGGGAAGAAAAAGGCTTGGCTTAAGAACACTGATGGTATCAAATATTGGGGGTGTTGCTTTTATGCTTGGAGGGCGTGTGACGAGCTGGATGGAGTCTAGTAAAAAACAGATTTACTGCCTTGAATATTGAAGAGCAAGTCCTTTTTTCCTGAGTTGGACGATGGATGTTAAACAACATGATATTGAATAAAGGCCAATTGTTTCAATGAAGCAGGCATTTGGTTAAAGTAAAATCTAAGCATGTTTTAATCAGTTTTTAAACAAAAACAAATACAATGAACCTCAGACACACACAAATAATAACCATAACATATTATACAGTACAGTACTGTAGCATACCATACCAAATAATACAAGCGCAAATAAGATATATTAAGATATTAAATAGGATATTTAAAACTGTTAAAATACTAGAAAATAAATGTATAAAATGAAAAATAGATATTTTGTAAATAGATTACTGAAGTAATTAATATAGCACAGGGCTTGATGTTAACCATTGCCCGGTTGCGCCTGGGGCAAGTAGGTTTTATTGTTGGGAGAGTACAAATTTGATTGCACTTGCCCAGCGGGCATAAAAAATTATTTATCACTCAAAATTACCTTAAAAATCACCGACATTTGCTGAAAAGCCGACCCACAAGCGCTGCCGGCAGCCATTTTTGTTGTTTTGTACACATTCTACATGATTTGCGAAAAGCTGCCTGATTTTCCGCTAGATGGCGTGATTCAGTAGCCTACGTGAGACCATCTGCTGGATCTCAGCTTTCAAGGTTTCACTCCGCAGATCTGGTCTGGAGACTCTCCGCTAAAAAGAAAATTTGGAGCCGTTCACCAAACAAACGCCCAATCAGCGTTGGCTTTGAGGCGGGTTGAGGTGTGACGCGAAGCGAGCGCGACAGTTCAGTCAAAGAACAAGGAGCGGCTTCAGCCGATAAAACCAAAGCGTTAGCGTGGTTATCGAAAGCAAAGTTTTACTTCAGAATTACAGAGTATTTTTCACTGAAAGAAGAGAGCAAAACACTGCTCTGGAGGCTTTTCTCAGAGGAAAGATGTTTCTGCTCTTCTCCCCGACTGAATTTCGCAAAGAGTAGCCTGGCTTGTGGTTGTGTTTTCATCGTCGCTCTGTTAGTACGTCATATGCTTCGCTGATCTAATTGGTTTATTTGTCTCGCCGTCTATCACGCAACATAGGCCAAATCAGCTAACCAGTATTTAAGCCCCTTCCCAAAATTACTTCCGACGGAAGGTTTCTGTGATGGATAATGCGGGAGTCAGGATAGTGATTCAGCCTCTTGGGGAGAGAATTCTGCAGAACAGCAGCTGGATGAAGAATTTAATCTATACTATAATACACGCTTAGATTAAAAATAATAATAATAATTGTATGCGCACAGTGTAAATATTTCTATCATATGGCAGTCTTCTGTACAGAGTGGTCATACATTAAAAATGTTCATTAAATTTTTTTCTCTAGACATTGGAGTGGTGCATTTAAATGTTATAGAGCTAAACATGTTAAATTGGTGAGTAGTAGTAGTGTAAGTTTTTAACCTGTCAAGTTTTTTTTTAGATTTTTAACATTACAATTTATATTTTTCCAAGCACACAACAGTTTAAAGCAAAGTTTAGTTTGAAAAGAATGTGCAGGAAGGATTGAAAAAGCATGTTAACACGGTAATGTAGGCTGGAGTTCATTATCTCGACGCATGCAGATACACACCAGGAACCTGGAAACTTACTGAATTACAAAAAAACATTTAAAAACAAACATGTTTCATTTATATATATATACAAAAATGAATATTGGGAACTATATTTATCAAATATTATACTGGGCAAGTAAAAATTGTTTCTGGGCAAATGAAATGTGAAATGCCCAAAGGGAAAGTGGTAAAAATCCTTAACCCCAACCCCTGTAGTAGCAGTCCACTTCTTCTTTTGAGATCTGCCTGCAAAATCATCATGATATGGAGTTAGATTCAAGGTACAAATACACAAACCCTACAGATGCAAAATAAAGTAAAAAAAAAAAAAAAAAAGTCAAATTCAATGTAAAAAAATAGCTATCTGTGCATAATATAAAGACTAATTAAGACTTTTAAGTGCTGTTAAAGACACAAGGAAATATCCCATGCTGATGTGTTGCAAAGATGGGGCTGTGCTGAAAATGGAGAGATGTGTGTGTTTTTAGGCCACTGCACCATATGTGGGTCCAGCAGATGTAAGAGATGGGTGGGAAGCAGCAGATGATTTCAGAATGGGAGTAAAACAATGCGGCGCAGCTGCCTCTTCTGCTGAGCTGTGCAAACGTCACATACAGAAATAGAAAACTTGAACATGTTGCTTTAGTTGTGCTGCAGAGGAGCAGTTTCGGTCTAGAAAATATGCCTACTTTGGAGAAAATATGAAAAAAAAAAGATCAAGAAAACTTTAAGATCTGAAAGAAAATTATTTAAGACGGAGAAATAAAAGTCTATCATCAGTATGCAGATGCTGGTTTCTCTTCCTCTGCTGTTTCAGGAGGCGTTCCAGGTTAACTAAGATAGATTATTTTTATGTATCCAGGAAAGGATGGAATCAATAAACACCTTAAAAAAAAAAACAATTAGTAAATTGAAAAAAATAATGAAAAAAAGTTAAAGATATAATAAGTATATAAAATCTGTAGAGAAAAAATAAATAAAATGGATTTTTGAGAAATCTTAGAAAAGAACGAACTTACTCTTAAAACCTTTTTATTTATTAAACAGTGTTTTAACCTTTTTTTGGATTCCTTTTGGCTTACTTAGATTTTTTTTTCAATTTCCATTGTCAAAATGTGTTTAGTTTTTCTTAAAAAGTTTCTATTTACAAGACATGTTCGTTTTTACCTGGTTAGTTTTAATTGTGATTATCATCCCAGTTGTTGACCAGATTGGAGATTTTCTTTTAAAAGGATTTTATCTAATGAAGCCTAGACGGAAGTTCAACTGAAGAAACTGAGTTACTGCCCTCATCATCAGAGGCTCATCTGCCTCTGATGCAAACCAATCAGCTTTTAACCGCATCTTCCACAAAGCCCAATCAGCACCCAGAGTTCATCTTAAAAGATCTTTAAATCCATGACCCAGCCTGTTACCCACCCAATGCGCAAGCAGTGGTTGCGCTATGTCTGATTTTGACTTAGATACTCCTGATTCAACCCACCTCCATCCCCTTCTTCACAGTCTCATGTAAGCTCCAGCTTTTCCATGGTGCTCCTTCAACCTTATCCCTATCAGAGTGTCCTTCCTCCCGGACACATCTCAATCAGTCCGTCAGAAGGCTGCCATGTTGAGCCTGGTTCTGCTGGAGGTTTCTTCCCAAAGGGGAATTTTTCCTCTCCACTGTTGCTTCATGCTTGCTCATCAAACAGATTCATGCTTGTTTATCCAAGCTGGACATCTATCTTTCCGGGTCTCTGACTGAAGTACTAGCATCAGCTCAAACAGTCTACTGTGTCTCACCAATACAGCTCTAGCAGATCGTCGCTCTCTAACCAGCAGTCTGTAGACTGAACCAACTTCATCCAACTCCACTCTACCACCATATATGCAGACATGGAACTACACTCACCGGCCACTTTATTAGGTACCCCATGCTAGTAACGGGTTGGACCCCTTTTGCCTTCAGAACTGCCTCAATTCTTTTTGGTGGCATAGATTCAACAAGGTGCTGGAAGCATTCCTCAGGGAGTTTGGTCCATATTGATATGATGGCATCACACAGTTGCCGCAGATTTGTCGGGCTGCACATCCATGATGCGAATCTCCCGCTCCACCACATCCCAAAGATGCTCTATTGGATTGAGATCTGGTGACTGTGGGAGGCCATTTGAGTACAGTGAACTCATTGTCATGTTCAAGAAACCAGTCTGAGATGATTCCAGCTTTATGACATGGCGCATTATCCTGCTGAAAGTAGCCATCAGAAGTTGGGTACATTGTGGTCAGCAAAAGGGATGGACATGGTCAGCAACAATACTCAGGTAGGCTGTGGCGCTGCAACGATGCTCAGCATGGTACCTCATGATGGCCCAAAGAGTGCCAAGAAAATATTCCCCACACCATGACACCACCACCACCAGCCTGAACCGCTGATACAAGGCAGGATGGATCCATGCTTTCATGTTGTAGACGCCAAATTCCTGACCCTACCATCCTAGATGTCGCAGCAGAAATTCCAGACTCGCTGTCAGACCAGGCAACGTTTTTCCAATCTTCTATTGTCCAATTTCATTGAGCTTGTGCAAATTGTAGCCTCAGTTTCCTGTTCTTAGCTGAAAGGAGTGGCTGCTCGGTGGTCTTCTGCAGCTGTAGCCCATCTGCCTCAAAGTTCGGACGTACTGTGCATTCAGAGATGCTCTTCTGCCCACCTTGGTTGTAACGGGTGGTTATATGAGTCACTGTTGCCCTTCTATCAGCCTCGAACCAGTCTGGCCATTCATCCTCTGACCTCTGGCATCAACAAGGCATTTCAGCCCACAGAACTGCCGCTCACTGGATGTTTTTTCTTTTTCGGACCATTCTCTGTAAACCCCTAGGAGATGGTTGTGCGTGAAAATCCCAGACAGATAAACAGCAGTTTCTGAAATACTCAGACCAGCCCCTTCTGGCACCAACAATCATGCCACGTTCAAAGTCACTCAAATCACCTTTCTTCCCCATACTGATGCTCGGTTTGAACTGCAGGAGATTGTCTTGACCATGTCTACATGCCTAAATGCACTGAGTTGCCGCCATGTGATTGGCTGCTTAGAAATTAAGTGTTAACGAGCAGTTGGACAGGTGTACCTAATAAAGTGGCCGGTGAGTGTATATGACGGATCATAGGCTCACTTAAAATACCTCATATTGTAGCTTATTCAGAATGCTCTTATCACTTTGATGGAAAACATACTTCCACAGTAGATTCCACTATCTTTATCAATTTGAGGTATTCAGACTGAGCTACAATAGTTAACATGTAAGTCAAAGCCTGTCCAGCCTACAGAGACTCAGGTTCTTCCATTAGTAACAAGAAATCTTCTGACCAGGACGTCATACGGGTTGGTTTTTCCTTTTTTTTACACGACAAGGCTGATTTGTCTCTAAACTGCCTTTTTTATTCTCTAAAATTTGGGATTCATTTTCTAGAAACCACCATCATCAAATTGATGGTGCTAGCTATTATCTGTCTGTAACACCAGAAAGTAGGTACAGAGTGTCCATTACATATGTAATGAAGAAGGCAATTACCTCAGTATAAGATTTTTTGGTAGAAAAAGTTGAAAATAGAAGTTAATGTAGATTTTAATTATAAACTTTTGTGTAACTCCCAGCCCTCTAGAATACTTTTTCAAGTTTGTCCACTGTTGACTACACTGTGTACAACTTCAGCTTTATGTAAATAATTGCTGATGAAGGGGCCTACTGACGGTGGTCTGACGGCCTATGGCGCCTGTGTTTGGCAGCCTCGATTCTGTCATTGTTCCCTGGGCTAGCCTTCCTCGTTAGACCATCCTGATCTCTTGAGCGAAGCCAAGGTTTCACTCATTAATCAGTCTGGAGACTCTCCGCTAAAGAAAATTTTGGAGCCGCTCACCAAACGAACGCCCAATCAGGCGCTGGCTTTGAGGCGGGTTGAGGTGTGGCCTGAACGAATCGAAGCGCGACAGTTCAGTCTAAAGAACATGGCGGCTTCAGCCGATGAAACCTAGCGCTAGCGTGGCTATCGAGCAAGTTTTATCGGAATTACAGAGTATTTTCTTCACTGAAAGAAGAGCAAAACACTGCTCTGGAGGCTTTTCTCAGAGGAAAAGATGTTTTTGCTCTTCTCCCCACTGGTTTCGGCAAGAGTTTGATCTATCAATTGGCTCCTCTTCGTGCCGCTTGTTACGCCATATGCTTCATTGATCTGATTGGTTTATTTGGCCCGCCTATCACCAACATAGGCCAATCAGCTAAGCAGTATTTTCACCCCTTCCCAAAATTACTTCAACGGAAGGTTGATTTGCTCCGCATATCTATCTGGCGGAGCCAGGTTACCCCTGGGCAGCTTTGGCTATATTGCAGCTTGCCACCATCAGTATTTGCAGTTCAGTTTTTTTATTTTTTTATTTTCATAGGGTGTACACCTTGATGTTTCACATCTTTAGGCCTTGTGCAGTGTAGGAACAATCTTGTGTCTTTGTTACAAAACTACTTTTGTCCCGATTATGGGAAGTATGTGTGCTTGAATAGAGGTGGAAATTTCGTGAAGACATGAGATCATTTTTAGTTACAATATCATTTTTCATGGTTTAATTCAAAATACATAACTTTGCATATATGTCATCCAGTTTTAGTTCAGTTTAAATAGTTTTAAATCTGAATAAATAAGTGTATCTAACTGAAAGGTAATTTTAACATTTGTTTTGGTCTTTTAAGAGATTGTGAAATGAAAGATTTTATTGTAATATTATCTCTGACTCGTCTTTCATGTGATTAAAATTAGATCTAAGTACTGTTATTCATTCTGACAGCAGCTGTCTGAACTGTGGTCCGATCCAAGATGGCCGCCGCCTAGGCACGTCGGCCTTGCTGCTGACAGTTTCCAATTAGCCGTTTATGTATATAATGTCTGTGATTATTGGTCACTGGACGAGCACATATATCCCAGATTCCTTTGTGAGAGGTCTGCCCGCAAAGCATCATGGGATTTGTTGTAGCCCTGACTAATGACAAAAATGGTGCAGGCACGACATTGTAAGGCGGAGTTACGTGATCTATGGGGAGTGAAAAGTAGTGATTGTCTGTCTGAAGGGTCAGTTAACAGAGCTCACTATATAGTCCCCGCTCTACATAGTGATTGAAGGATTTAGGAACTCTAGGATGGAGAACTCTAAACGGTTAACAGTTTTTTGTATTTACATTTAAAGAATATTTCATAAATACAATATTTTGTCACAATGGATCCTTTTAAGGAAATGTTTATAAGAAAGTTTGGTCAGGCTGAGCAAATTTAATTTCTAAAGCTTTCTGTTTAGATGTTTTTATTTTTGTTGGGGGAGGTTTACCTTGTATTTTCCCTACTATTATTGGGTTGTTTTTTTATGCTTTTAACATGAACCTAGCTGTATTCTGAGTTGTAATGTAGATTTGAATATATTTCTCTAAATAAAAGAAACCGCAAAGCAATAGGTGGATTTTTAATCACAGTTCCCATAGTCCCTCTTCATTAAGCTTTTTCCATGCTGAATATGGACATAATATTGTACATGAAGTCTTTTCTTCAGGTTTCCGACCTTCGAGAGCATTTCTGTTCCACATCAAAGAGCCTTAAAATTCTTTTGATTCTTGTGGGACTTTGCCAGTCAAAATTGTTTAGCTGATCATTTTCCAGGGATTAGGGGAATTTTTACTGTTTAATGTAATAGCCTCTGTGAATTTTAGGCTCCTTTTAATCAGTGGGTAAAAGGAACAATCACTTATATCAGTGCGCCGGGGAGCGTTGTTTCTCCAGCAGGCCACAGCGTACTGCTTATTTATCCAGCATCTGAGGCTCCCCTTGGTTTATTTTGTCAAAGTGAAACTCCAGTATCTGCCCAGATTTCTGTGGAGTGCTGTGCCTCATCTGGCCTCTTTGTTTTGCAGCAGATGTGGAGAACTGGATTGGAGGTGGTGTGAGTGTAGGGCAACTGGGGAAAGAATCTGCCCACTGAGGCCTTTATAGTGGAAATGTTTCAGCCTCGAAGTAATTGGATCGCTTAAATGCCTGGTGACAGATAGACGAGCAGAAAAACCCGTAGAGCTCAGCAAATTCAATAGTTTTGAAAAATAGTACGGCTTGGGTTGTATATGTATTGGGTTCCTTATGTTTGTCTTTTTTCATTAAGCCTATAAGCCTGTGAAATGATTGGTTAAAATGAGAAAATGTGTGGTACATTTAGAATTTCTGTACAGTTATTCACCAATTTACAAGCGCCTGGACTGAGGTGGTATTCGTTGATGGATTTAGAACGCACAGACTGAGGGAGCTGACACCTCTCCGTTTTAGTGAAGCTGACAAATGGAGTTTTATTTACATAGCTAGTTTCGTGACATGTCCATACAATTACATGTCTACAACGTACTGTAAGTTAGACTGTGTCAGAAGTTCTTGTCCTTTTCCTCGTGAGGATATGATATATGTTTACAGCTCACAGCTATGTTGAGCTGTTTAGATTATTGACTGCTGCGGTCACTTAAAATCAGGAATTAAACATCCACGAAGGCATATTTCTGAGGTCATACTGCAAAAACCCAAACACAGGTCAAAACCATATATGGAGATACATTTAAGTGAAATATAAAAACTTATTTTAAGACCAGAAAATCCTGAAAAATAGTGTTGAAAATATCTTGTATTGCATTTCCAATAAAAAATTAACATCTTTGACATTTCATGAAATGATACAGTTATTGTAGGGGTTGAAAAATGAGATTAAAGGAATAGTACACCCAAAACATGGTTAGCCTTCATTTTCTACTCACCCCCATGCTGAACAACACTCTGGAGTACTTTTTGATATCTCAAATGCATCTGGAGATCTGGGAGGCTTCTGTTGCTGTCTGCTGACATTCAAATAATGGAGGTCTATGGTGACCGAGGCAGAAAGGTCCATAAAAGTCCACAAAAAACGCGTGTCAATATTCCTCCATACTGCTCTCGCCCAATGTAATCCAAGTGTCCTGGAGTGGGTAGCATCCATAATTTACTCTAAACGAAGTCATTTAGAATGTTTTAGAGCCTAAACAGTAGTGTATAGGATTTCCTAATAGCGCCCCCATGTGGCTACCACGACGCATTCTACGAGGAAGCGACAGACCAAACCCGGGAAGAAAGTGCGCATTCGGCGCCCCTGCTCTGCCGATAATGCAAGCGTAGAAGAAGAAATGTGCTGTTTACCTGTGCAAATAAAAGAAACAACGAAAAGAGAAAAATGTCTGAGGACTTCAGTGTTGAGGGAAGAGCATGAGTTCTTTGCCGAGCTGAATGCGCACTTTCATCTGGTTTGGTCTGCCGGCTTCCGTAGAATCGTGAGCCGCATGGGGGGCTATTAGGGAAATCCTCCATACACTCACTGTTTAGGCTCTAAAACGCTCTCTAAATGACTCTCGCTTTCTCGAAAGTAAATTATGGACGCTACCCACTCAGGACACTCTGGATTACATTGGACAAGCAGTATGGAGGAATATTGATCGCGTTTTGTGGACTTCTTATGGACCTTTCTGCCTCGGGGCCATAGACCTCCATTATTTGAATGTCAACAGACAAGAAGCCTCCCAGATCTCCAGATGCGTTTTGAGATAAAAAAAGCACTCCAGAGTTTTGTTCAGCATGGGGTGAGTAGGAAATGAAGGCTAATCATGTTTTTGGGTGTACTATTCCTTTAAATGATCTTAGTTCAATAAAAGCTGCGACAGACGGGGGATCTGTCCAGGGCAGGGTGTACCCTGCTTCTTGCGCGTAGGCTGGCAGACATAGGCACCAACCCCACCACGGCCCTGACGAAATAGGTGGGAAAAGATGGATGTTTGATTCAGGACACTTGGGTAAAGACAAATCTGCTTTATTTTTTAACTGCATTAAAACATTATCATGCATTTATGGTCATTATAAAACAGTGAGTGTTACTGTTTTTCATGCTTTTCCATCAAATCAAACATCCAAGTAATTTATGAAAATACATAAAATGTAAAATATCATAAAGTCTGTTCTGTTGAATTCTGAAGAGACTCCACCAGATTATATCGATGATATTTAGTAAAAAAGAAACAAAACTGTCCAACAGTATTTGACGGCGCATAGAACATTGGTTGCTCAAATTACCTGACAAATCATTGCAGTAAGTTTGATAATATCTGTGAGGTCATACTTCACTGGAAAGACCTGCTAATATTTAGATTTACTTACGAGTATGTGGTATGAACGATTTTTTCAACATCTACGAAAATATTGGCTTGACCTTGGCAGGAAATCTCTACCTCATAGGCTCAATGGTGATTATTCCAGTCAACTGTAGAAAGAGGCTGATATTCTAAACTATATACTGATGGATTTACAACATATGTTATTCACAATATGGAATTATGGACTTCCATTGATGGGGCAGGTAATATTGGACTTACCTGCAAAAATTAAAGGACAATGGAATTATTGTAAGAGAAATGGACTTCCTTATATTTAATATATTGCGGAGTATCAATGTTTATCAGTTTTGCAGAGGTACTGTAATACCTCAAAGAACTTGGATTTGTTAGTGGTTATAGATACACAATGTGCATTCCAATAAGATATTAAGCATCACAACATTAGATTAGGTCTCGGCAATTAAATTAATCTGTAATATAATTGCTCTTTAACAGAATATAATTTACTAATTTATAAAGCAATCAGTTTTAGTCAAACTCTTTAGCCCTAATGTCCACACCCATCAAACTCCAGTCAAAATGGGCAAGATACTAATGGTTGCTGAGTTTGAAGCAACCTCCTTAAAGTTATTAACATTTTCTTAGGGTTTTTAAGCAGTTAATAACATTATCTTGGTCTTGTGTTTTGAAATAAAATCAAGGTAACTTTAATCCATTCTTTTTTTTTTTTACTTAACCATTTAGAATTATTATGAAGTTGCAGTCAGCCGAATGGTACGGAAGAGGATTAGAAAGAAAGTTAACTCATTTTTAAATTTTATTTCAGTTTAGCATGGGAAAAAAGTCAGAATTCTGAGATTAAAGTCAGAATTCTGACTTTTTCTCAAAATTCTGACTTTAATCTCAAAATTCTTACTGAATTTTGACAATGAAAAAGTCAGAATTCTGAGATTAAAGTCAGAATTCTGACTTTTTCCCCCATGTTAAACTGAAATAAAATCAGTTAACTTTTCTTTTTTCCAGTGGTCCTAATCCTCTTCCGTAGAATGGCAAGGCATGATTTATTTTTAATTTTGAGCTCCATCTAGCCATCGTCTACTTTTGTAGCAAGTTCACCCATGGCTGATGCATGAAGCCCTCCAAATCTGCCAGATCAACAGTGGGTCAGAAGTGATGTCTGATCTGATCCACCAAATGTTCAGATGGAGAAAAATGGGGGAACTTGCTGACCCCAAGAGGACCTTCAGTCGAAATACACATATGTCATATCTGGACTGGTAATGTCACACAGTAAGACTTTACCATGTGTTCACAGCATGTGATGTACTATCAGAGTCACATGAGTCATTACGTGGAATGACTAAGTGTTCAACCCTATGACATCTGATGATATAATGCCAGGAGTCTCTATAAATCTTGGTCTGGAATGGTCTTGTCTCCTCTTTGCACTGACAATAGACCACATAAGACAAATAAAGAAGAATCCCAACTAAACATGACGCCATTTGCCACTAGTCAATGGTAGCCAATACATAGTTGGTAAACCTTCAGTACAAGTCACTCAAGTCAATCAGACGAGGACAATGTGGACTCAAAAAACTTTAATGGAGTGATACAGGGCTGCTAACAACTACCTAGAAATCCTTTTTTACCCCTGTAATGCCAAATGTATCATAAACAATACAATTCTTGTAAAGTGTTTTAACAATATAAAACTGGAGAATAAATAACCAATATGCAGCTATGGACATTTTTACAGTAATGGATATTTGAAAATAGCAGCAATATCAGAGATGTGCAGAATGACAGCAGCAGGTTATTTAACTGACTGAGGTTTCTATCATTACATTTGATTTTATTTGTTCCTGCTCCCTCGTGGTTGGGAACATTTATTCCACTCTGATTCTTGTGAGTGTAGCCTTTGTTCACTTTAACTTTTTAAAAATAAATAAATAAAACAAACAGTTTTGAAAACCTCTGTATTCATTCTTTTTTCCTGCTTTTGTGTGTCAACTTTCCCACGGTTGCTAACCCAACAGAGCATACGGCTAAAACCAAAGGGTGAGCCCTGTTAGTCACAGCTAAGCCTTCCACGGGTCTCCTTATTTTTCCGCAGGACGCTTCGTAGGATCCAGTCTAGGTAGACAGCGTCCTTGGAGGATGCAGCCCAGGATTTCCGAACAGAGCCTCTGATTAAGAACAGGGCTGCCACTGTAGCGCATTAACTCTGGGATTACGTCACACGCTGGCGTCAAAAATCAGGACATTTCCTCACTTTCTAAAAAACCCGGGCGCCAACAGGACAGGGCGTGCAAATCACGGATATGTCCGGGAAATCTGACGCTTGGCTCACCTAGTTTATTCTTGGATCGGGCTTTAAAAGGGTTCAATATCGCGCAGGTTTTTCATGTCTACCCTGTTCTCAGCACAGTGAATACGGTGGGCTGATCGCAAAAAACGGACTGGATCCGACCCTGAAACACTGTCTTTGAGTGCTTGTTATAAGGCTGTGTTGAAAACCCGGACTGGAATTTTATCCTACCATGGTATTTTTGACATGTAAATAAAAGGGAGTTGAGTTTTTCTGTCGGCCATTTTTGCGTGAAAAATTGGTGAAAAATGATGGAGTGGGAGGGTGTGAGGACACTGAGATGCGTGATTCTCACGCCCAATGGGTGAGAGTTGACAGCCCGGAGTGAGGGGTTTCACAATCACACACATTGGTTCCAACTTTGGGCACTTGTGACATCTGTATACCCAATAGGCAGCTGTATATGACATGACCACCCAGTCAAATACATTCCCTCAATCTGACTACATCAATAAAACTACATCAAGTGTTGCCAAAGCTACTTAATGATTGTAGCTGCTGATTGATCGCTTTTAAAACAGTGAGAATTGAATCATTTACATGGCATTGCTGGTATACATGTGGAACAAATTACATCTGGATTAAACCATTCCTTCAGGCTGCCACATTGTTTTGTTTTAGACACTTGACAGCCCACCGAGTTTGGTTTTGCTTTTAAACAAACAGGGACGTTTAAACCAAAGAAATTGTTTGGAAAATCTACAGCACAAAATAAACACGACACTTGAGTATAAATGAGGTGTCACTAAGATCACATTTTTACTTTCTTGTTTTTTTATTCAGTGTTCCGTTTGATATATAAATAAATGCATTTATTGCAAACAAGAATATCATCTACTACATTCAGATGAATATAAATAATATCAGAATTTTTTTTTCTTAAACCGATCACCTTCGCTTAGATAATTTCAGACATAATGGCTTCAACTGCCTGACAATAATTGTAATGCCTTTTGACCACATAAAAACTACAATTTTTATACCCAGATTTACAGATGACTGTCATTGATTGGGTACTGCCATGTCTGCATCGATGTCTGAGTCTTTCTATGATTACAGGAGTGCTGCAGGTTGATGATGTGGCACAGGCTGTTTAGACACTGATTGGGCTTAGAGTCTCAGGGTTCAGATACAAAGTGGCGGTCGTGGATGATTTAGAAAGTTAAAGTACAAAAACATTGACATAATGAATAATTCAACACCTCCGTTTTGCAAAAGTCAGACAAACAGCTACAAGAAACAGCTGCTAATGTCTGTCGTTGTGTTACACGGCTTCATGTTTCATCTCTTCCTCCATCATTGAATCAAAACTTAATCAGGTCCCTGTTGCTATACTTGTTTTTATCTGTTCCCCGATTAATTTCTGCACCCCCCACCCCCTTTCCATACCAACTATGGGTTGGTTAAGTCTTTGATCTGCATTAGCTGAGTGTTAAATCTGTTTGATCTCTTCGATTAGCACCAAAGTGGTGTCTAGACATCACTCTGGTGCAAAGGAGCCGTCCTTTGGTCACTTTGGTTCTGTCGTGGCTCCTATAAGCTTTGAGAAAAGTAATGTGTTTTTTTAGGACTTTAAAAGTTAGAAATTAGCTAGAAAGTTGGTAATGCCCTTTGTCTGAACGGTACATTTTAAAGTTAGCCAGCTGCAGAAGTGGTTTATTCCAGGATGAGCAGGGCTGCTGGAAGTACTTTTGATCAGGGGGTGCTGTGAAATTTTTGTTGCTTTTTTTGGACAAAAAAACCTGTGAACCTATAGACCTATTTAAAATGCAATGAAAATAAATAAGTAAACAGATTGAGATTTACTACTTTATTGTCATATACACTTCAGTGCACGCAACCAGGATCTGTAACACTCAGATATCAATTCTCATATGTGCTATTAATTAATTTTTATAATAACATTATAACAACATAGATTTGGTGTTTATGTCACACATGACTATTAGCTCCAAAATCCTTTTACACAAACCACAAGGAAATAATTATATTATTATAGTGTTTAGAAATTATTGAACAGTTTTCCATTACACAAAGAACACAAGATCAAAATAAAACCCTAAAATACTATGTTAAACTGCACTAATAGATATGAAAGTGTGCAGTGGCATCATGCTCTTACTTTGAGCTGGTTATATATATATATATATATATATATATATATATATATATATATATATTAGGGCTGTCAGTTTTAAAGCGTTATTAACGCGTTAACTGCTTTAGACTATAACGCCGACATTTTTTTTAACGCACGTTAATCGCGCATCAAAACAAATGCACCAGTAAGCTCATGTTCTTTTATTTTCATAGTGCTATCTGTACTGTTTGTTTACTCTCAGTGCTTCCGTAGTTTCAGGAATGCTAAGGATTTGCGAGGAAGTCCGCAGCATAACAGACCACGTGCCTTGAAAGGTCCAAAAGTGACCAGCAGAAAAAGCATTATCCTGAATGATAAGTTTCATTTTAAAGTTATCCCAGAAGGCTGTCTTGACAAACCTGAGTCTATGTCTATGTTGTCAGAAGAAGCAGGCGTCTCACTGGCTTAGTGCCAACAAGACAAGAAATAGAAGATGAAGTCATGTGGAATGCACTGCTGCTGCACTTTCCTGTTCGAATAAGGAATATTAAAAAGCATTTTGAAAATGTTCTACATGTAAAATGTTATGTTGTTGAGATGACTGCAAAGCCCAGTTATTGTAAATTTGTTTGATTTATTTATTATTTTGTGAGCAACTTCATTTTATTTGAATTAAGTCTGAATTTCATAACAGAATGTGCACTTTATTCTAACAGTACATCTTTATTTTCGTCCCATGTTTGAGAAAATCTGACGGTGGGAATTTTTGCCTACTGTTTTACTGTTCTGTAGTTTTTAATTTTTTTTTTTTGCCAATTTTTGAATAATTATTGGCGAATTTAAAACCAGGATATTTTTATTCTGGATTTTTTAAAAAGTGCTTTAAAAAATAAAATTAAAATCCTACTGTATAAATGGGGAAGTTTTTTTTACATTATTGCATATTGTAGTAATTTTTAAAATGGCCAACAATATAAATAAATACAAGATAAAATATGCGATTAATTTGCGGTTAATCTTGAGTTAACTGTTGATATTATGCGATTAATCGCGATTAAAATTTTTAATAGTTTGACAGCACTAATATATATATATATATATATATATATATAT